>JARFIW010000936.1:3665000-3993897 GCA_036346225.1 Platerodrilus igneus | reverse complement strand
CAAATGTGGAGATGAGTGATAGTTTGGTGGAAATGAGGAGAATCCCTCATTTCCACACACATTTACATGTAAATTCCCATAAGGCGGAAATGAGGAGAATCCCTCATTTCCACACTCATCTGGACCAAATAGTTTTCTTCGACCATATGTAAATCCCATAAGGAGGGAAATGTGGAGATGAACTCCACATTTCCACACACAATCCTCAATTGCTCCCACATCTGAACCAAATAGTTTTCTTCGTCTAACCAATGCATCTTTCGAGATAAACCTATATTGTTTGGTATAAATTAATATTAGAATTTTCTCAGCTACCCGAATCTCTAGCAATTTCTTAGATTGCATCATCCCCCAAAGAGCTACCCTCTTTTAAAATTTTTTACCAAGACCAATTTCTAATCACCTCTCCTTTTTAACATCTAGAATCCTTTAACCAACCACTTAGAGGTATTAACACAAAAGAACAGCTACCCTAATCTCTATACATTTTTTAGATAGCATTATCCCCCAGGGAGCTACCTTAATTTTAAGATTTTTTACCAAGATCGATTTCTGACCGTCCTTATAATTTTTTTTAGCTATGTGACACATCTTGCTAGTCTAGAATTTTACGCAGAATTCGAATCTGCAAACAGATTTGCAATAGGAGCACCCCCTGCAAAGTTATACATGTTTATGTTGGAGAAACAATGGGAACATTTACACTAAGCGTGAAACCCCAGATTATTTCCTTAGAGCAAGTGGACTGTGACTTGAGGGTAGTGTTGCGATAAAATACTCTTAGCGGTAAATCAAACAATGA
Source organism: Platerodrilus igneus (assembly GCA_036346225.1). Lineage (NCBI taxonomy): Eukaryota > Metazoa > Arthropoda > Insecta > Coleoptera > Lycidae > Platerodrilus > Platerodrilus igneus. The sequence continues at coordinate 3,993,095 of JARFIW010000936.1, read as the reverse complement.
TCATGCACTTACCTTAATGTTCATACTGTTGGCTTCTACGGAAGTGGTTGGCATCATCCAAACCAGAACAATCTCCGCTGACGGAATTATGTAGAAGCGCAATAACACACACACACACACCAAAAAATGTATATTGTTTTAATACATGACCGCACGGGCCGAATGCTTCGAAACGAGTGTGCAAAACCAGTGCTAGATAAGACCGCCTGGTTTATCGCAAAACAAAACCTTGACTGTTTAAAATAAATAACATTGAAATTAAGAGTGGCGTTCTAACCCAATTTTGAACACCCTTTAAAGACTCTGAGCCTCTAAATTTTGCTCTTTGCTCCCAAATCTGAACCAAATAGTTTTCTTCGTCTAACCAATGCATCTTTCGAGATAACCCTCTCTTGTTTGGTATCAATTAATATTAGATTTTTCTCAGCTACCCGAATCTCTAAGAATTTTTTATATAGCATCATCCCCCAGGGAGCTACCCCATTTTTAAGATTTTCTGCATGCAGCGATTTTATGACCGTCCATATAAATTTTTTAACCATGTGACACATCTTGTTAGTCTAGAATTTTACGTAGAATCCGAATCTGCATACAGATTTAAAATCGGACCATCCCTTACAAAGTTACTCCTTTAAAGTCTGAAACCTGTTTAAATTCTTTTGCTCATCTATAACATATGCTTTAAACAACCATTTCCCTAGAAATCTAAACCGCAAAGATTTTAGAAATGAGTTCTTTATAAGCCATAAGTGCTTAATATTTAAAATCATTTTTTCAAACAGTAATGTGCTATTTTCGGAATATCACAAAAACCCATGACTTTTAAAATTTTTCTGGTTTTAACATAATTACATGCACAATGCTAAATAGTTGGAAAATACGTAGACGAGGACAAACTAATTGCTTTACAATTATGTGACGTATAGTGAAAGTAGCGTAAACCTTTCTTTTTTATTAATTAGCGGCTATATGATTTGAGAAATACAATAGATATGCTCAATGTAATCCATTAGGAAATTCCCGTATAATTGCTGGTGATTTACACAATGTACTTTCTATTACGAGCCCGACTAGGAAAATGCAAACTTCATCTTGTAATACAGATCAATTAACTGTTTTCAAACCGTATATAACGCGGTCTAATTATTAAGAACCTATTCGTTTTGCATGCTTTGTGTAAGTTCGTTGAAATTTTCGTTTCGTATAGTGACTTTTTGTGAAAAGTTTTTGAAGATTTAAGGTAAGTTTACATTTTTTTTTATTAAAATAGAACTGAATTTATTTGCAAACACCAATTAATGTGTACTTTGCCATTGTTTCTGATTGTATTTTTAAAACATTAATTTTTCCAAAGTAATGCGTTGTTTTACATATATATTTTTTTCAAATTTTAAAGATAGGCTTTTAGCTAGACGAATGTTAGGCGTATCTATCAACCCCCAATTCCGAAATGACTATTTCTTTTGGAATTGTAGAATATGGTGTTACAGATTGCGTAAAACATGTTACCTGCTTTAATGTAGCACTTGTGTAAGATTTTTATTTTATCTTGGCTGTCTTCCTCTTCTACTATCTCCAAATAATTTACATGTAAAGTGGGCGAAAAACTTAAAAATTACGGGATCTTAAAACTAATATATACAATAGATTTACAGCATAGCTCTTCCTCGGTTCGGATACTCCATCGTCGACAGTGGTGTTCTTTATGCGGTAGCTAGTCATACGGTTGTTAAACGCTATGCTAACCATTTCTACACTATCTTCGCCAGTAGCGGTTTTTCCAGGTATAGGAAACACTGCAAGAGTTGCATTTAAAACGTTTGCAGGTACCATTTTAGTACAAAACAAAATCCGCAATATAATACTTTGGTTAAACTTTTATGCGAACTAACTTATAACTAAAAAGTTTACTCTTGCGTAGCTGCTTTATGCTTCCTATAGAGTGCAAACCGAAGGTTTCCGAAGACAGCCGAAGGAAGTTGAAGATTCAGTGGGGAACTAAATGACGTCATCTTTTACCAATCCTTGCTACTCGTCCAGTACATTTAGCACCATGCGAATGCAGTTAGTAGAGTCATCGGAAACGTCTTCCATGTTATACAGGTCGGCAATCGCATCGCGCACATATTAAAAATCCAAAAGGGTTATAGCACACGCACACAAATAGGTTGCAAGCCGTGCAGTAGAAGATGCAGTGCTACTATAAACAATAACTTAAAAAAACATTTTAAACCTTTGCTAAGGGAATCCAAACTTGTCTACAGAATACTTAATAATAAAGCAATTTAATTTTAAATAACTTCTACGTAATATTTTTGAAAATGGTAGGTTTGAATATTTTCTTTGGAAACAATCGAAGATTGTCGAAGCCACTCTAAGAGTGCACAAACGCGGTCACTAAACCAATCAGCATTAATACCGAGTATTTATGCTTTCGTAGGTTTCTCATTTCCTAGAACCAAATCTTCCGCATAGCGGTTGGTGGCACGTAATAATTTCTAGAACCGGCAAGTACTCGATATCGCCCAAATACAGAATTAGATGCTAGATGTCCGTCAACTTCCGATTCCCTCGTAAAAGGTAGAAAAACTCGGCCAATCATCCATTATTCTTCGACCCGCTCTCGTTCTGATAATTTCCAAACACTTTTCAAACGACAATGGGCTTCCACACTAACACCTAACGTATCCTTCCTATTATTTGTTAAACAAAAACTACAGGTATCACCATGCCCGTATGCGGACGCAAGCAGATGTTTGTGGATATGTACGAGAATATGTAACCATATACAGCAATCACTCTAAGCTATTTTATTTAGTCCAAGAAAACTATTATTTACTAAACCACAATTACTAATCGTCTTTATAGGTTTAACATTTCTACCATTTCCCAATGACTGGTGCTACGTACATAGAAACTTTAATTTCTTATTAGAGAAAATTCTTATTCTCCCATGCACTGTTGCGTAGTTGCATGCCCATCCCTTTTGGGGGTATATGCTCGCTATAGGTTGTGGCACCCTCGGTTTTGTTTAACAAATAATAGGAAAGATACGTTAGGTGTTAATGTGGAAGCCCATTGTCGTTTGAAAAATGTTTGGAAATTATCAGAACGAGAGCGGATTCTACGTAAAATTCTAGACTAACAAGATGTGTCACATGGTTAAAAAATTTATATGGACGGTCATAAAATCGCTGCATGCAGAAAATCTTAAGAATGGGGTAGCTCCCTGGGGGATGATGCTATATAAAAAATTCTTAGAGATTCGGGTAGCTGAGAAAAATCTAATATTAATTGATACCAAACAAGAGAGGGTTATCTCGAAAGATGCATTGGTTAGACGAAGAAAACTATTTGGTTCAGATTTGGGAGCAAACAGCAAAATTTAGAGGCTCAGAGTCTTTAAAGGGGTATAACTTTGCAGGGGTGCTCCTATGCAAATCTGTCTGCAGATTCGAATTCTGCGTAAAATTCTAGACTAGCAAGATGTGTCACATGGTTAAAAAATTTATATGGACGGTCATAAAATCGCTGCATGCAGAAAATCTTAAAAATGGGTTAAACCCTGGCGGATGATGCTATATAAAAATTTTTTAGAGATTCGGGTAGCTGAGAAAAATCTAATGTTAATTGATACCAAACAAGAGAGGGTTATCTCGAAAGATGCATTGGTTAGACGAAGAAAACTATTTGGTTCAGATTTGGGAGCAAAGAGCAAAATTTAGAGGCTCAGAGTCTTTAAAGGGGTATAACTTTGCAGGGCGTGCTCCTATTGCAAATCTGTTTGCAGATTCGAATTTTGCGAAAAATTCTAGACTAGCAAAATGTGTCACATAGCTAAAAAATGTTATAAGGACGGTCTTAAAATTGGGGTAGCTCCCTGGGAGATAATGCTATCTAAAAAACTTCTAGAGATTCGAGTAGCTGTTCTTTTGTGTTAATACCTCTAAGTGGTTGGTTAAAGGATTCTAGATGTTAAAAAGGAGAGGTGATTAGAAATTGATCTTGATAAAAAATCTTAAAATGAGGGTAGCTCTTTGGGGGATGATGCAATCTAAGAAATTGCTAGAGATTCGGGTAGCTGAGAAAATTCTAATATTAATTGATACCAAACAAGATAGGTTTATCTCGAAAGATGCATTGGTTAGACGAAGAAAACTATTTGGTTCAGATGTGGGAGCAAATGAGGATTGTGTGTGGAAATGTGGAGTTCATCTCCGCATTTCCCTCCTTATGGGATGTGCATATAGTCGAAGAAAACTATTTGTTCCAGATGAGTGTGGAAATGAGGGATTATCCTCATTTCCGCCTTATGGGAATTTACATGTAAATGTGTGTGGAAATGAGGGATTCTCCTCATTTCCACCAAACTATCACTCATCTCCACATTTGCTCCTTACGGGAATTTACATGTAAATGTGGGAGCAAATGTGGGTTTTGGGACCAAATGTGGTCACAGAACGTCACTAAATACCCTACTTTTTCATCATTATCAAAAGGCCTGTCCAAATATGGTACCAAATATAGGGTTTCCATTTAAAAGCATAACTTTGGATTGGCAACCACATCGACACAACCTGTAAATAGAAGAAAATATTTTTAGATTGTGCAGTCAAGCGGTGGCTACTGTTTAAAAAAACAGAAGTTGATATCTTGAATAACAAAGAGGTTATAGGACTTTATCGGATCGAAGGTCTTAAACACACACTGACACTCACCACACACACACGCAACTACACACGCACACCCACACACACCACACACACACAAACACACACACACACACACACACACACATATATATATATATATATATATATTTGAAGTGTACGTAATATCTAAAAGGGTATAAAGAGTATTTTGTTGTTTTAAGGTTGTGTATATGCCAAAAAGCCAATGACCAGATCACGTAATTGTAATTTTAGTGTTTGCCGTACTTTACAAATGGTGAAGTATTTAAAGTAGATTGGTCAGAGTAAAAGTGCCAAAACGTGAAAGAATGTCTTGATGACGTCAGAAAACTCAGTATCCAAGGATTCATACTAAGTCGTACGATGATAATCCATAGAGTGTAAATTTGCTGATCTAAAAACCGGGTGCGTCTGTATAAATTCCACTGTTCACAACACGTGGCTTTGGAAAAACTTGTATTATCAAAATTTTATGTGAAAGTACTATATAAAAAGTGATTTAAGTGCGACGCGATTATATTCGCAAATGATCGAACAGTTATTAATATAATCGCAAAGTGTACAAATATAACTGATAGGTATTAGTAACACAACACTAGTTGTAACGATATAATTGGGTGTTGGGATTTAGAAATGTATAAAGAGTAGGCATAATAATTTTGAAGGTGGCGGTATCACCTAGGTGAAAATAATAAGGGAGAACGATTTGAATATTTTTGGTAGAAAGACGTGTTTTGATAAAAATTTACTAAGTTTGAATAATTTAAAGTCAAAATAAATTCTTTTGGGAGCTAAAGCATTTGATTTCAATTAGAGAAGAGTATAGAGAGTCAGAGGGAACATTACGAAAGAAGAAGAGTGCAAAGTTAGTGGTGTAAAAAAAATTAGAAGAGTAGATATTGGAGCGGTACCGAGAGAGGAGTTAATAAGAGCTGGTATTTATAGTGGTTTGGATTGAGGTAAATAAGAGTTGGAGTGGAGTTATAAGGCCGAAGGAAGACGAGTTAGAAGTGATTTGGGTTACATGCGATCGAAAGGCATTGGGTGGAAAAATTTATAAAGCGGCACAGAATTTGAAAGAGCAGGTTAAAATTGGTATTGGATTGTATATCGCTGGATTGGAATGAGTGGTTGAACAGAACGACGGGATAATAAGAAGAAAATTAGCGCGAGGAAGTTAAAAGTAGAGGTTTTTCTAAATTCTAAATTCAGTTAACTATTTATAGATTTGGGTGGAAAATAACAGACATTATATCAAAAACCTGGTGTGTGGAAAGCCAAGTAGTCTATGTGAAAGTGGAGCGTAGTGTGAAGACACAGCCGGCTACCGAGATCGTTAGCCAGATTTAAGGAAAAGGCCTACAACTAAGGATAAATCGGGTGTGTACTGTGTTTTTCGGAGCGTCAAAGTCATTTGGTAAGTTTATTTGAATTGGCACAAGGCTACGCGGATCTGTTTGTGTATTTGGCATATACGCATAAAAAAAGGGTTACTTATACTAAAATTAAGGTAGTGCTGTTTAGTCGGTGTCGTGATCATCTACCTATCACCGAACCCACGGTAGGTAGGTGTAGATACCCTGAGAAAAAGAGATTCCAAATAGTCGAGGCACACTTATATAAGTTCTTTTTTGTAGACCGACCAAATTTATTTAAAGCACGTAAAATAGTCAAAAATTTTCACACTATCAAGTAAATAAGAAGTATATAAAAGATATTTTAAAATCAAAATAATATATATTGTTTAAAGAAACCGGAAGTTGATAGCTTAAATAATAAAAAAGTTATAGAACTTTCTCGGAAGCCTTGGACATCCTGTGTATTGGTTAATAAGGACTAAATCCCAACTTACAATAATTAATTATAAATTGCTAATTATTATGAAAAGGCATGAATTCTTAACATAAAAGTACTACAAGTAAATAGTCAGATAGGCGTTAGTTAATTCTTTGTATACAGCCAACATTTGCAACGATAAAGGCGATATTAAAATAAACTTGTTATTTACATACAATCGTGCACATATCTTTTTCATTTCTGGGAGTTTTCTGAAAAGTTCGTTTGGAGCTTTCGAAGTCATCCTGAATATATCCTACACTTGTGTTTTCTGTACTCTTTCTGTGTACTTTTTTGTGTAAATAGCTAGAGTTGTAGATTTTCATTATTTTCTAGAGAAAAATACTAAGACCTTCATAATTCTGTACATACGTTGTTACGTTCACCTATTGTAAACAGAAAATTTCCTGCTTTTTTCTTTCATATATATCTCTTTTCCCATTACAGGGACGTATATGGCTTATTAGCTCAATAAATATTCCATTTGCTTTCTTTTGACTTTTAAATTTATACCTGCATAGTAGATAACATATTCTTATCTGTGCTCATCCATTAACATATATCTGGTTTTCTTATTCATATTTCTAATTCTGGCTTTACTTTAACAAAACAGCTGTGTAAAACTCGAGTTTGAAAAGTCTGATATTGTTTGCAATAGTGGAACATTTTGATAAAGTTCATTTTCGATTATTGGTCACTTTCAATCTGTCCTGAAGAGAAAATACACGTGTTTCTTTTGATTTTTGTTCTTCCTGTGTATTTGGTAAGTGTGAAAACTATTTGCTGTTTGGTTACATTATTGTTACTTCTAGCTCTTTTCCACCTGCGGCTTGTTGGTTTTATTGGCCTTATTTTATCTTATCGCTTATGGTAACTAGTTTTGGTGCTGATTGGATTACACCCTGCTTTGCCTATAAAACCAATGTCCTAGTGAACTACTTCCGTGGATACGAAATTATACTTGGGATGAAGTCCGTTTTACTGTCACAATGATTACAAGAACTTGGAAGCCCGCGTGATTTTTTGAATCTCTAATATCAATAATGTGATTGCTCTCTTAAAGATTTTACGAAGGCTTCTTGTGAATATTTTATTAGCCTACTAACAGTGGCTATTTATAAATTAACCATTCACCTCAGGAAGTATTTCTGTTACTGTGGTCAAGTGCTTATCTGGGTTCTTAAAGTTTACTACTGCAGGATACTATTAAAGCTTAGTGGCGAACATATCGCCGTAATTAGAACTATTGTAGTCCACACATTATATCTGTTTTTTGTCCTAAGTTGCTGCTTTTGGACTTAACCCAGAGCAGAAAATACCTTTTACGGCGACGTCTTATGTACCAATTTTAATCCCTCATTTTTAGAGATTTGCCTGTAGGGATAATTTTGTATTGCGTGATCACGTTGAGCTCATGAACTTTGGTAATATTTAATATTTAAGTCCCTGATATTTCCGCGTGATTGTGAGCGTGTAGTATAATTTTAAGATTTTTTCTTTTTTTTTGACTTATAAAACACTGAAAATATACTTAGGAGTTATTTTCTACCTGATAATAATAAACAGAGCTTTAGTAATATGTTGTTCTATTTTGGGTACCATAGGTTGGTAGATAGAAATTTGTGCTGTCATGGTATACTATGGCCTACAGGATATAAATGGTTTCATTGTCAACCCTTGCTTATATTTGTCCTGCGCGCCCCCAATCTACGACTTCTGCTAGCCGTCGATTCCCCTTTTTTTGTTACGGGTACCATTTTCGTCCCCAGCGTTTACTTTTCTTCTTGATCCGTGGTTTTACTGTAGCAACGTAAATAAAATTTTCAATGATCAATTTGGTGCTCTCCTAAAGACATTCTCGACTACAAATTGTCTTTAACAAATAAATATTTTTTTGCTCCAACTTAAATAGAATGCTAATCTACATATTAAATGAAAAACTATTTAATGTGTTATCATTGAAATTAGCCGGCAAAATCAAAATGTTATTAGTCATTTATGTATTAATTAATTTCTTTACCTCAGATCATTTTTACAACCATGACTGATCACCAACACCAATTGTTTTATAATCAAATTCTCGGCACTTTTTAATATTGATAAGTATATAAAATCAAGGACAGTTTCAAATCCTGTAGACCACGAATTTCCATAGAGCCTTTGTCGTATTTCACATATGTAGCAGGCACAGGTGATATATGTCCTTTGCAGTTGGCGCCGGGCACTTGACAAAAAAAGTAACGAAATCTATAAATTTATCACGTGCGGTGATTATCTGTAACTGTTGGGAGTGGCACATAATTTAATATTTTCATTCATTAGCTTTAAATAACTGAATATTAAAATCACCTTAAAATGAGTTTAAAATCTTTAAAAGCTTTTATTTGCGGCATTGCACGTCGTATACGACGATGGAGATAAATAACGACACCTAAACACTATCAATATAGTGAATTTGGCATTGCTTTCTTTATCATATGATCAGACGTCCTTATAAATAAATTAATTATGGTTTGGCTTTTATTCAGCTTTATATCACACCTCCGAAGGTGATGAAGTCAGGAAGGAAGATCCCACTAATGTTCTAGTTTACCTAATACCGATTGCCAAGGTATATCTTTTAAATATAAAATTATTCTTATGCATAGATTTTATAACATTTCAACCTTATATAAATATTGTCCATCAATTAGCCTTGTGAGACTAATCGATAAAAATATAACCGACCAATACGTTCATAACTGTTAACAAAAATGTTTGACGATTTAATTCAGATAGCCTGCAATCGTTCGGGTTATACCAGTAACAACAATGTTAAAGCCGAAATTGGTGGTCACAGTTAATATTCTTTAAACAAAACCTGTTATATAATGTCTCACAGTTCACTTTAAATGTATTCACTTGTTGAAATATGAAAGAGTTTATACTCACACATAGGGGCACACACACACACACACACACACACACACACACACACATATTTATATATATATACATATATATATATATATATATATATATATATATTATAAATATAGTAGTACTAAGAATAAGACGACATATAGGTCATTAAGGTCTAAATCCCAACTCAAAGTACTTAATTATAAATGAGTAGACTTTTATTAATACCACTGGGTCTCGGAATGTACGTTTCATTTTAGTTAAGGGGATACACATTTTATGAATATCTTTTGTTTGTTTCTCAAAGAATATTTTTAATACGGCAAATTGCACTAATTTTGAAAAGTTGAGCAATTGTCGAATATTATGAAGAGGCATGATTTCTTAATGTAAAGATACTAGAAGCAAATAGTTAAGCGTTAGTTAATCCTTCTTATAAAATCAACACTTGCAATGATAACAGTGATATCAAAATAAACTTGTTATTTACATAGAGAAACATTTGGTGCAATTACAAATTAATAGAAATTAGAATCACTAGAATTTACATGGGTTAATAACATCCATCTAGCAGTAATTAAAGCACTCAAAGAATGGAATCTTTTGTTATGATCGCGAAATTTTCTATTGGGTATAAAAGTACGTGCCTCTTAGCAAGTTTAATATATGGCTTAGAATGAAGTTTTTGGAAGAAGGATTTAGTAATCTGAATTAAATACTATATACAAGAGTAGATTTCTTTTGAAAGAGATTGCCGCATTTTTTGTAAATCATTAAAGACTCAAAGTAGTTGAGTAATTCAAAGGGTTGTTCAAAGAGCTTGACTTTCCCGATTTTAAAATCGTAGGTAAACGGCGGACCTAAGAATGAAATTGGAGGTCTCCAGAAATTTTGAACCCAAGCTGTGATTATACATGATTCTATGTTTGAGTACAATCCGTTTATGGATGTTATAAATAGATTTTTTCACAAATAAATGTACTTTTATATTGTTTTTATAAAGTTGAATGAAAAGATCGTATTTTGTTTAAAAATATAATTAGTATTGAATGGTTTAGAAGATAGCAGCGCGTACACCGGTGCGTACCCCGACGCGGTACGGCGCGGTTTGCGAAAGCATATAAGTATGTTTAATTTTCGCTTCGGGTTCAGGCTTAACCGCATGCGTAAAAGATGTGCACCAAGGAGACTTTAGAGAAAGTAATTATTGAACTCCAGCAGGTGTAATAAGTGCTCGATCTGCAAGCAAATTGTATGGTACACCCAGAAAAACTTAGCTAGACACCTTGAACAGCATTCTCCTTAACAGAAGACTAATGGTCCTCTAGATATAAAAGATGCAGCGAAGCAAAAACTTGCAATACCTATGCAAATAGGAAAACATGAACTTTTGTTCACATGTAAAATAAGGGCAATATTCACCGGACGATCAAGCTGTGGCAAGACCAAAGCCTTAATGTCTATGATTTTACACGAGAATGGATTTCGATTTCACAATGCGTACGTGTTTTCTAAGAGCATATATTAACCTAAATATGAGCAGTTACGGAACGTATTTGAACCTTTAATACCGAAGTTCGATACTATGAGGTTGGAAACTGTAACGATCTGATTGGGCCTGAAGAAGTTAAAGAAGATTCGATTATGATCTTTGATGATATACTTGTGAACGAGCAAACCAAGATCACCTAGTTTTTCTCATTTGGAAGACATTAAGCAATAGACTAGTTCTACTTATGCCAAATTTATGCTTTCGTCTTAAAACACAGGTTCAGAGGCAATACAAATCTAGTTGCATTATGGAAGCAGATGACACGAACCATCGCCATATTTTTCTAGATCATATAAGCGATGATATGCCATATCCAAAATTTAAAGAAATCTGCTTGCTGTGTAGGAATGGGGGTGATTCGAAACATAATTTATTATAACTACTGTCAAAGATTTTGAAAACGATAATCGACCATATAGGTCGAGTATTGATGGGTTTATGAATATAGGATAAGACCTAAGTGGTTGGTTACGATTCAGAGCTTGATGATGGCAGATGTTAAAGATTTTATTGCAAATAAGCCCAACCTTCAATTGATGCAGGCTACTGTACGAAAAAAGTTTATGGAATTCAAATAAGACATCACGTTTATGCAAAAGTCAAAGAGGCGCACAAACAATTAATCGAACCTTTACAAGTCACAGCATTCCATTTACAAAATATTACAGTAAAAATACCAGTTGTAAAAGGATCGACGCACCCTTAAAGAAAATTTAGCAACATATTCTGGAGGAACTTATACATCATTGTTATGTGGATATGTTAATCCGAGGTCAAGACGAAAGAATAGACAAATCAGTTTATGGAGTAATGTATAATGCTGCACTCAATGAATTGATATTGGAGAAAAGTGTGCTCAAAATTAACTCTGAAAACAGTGACATAGTTGTGATTTATCCGAGTACTGAAGAACTATACAATCTATAAACCTTTAAAACCATCAGCCCCGAAGACGATGATCTCAATCTACAAGAAAATGTACCTAAGTACTTGGACATGATAAAATCGGTGTCGATAATTAGAAGAAAGCTTAATCCGTATACAATACAAGAATTAACTGCGTTGCCAACAAATAACAAAAAATTTGAAAAATATGTGCTAAAACATCCACCAGATTTTTGGAGGAAGTCTAAAAGACTGCAGCTCACGGGTAACGGTTTGTGTTTCGTGAACGGTTTTACAAAAATTTGAATGAGAGTCTTGTTGAGTACGTATATTGGAACAATATTCAGGAGTTAATCGATCGGTTAAAATTATAGAATGCGTCCAACCAGACTTGAAATACAAGAGTGGAAAGCAAACGAAATAGAACAATTAAGAGAGTCGGGTATAATAGAGTAAGCGTAATATACAATTGCTCAGTTTCCAAAAGTCTATGGACCGCTTTGGACGTTCTGAGCGTAAGCGCTTGCAATCTGGTCAGCGAGGCCCACCTGGATGTCGTTTTGTAATAACCGCAGATTTTGGGGGTACGATATTCAGTGGAAACGTCATGTCAATATATCGGACCCGAAAGATGACCGTGATTGTATTTCTAAGAAGTTTGCTGTTAATCTCGCAAATCAACACTTTCCTGTAAGCCTAATAAGTTCAGATAATGCTCGACGTAAAGATAAAGTGTACAATGCAAAAAACTAGTGAATAACTATGATTGGAGTCGACGATTCAGCTGTAGCAAGTAAACTAGTGTATATCTATGATTGGTCATCTAGATGTCAAGTATACAGTATGTGGACGTTGAATTGAAGAGACATTTTAGTTCCCTTTTCAAAGGCACTCAGGATCTGATCTTTAAATTCACGAGTATGCATGATATAATATTAAAAATCTTGTATAATTAGAAAAGGCATAAATCACTTTACTACGCGAGTAGTGCAGCAGACCACGAAAATTTATATACACCTATTATAATTATCTAAATTTCAGCATTCTATATATCCTACGTTGTTACGAATTCTCTTAGTAGCATTGAAAGTTTAATAAAAGGAACAAACTATTCAGTATTACCCTGACATGGGTAAGGAAAACATCGTAAGAAATTTGTCTAAAGCAGCCCGCAAAAATTTTCTGCGCCAGAGTTCAATGCCTAAGTCTATAAAAGAGATCGCTTGCAATTTGACTTGGCCGAATTTCAACCCTATGCTTATATGAACAACGGATACAGATTCATATTAACTGGTACGGACTACTTTACAAAATAAACTTTCGCCCGATGCAATGAGAAGTATATTGAAGAAAGTGTCGCAGGATAAAAAAAATCGCGGCGTAAGTTAACCTAGAAACGGATTCTATAACAGCCGGTTAAAATAACTCATGCATCAATATAAGATAAACCATTACTCAACATATTCTGCGATCCATGATAGTATGGCAAGTTGTAAAGGCGAATTCATGTGCAAGGAAGTTACAGATGCAGAATGTAATTGGGGAATACAACAATAGCAAACATCGTTCAATAGGAATGACTCCTGAGGAAACAGAAAATCACACAGAAAGAATAAAACGATTAACCGTCAACAACAATGTTACGAACAGGAAAAAAGTTTCTGCGCGTTGGAGTTATAGTTCACATTTCCAAAAATGAAACGGTTTTTGATAAAGGTTACCACCCCAATTAGAGGAAACAGAAAATCACACAGAAAGAATAAAACGATTAACCGTCAACAACAATGTTACGAACAGGAAAAAAGTTTCTGCGCGTTGGAGTTATAGTTCACATTTCCAAAAATGAAACGGTTTTTGATAAAGGTTAACACTCCAATTAGAGTGCAGAATCATTTAAGGTGACGCGAATTCGACGTAGAAGACCTGTTACTTACTTAGTTCAGTACTTTAACAACAAGACAATCTTGGGTACCTTCTACGCTGAGTACCTGGAAGTTACGAATTCTTCAGACACTTGTTTTGCTGAAAAAGTGCTTAAGAAGAGAAACAAGGGGGGAGAATGCTGATTAAATGGTATGGGTTTAGGGACACGCAGTAGGAAATTGAGGCTAGCATAGTTATATAAGGTTTTATTTCAAAGTTTGGTCATTCATTTAGCAGCTCTCAAACGAAGAACATGTATATATTGGATATACAGGGCTTCCAGTGCATGTCCAACGAATTCTTTGATTAAGAAATAAGTGTACTGTATGTTGGAACTGATGAGTATGTCACGAAATTTTGAATATGCAGTTAAAAAGTGAAAATTTGGATGAGGATTTCCAAAGACAATGATTTTTGTAAAAATCATCTTCACGGATTGGAATGGAACATCCCTGCAACCAATGAATTGCCAGCTCTGAATAAATTTATTTTTGCAAGAAATTGTACTTGTAAATGCAATCGTTTATGTAAAAGTGTTAAGGCAGTACACCATCAGCCGTTACCTTACAGCTAGCGAAGTTGTGAATCTTGAGCAATTCAGTGTTCCAAATTTGAAGCAGTTACGAAAAGATAGCCAAGCAGAATGTACTTCTATTAAAAAACTGTATTTTTAAATAAATTGTTATATAATTTCATTCCACGCTGTTTACTTAACCTGTATTAAAATATATATCTGAATATTGAACAAACACAACCAACACAAATGAATCAAACTGTACCCTAATTAACTACATTGCGTGTTTCTAAAAGAAAAAGAAAATCTTAAGTTTATTCAAAAATAATTATCGAACAGATTTGACTCTTATGTGTATATTTCTACGAATGCATTTGTGGTGCTTATTGTTATTTCTATTACATTACCCTCTCACTAAACGTTCAGCCTGGAAAAATTTTGAATTTTAATAAATTATTTGTAGATAATGGAATATACGCTATACAGAATATGAAGTAGAAAGTTAAAATTTTATTACTTACAGCTTTTGATTCGGGTATAAGGTTCAAACAACCTTTTCTGTGCAGAAAAATCTTAAGTGTCAATAACTCATATATCCAACTTTTGTTGATGAAAGGTATTCACTACAGAAACTTCTACACTGTAACGGCACTTGAATCCGCGTGCACTTTTGCATTTGCGACTTGTTTCTCAGAACGGGATTTCAATTTACCGTTATTCAAATTACTATAAACTAGTTCATCTGCCGACGATCGTGCTTGTCAATCAACTAAAGCTTAAAGCTTGTATTCACAGATTTGAATAAAACTGAATAAATGCCGCTTTTATAATACTATTGCGGTATTTATAAACTTAAAAGACTCTCCATTTCCTCTTTTCACGCAGTTTATACGACTTGAACTGAACTTGTGGTTGAGGTCAGGGGCTATATAATGCATGAGAACATTAAGTACTCACACAGTAGCTATTTAATATTGACATTTACGTCATTGAGTGGGTCAAAACGTCTTTAATTTATTACTATTTTTATGGGCTTTCTGTAGGTTGGAGTAATCTTTAATGATTTCGAAGTCCTTCGAAGCGCGAGACTTTTCAAATACACGTTCGTAGGATGATTAGTCATGGAAAGATGTGTTGGTGATATTTTAATTTGATATTCAATATGTAAAGTCCCTTTTATTGCTGGTTGTAAAAGAATGTACTGAATACTTTTTATGTTTATTTCAATATTTTGGTTGAACAATATACTTAAATAATCCCTTTATAAGCTATAAACTACCTAACTTCTATGTGTCTTCGCGCTAAAGCTCCTTTCGCTAACTCAAATTAATAAGTGTTTTCCTATATACAAATGTATGCTTAATTGACGCATTTGCCTTACAATATGTACGTGCGAACTCGTAAATATAGAAGTAATTTGTTCGGAAGTGGTTTGTTTTAAGCTGATATTATTGCAAAAGGGAGTTTGCATCTTTTGAGACATTAAGAAAGATGTGCGTATTAACGTAAACGCAAGTTTTAATTATGAGATGCATTTGCTAGTTAATTTCCTTGGGAAAATTTAGTATTGGTGACGGATATTTGAATGGTTCAAAGCAGAAGTTGATATTTCGGTGTTCTTCTATGTATTGTGGTTAAGGACATTTCAGATATATGAGATTCAAAATGTCGTATAAATTAATTTAGAAAACCAGAACAACGGAATGGTAGTATTAATTACGGATAAATGTTTTTTAAGGAGTTATCTTATACATAACTTGCCAGTTGGATGCTACATTATGTTTTATTTTTAGGTTAATGTATGTGTATATATATTTCTAAATTTACTGTTAATAGAGTTTAAGCTGAAATTAAATTTTATTTGGAATTATCTCTAACAAAGGTAAAAGGGGTCGTTCTGAAAGGATATCCAGAGACGGAGTCATATTTAGAAAATATTGTTATTTTCAAAAATTGTTTTAATTTGACACAAAGTTAAGGAGTATTTTTAAGGTATGGTTACGAAAGGTAAAAGATGAGGAAACAAGATTATAGAACATCGAAAACGTGGGGACCTATCCGGAATAATCATCTTTCAACTATCGGAAATATTAAAGTAGTTGCTGGGATAAGACGGTTGGGTGCTCTTATTTTTGACAACTAGTAAAGCTTTTCAAAGTAAGTGACACTTGTAAAGTAGTTTTATATTTCGGTCAAAGTTATGTGTTTACATTTTGATTAATTTAATCATATCTCCATAGGAATCCACTTCCGCACCATTGTAGCTAGTAGGTGCACTCTGAAAATTGTTACGGGATTACCGCCTTTTCTGGACAATCGAAATTCAAAACGTACCGTCATTTTTACTGTAACAAGAGTTATATCAAACCCACTGATAAAAAATAAATGTACGAAGTTTACATCACTTCAATGTAGAAAAAAGTCTGCTGTTAATTACAAATAAAAACTTTCTGTTTGAAAAGGATGCACGTGTTTCAAAAACGTGATTTTACTTTCTGTACGTTCATAGATACCGCGACTGAATTTATCGTTAATTCCATTTTCTGGATTTACGTAATATCATATCGTATAATTTCTTATGCTAATTAATTTGTGAAAAATATTTTTAGACACGGTTTATATTCTTTAAAAGTCCTTAAAAAACGATACTACAGTTTACAAAATCTTCTTTTTGTAATCAACCGGTCGGGAGTCGGCTGGTTTGATGCAGCCTCCTAACAATCTATATTCTACGCGAGTTGTTTCCTACCAACCTACCTGACCTAACCTGCATGGCTTATAGTTTGTATAAGATATTCAAGTCATTGTCTATCAAGGCAAGTTACATATCCCTCAAATTAATATATGTATGATTAAATAGGAATTATTAAGAAATTATTAAGATACTTAAGTTAGATGCAACATTGTAATTCAAGGATATATAAAGAAACGGTTAATGAAAGTTCACAAGCAAGTTGTGAGAACGGATGTGAATACATTGTATTCCAGACGTAAGTGATACTGTAGGTGCAGGTCACACACCGCAATTATTAGAATTAAGATTGTTACTTTGTATTGTATAAATTGAATAAAGAAATAAGCAGACATGATCTCTGCAGTTCTCCCAGAAATGTGAGGGGCATGGACAACATAAATGCCGCGGGAGTCCCAAATCAGTCAGTCAGTCTTCAGCCTCACGGCTTTTACATTGTTGGTTGTTCAAGCTACTCGCCCTAATTTAACTTTAATTATTAGTAATTTTGACTTAGATTAATTTTAAATAGTTTGTCAAAATTCCACATGTAATTTCTAAATAAATAAATATTTGTTACAAGAAGTTTTGGAAGAAGACTTTTTAAAAAGGCATCTCCCAAGGGCCAAAACGTAACTCGCACTTTTTATTGACAACCCTTCCACTATTAGTGATATCAAATGTTTTTAATTATAATGGTAAGACAGCTTAGTAAAGAAACTATTGGTGTCGATGTTTGAGATTACTAAAAGAAACTGTAGCTCGGTTTTTAACAACTATACCAATCCTCTTAGTCGACATAACTTTGACCTTGCCAAAGTCTATAATGCAAATGAGACAGGCATGTCAACTGTGCAGAACTCTCCTAAAATAATTGTTCAAAAGAGGTTGAAAGCGGTAGATGGTTGACCTCTAAGAAAGAAGGAGCCAATGTCACAATGACTGTTAACGCAATTAGCAACGGTGTACCACCGATGTTTGTGTATCTCAAAGTCCACCTCAAGCAGCATGCGTTGAAAGTAGCTCCATAAGGCTCCAAGGAAACTGCTTCACCATTGGGGTGGTCAAACTAGGTGATCTTTGTACAGTTTTTGCAGCACTTTATGAATCATGTAAAGCCATCGCTAGAGGACCCAGCTACCTTAGTCTTAGATAATCATAAAAGTCATGTTTTGGTGCCAGCTATCTCTTGTGCAAAAAATGCTGTCATAATAATCGTGACGTTTCACCCACACACCTCGCATAACATGCAGCCACTAGATCGTACAGTTTTTGGACAGTTTAAAGTACTTTACCATAAAGCTGTAGCAGATTGTATGGCTTCTCGAGGAAGCCAGTGAAAGCCGGTAAACATTTATGATGTAGGTGAACTGTTGGAAAAGTTCTTCGCCTTTCGTACACCCTAGCAAACATTGTTAAGAGGTTTCGTGTAATTGGCATGTTTCCCACCAAAATAGAGACATTTTCCAAAACTATGAATAACTACCCTCTAATCTCACTAATCGTCCGGATTCTGCTATAAATCAAGAAAACTAGGTTACCAGTCAGGCAACAGGTCTATCAACCAATCGCGTCATGCTCGCAGAACCGATTTCAACATCACATTTTAGTGCAACTTCATCGTTATTGAAATATCCTGCTCGCCTAAATCCTATCAGTCGTCAACATATTGTAGCAATTTTATTTTCTATCTAGATATGTTCAAATAATTAATCCCTTTATTTAATAAGAAACGATATAATGCATAATAATATTATTCAGTCCACTAATTAAATATTACCTATTGCCCAATAAAGTATTAACACTCAATTAAAATTTAATTTCCACGGTGACAAAATAAAAGTTTCCATTTAGTATCCTTCCTATAGCTCCATCTATTTAAGAAATCGTGAAGTGATTGTGTTGCCGGGCAGCAACTCGCTTGACGACACTTCTAACACAGCTGTGGTGAAAGCAGGTGGAATTGTTCTTTGAAACAATGGTTTTTTGCTGTTTTTCGTGTTGGAAGCACGTACGGATTAAGTTCTGTTAGGAGAATGTCATCTCCGAGAGGCATTTTTGATAGTCCATTTTGTTGGAACAGCTCGTAGATGACGTGAAATTTTTTGGTCGAAGGGCCGTTGGTAACATGCAACTT
This sequence comes from Platerodrilus igneus, assembly GCA_036346225.1. Classification (NCBI taxonomy): domain Eukaryota; kingdom Metazoa; phylum Arthropoda; class Insecta; order Coleoptera; family Lycidae; genus Platerodrilus; species Platerodrilus igneus. The sequence continues at coordinate 3,973,925 of JARFIW010000936.1, read as the reverse complement.
CATTTATGTATAATACGAAATTTTACATAAAGTATTCAATCTAAATTACATGCAACTTTATTTATATATAACATGAAATTATACAGATAGTATTCAAGTTAAATTATCATGCATCATTTGATGGTTTTCGTGGTTTAATGTACATATAAAGCAACTTTAAATTAACAAGCAGATTGGTTTTTACGTTTTGTTCTTGGTGTGGTCCTGGCGGAATTTAATTACTCAAAATGGATGCCGAGTAATGTGGATTTTTAGTATGCAGTACAAGTATTCGTTCTAAATTGGAGATTTCCGTATTTCAATGCTGACGTAAGCTTCCTTTATGGTATTTTTCAGACAAATGGAGTTCTGGTATGTAGAAAATTTGTTTTCGTATGTTAGCTGAACTATGGACATTGTAATTAGATAATTTTTTGTTTGATCAAGTTATTTAAACGTCAATATAGGTCAAGGACAGACTGTGAATATGTTTTGCAATATTAAGCAATAGGAATCTGTAACTATTACTTATCCAAATCTTTTATTAATTCACTAAAATTACGGAAGATGTCATTACGTGTTAAGAAAAGTAAATTCTTCTATTTATGAGAACTTAGAAATCAAACTTCTATGTTTGCTATTTCATTAATACTTATTTGGAATTATTCATTGTAAGGTTAAGGTAGATCTACCAAAACTAACATTTTTGTTATCAACAAGCAACAGTTTAGAAAGCAACTTTATGCTTTATCTATTTGTTATTAAAACCACATTTAATTTGATTGGTACTGATTTTATCCAGTGCCCTTGTAAATGATTTTCATAAATTAAATTAATCACAATATAAGGAAAGAAAGATATTTTGTAAAGAAGCACATAATTGAATACTAGAGGAATAGATTTTTATTTTTGAACAAGACTATTCTTTTTAATTAGGATGAATGAAAATGATTCCATTTGAATTTAAAATTTTTTGAGTATATATGCACAAACAGTGCTATTCTTTGTTTAATTTGTTCACATGTGTAGCAGTGCATTACTAAGATCAAGGTCGAGCCATAAGATAAGAAAGTTCACGGATTATGTTGTCTATAATAAAAAGTATAGCGGTTATAGAATAAAGGTTTCCGCATTCGCCTTGTACAAGAGACTTGAGTAAGGTCTGTGCCAATTGTATAAGCACATAACGTGCAGGCTTCGATTGACTTTGCTTGTTTACACTTGTGGTTCGTAAATCATTTACCCTCAGATTAATTTAGTCTATTGATGTTGTTGTTTAATTGAGTTTAATATGTAATTAGTTAGTTAGTCTATTCCATGATGGCTGAGACGTATCAAGTAGTTTATTTGCATAAAGATGAATTGGATTATGAATTGAGAATCCGAGGAGTTGTTAGCAGCAGACCGATGCAGGATAAGAGGAAAATGTTAGGCCGATTATTAGCTAAAGAAACAACAGTACCTGGTCGTTTAATTGATCCTTCCGCATATGTCGTAGAATATTCAGATGAACGAGATGAGATTGAGGTTTCGATAGAATCAGTAAGAAATGTTTTATTAGAGTTTGAAGGTGAATTAGCAGACCCTACATTTAAGAGGATACAGTCGAGATTAATACATCTTGATGGTCGAGTGATGAGAATGAAAATCCCTTTAGATAATTCAGATGAAGTTACTTTATTTAAGAATGAATCGTTAGCAACTATTCTTACCATGGAGGCAGAGCTACATGAAAAGCTTAAGAAGAATGAAGATGTAAGCGCATATGGTGAATTTTCTATGAGAGAAACCATTCCAGCTGTTCTCAGTGCTCCTATTCATACTGTTTCATATTTAGTACCCCCTATTCCAATTGGTTCGTGGTCAGTAAAATTTTCTGGAGATCCAAGACAGGTTCATCAATTTTTAGACAGAGTAGCTGAGTTAGCACACTCGCGTAAAGTATCTGAAGAAGATTTATTTAATGCTTCTGTAGAATTGTTCACAGGAAACGGTTTAGAATGGTATCGTTGTGTTAGAAGTTCTTTAACAAACTGGAGTTCTTTGGTTATTCGATTGAAGGAAGATTTCTTACCATCACACTCAGAGGACGAGATTTGGGAAAAAATTAGGTCGCGTCATCAACATAAAGGAGAATCTGTAGTCATATATATAGCTCATATGGAGAATTTGTTTAGTAGGTTACCACAATCACCTGCGGAATGCACAAAAGTTAGAATGGTAAAAAAGAATCTATTACCTGATTTTATTTGTCAATTAGCTCTAACGGAAATTGATAGTATGTCAACGTTAATAAAGTTGTGTAAGAAATTGGAAGAAGCTTATGCATCCAAGCATAAATTAGTACAAAGTCCAGTGAAGTATGTTCCGAAAGCGTTAGGAAATTCAAAATTTCAAGTTGAAAATAAGTGGACAGCTCCTGTTAAAAACTTTTCAGTGCGAACTGGTCGCAGTTTTTATAATCAATCATTTCCCCCTCAAATACAATCTCTTAGTAACAATAATAGTAATAATAATAATCTTTCTAGTAGAGTCCCTGTAAATAAATATAAATTAAATAAACTTACATGTTGGAATTGTTTGGAAGAAGGTCATACATTTTGGAGGTGTAAAATTCCTCGTAAAATATTTTGTTATAGCTACGGATATAGTGGAGTTCAGTCAATAACTTGTCCGTCGTGTTCAAGTTCGTTAGGTAGGCAGATGCAGAGTGGCCGGCATCATGCTTTTATGCAAAAGGCTACGGTTATGTTGTGTGAACAGAAAAATTTTTTTGATGAAGATGATTGGTCAAGATGGCTAGGCATCGTTAAAGATTTTTGTCAAGGGAACGTCAAGCCAAAAGCTGACGCGTTATTTTTAAGGAAACCTCAGGACAATCGTCCGTACATTATGGTAAAATTGTTAGATAGAGACGTCACAGGTTTGTTCGACTCTGGTTGTACTACTACCGTGGTTGGTTCATTAGCATTTTCTGTTCTTGAAGAATTAAATTTAAAAGTTTTTAAAACTGAAAAGAGAAAAGTTTCCACTGCGGATGGTGCTCTTCAAGAAGTTATTGGTTCAGTTGATTTACCTATTAGAATTGGAAGACAATATCGTATTGTTAACGCTTTGGTTGTACCATCTCTTCCCCACACATTTATTTTTGGTAGCGATTTCGCAAAATCCTTTGGTTTAATAGCAGATTTCAAAAACAATACATGACATATTCAAGATTATGATAACAATAGTATTTCGTATATAGGTCATTCGTCAGTACCCTTAAGTTGTAGTAATCAATTACTTAGTTTAGATGATTTGTTAGAAATACAGCAAGTAAAAGCACGAATAGCAATAGAATCCTTCAATGAAATTAGTAGTGAAGAGAGACTAGGGCGTACCGATAAAATTGTTTTAGATATTGATACTGGTGATGCAAAACCATTTCGTAAAAAACCATACGTCATGTCCCCCTTTATGAGCAAGGTGTTAGATAAAGAGTTAGATGAGATGTTGAGATTAGGAGTAGTGGAAGAATGTCAGAGTCCATGGTCATCCCCTGTACTGTTAGTTAAAAAACAAGACAGCGAGTACAGATTTTGTTTTGACGGAAGAGCGCTCAATGATATTACTAAACATGATAGCTACCCATTGCCAAATATCGATAGGATTATTAATTTACTTAGAGGTGCAAATTATATTTCTAGTCTAGACCTTAGAAAGAGTTTTTGGCAAATCCCACTTTCCGAAACATCTAAGGATAAAACAGCATTTAGTGTTATTTCAAGAGGACAATATAGGTTTGTCACCATGCCATTCGGATTAAAGAATGCTGCTCAGACGCAACAGCGTTTGGTTGATTCAATTTTTGGACCGAAGTTTGAACCACATGTTTTTTGTTATTTATATGACATTATTTTGTGTTCAGCATCTTTTGAGGAACATTTGAAGTTATTAGAAACGGTGAAGGAACGTCTTAAGGAAGCAAACCTTACGATTAACTTGAAAAAGTGTGAATTCTTTAAGAAATCGTTAAAATTTCTTGGTTATATTGTTGGATCGAATTCCCTTCGTACAGATCCCGAAAAGGTTTCTGCTATGGTAAATTTCCCTAGACCTAAGACCACTACGGAGGTCAAACGTTTTTTAGGAATGTGTAGTTGGTATCGTCGTTTTATAAAAAACTTTTCATCTTTAGTGTCACCGATTAGTGATTTAGTAAAAGGAAGAAAAAAGGGTCAATCTATTGTTTGGACATCCGAGGCTGAGGACTCATTTGTACAGATCAAACAGGCTTTAGTTTCCGCTCCATTGTTATCACAACCGGACTATTCAGTTCCATTCATTGTCGAATGCGACGCCAGTGATACAGGACTCGGAGCAGTTTTAGTACAAAAAATCGATGATGTAGAGCACGTTATTTCTTATGCCAGTAAATCACTTACCCTAACTGAGCGAAATTATTCAGTCACGGAGAAAGAATGTCTTGCTGTAATTTTCGCTATAGAAAATTTCGACCTTGGGTAGAAGGTACCCGTTTTACTGTTATCACAGATCACTTTTCATTGTTATGGCTTAATAATATACAAAACCCAACCGGTAAATTAGCTAGATGGGCTGTCCGTTTACGACAGCATACTTTTGAGTTAGTTCATCGAAAAGGAAAGTTTAATGTAGTTCCAGATTGTCTTAGTCGTGCAGTTCCAGTTGTAAATCATGTGGATAATTTAGTTGAGATCAAGTTAGATAATGTGGATCCCTGGTATGTGTCTCTTCGAGAAAAAATTTTATCTTCACCTGATGATTAACCCCAATGGAAGGTGGAGGATAATCATGTATTTAAATTTCTTTCATCAAATTTACCACTCTCGTCGAATGTAAGGGAATGGAAATATTTAGTTCCTAGATCACAAAAGGAAGAGGTTATTCGGATAAATCATGACCCTTCAGTGGCCGGACATTTTGGTTTTTTTAAAACATTGGCACGCATACAAGAGAATTTTTATTGGCCAAAAATGCGTATTGATGTGTTGAAATTTTGTAAAAATTGTTTAACGTGTGGTGCACAGAAAGCATCGAATAGAGGATCCCTTGGTTTAATGGGAAAGGAAAAAGAAGTGAAGTTCCCCTTTCAGATTATCGCTATTGACCTCATGGGCCCATTTCCACAGTCCAAGGTTGGACACAAATTGTTATTAGTTATTGGTGATTGGTTCTCAAAATTTACGTTAATGTTTCCGTTACGGAGTGCAAAAGCGCATTTAATAGAACGTGTATTAGAGGAAAAAGTTTTTTTAGTTTATGGTGTTCCCAAATTCATTATTTGTGATAATGGCTCACAATTTAGTAGTAGAAATTTCAAGGCAGTATGTAAAAAATATGATGTTCAAAAAATTTGGTTTAATGCAGTTTACTCTCCCCAATGTAATTTTGTGGAAAGGATAAATCGAACAGTCGGAACAGCTATACGTTCGTATATTAAAGAACATGATACTTGGGACATAGAGTTACCCCAAATTCAGTATGCGATTAATTCTGCAAAACATCATGCCACTGGTTATTCGCCAAATTTCTTAGTTTTGGTAGACATGTTCCTGTGTCTGGAAGATTTTATGGTCTTGATGTGGAACCCTCAGTTGATATAGATATTATTTCTGGTAATAGACCTTCGTATGTGTTAGATCATCAAGGACTATTTGATATTTTTATAGACGTACAGAAAAGGTTACATTTAGCTTACATGCAGTCTAGTAATTCATATAATTTAAGGAGACGTAACATTTCTTTCGAAGTAGGTGACAAGGTTTGGAGGTCAAATAAAGTTCTTTCGAAAGCAAGTGATAAGTTTACTGCTAAGCTTGCGCCAAAATATGTTTTGAGTATTGTTAGAAAGAAGGTTTCGAATTTGATTTATGAATTGAATAATGAAAATGGTTCAAAGGCAGGCAGATGGCATGTTAAGGACTTAAAACCTTATTCAGAGTTCAGTAATGATATTGAGAAAGGTGATGTTTCTGAACATTAATTAGTGTTGCTGATATGTTTAATGGTTGATAGTAGGAATTATTTCTGTCTTATCTTTTTAGTAAGAATTTATTTATTGTATTGGAATACTGTTTGGCAATCTAAAATTTAGATGTTGGATATGAAGTAAAAAGAAAATTTTTTTGTAGTGCAGTAAGGTTGATATTAGTCTGCGCTGATATTGTTAGTTGCAAATTATTTGTTTGAGTTGAGATGATATAAGTTGCATGTTTTCCATAGGTCAAATGTTTTGCATAGGTCATATGTTTTCCATAAGTCAAATGTTTCCATAGGACAAATGTTTTCCATAGGTCATATGTTTTCCATAGGTCAAATGTTAGTAAGGAATGTTTATTTATACTTTTGGTAATGAATTTTAGTAAAGTTGTATATATTTGGTTATTATTTTCTTTTGGATTTATGATTATAGTGTTTGAAGGTAATTTTGTAGTCGAGAGGACAACCGAGATTAATGGTAGTTCTTGAGATTATATTGGGAATCAAGTAGCTTGAGTCCGATTTAGATATTGGTAGGAGGCCAATATTGTTAGTGACTAAAATAGTTATGTTGTTATGAATATTGTGTAAGGTAGCAATGTTCTATTTTCATATGAATATTGTGTGAGTTAGCAATGTTCTATTTTTGTATGAATATTGTGTGAGTTAGCAATGTTCTATTTTGTTCATTCATGCGTGAGCGAAAGTTTTTGAGGAGTAAGACGTGGTGACGTTTTACTTGTCTCTTCATGGATAGAGATGTTTCTACATTTTTGTTAGCATATACATGCGGTAGATTGTTGAACATTCGTGATTTCAAGACATGGTTGTTGTTTTGGAGATATGTTTGTCGTGGATCCCAATGGTAGTGGGAGTCCTTTTTTTTCTTTTGTAAGTATGTAAATTATGGTTAGTAAAGTAAGAGTATGTTTGTCATGAATACGGCAGTATTCTATGTTTTGTTTCTTAAGTTTCGAGGTAAAATGAGTGATAAAATAACCCCGAATATGTGTTAAATAAGAGTGAGACTTTACCGATTAAGACTTCCCGAATTTGTCCCCTTGTGGCGTATAGTACGCGTAGTTACTGGTCACTCATTTTCAAGTACGCAGTATCTTAAGTGATTCAAAAGTTATTTTTGTTTTGGCATATAAAATTAATAATAAGTTGTAAATACAAGTAGTAAATTTATAAAAAAAAATCCTTTGCATTTATTCCAGAATATTTTCTCGAATTTTTTTCTCTTAGAAAGAGGCAGTGTAGCAATTTTATTTTCTATCTAGATATGTTCAAATAATTAATCCCTTTATTTAATAAGAAACGATATAATGCATAATAATATTATTCAGTCCACTAATTAAATATTACCTATTGCCCAATAAAGTATTAACACTCAATTAAAATTTAATTTCCACGGTGACAAAATAAAAGTTTCCATTTAGTATCTTTCCTATAGCTCCATCTATTTAAGAAATCGTGAAGTGATTGTGTTGCCGGGCAGCAACTCGCTTGACCACACTTCTAACACAGCTGTGGTGAAAGCAGGTGGAATTGTTCTTTGAAACAATGGTTTTTTGCTGTTTTTCGTGTTGGAAGCACGTACGGATTAAGTTCTGTTAGGAGAATGTCATCTCCGAGAGGCATTTTTGATAGTCCATTTTGTTGGAACAGCTCGTAGATGACGTAAAATTTTTTGGTCGAAGGGCCGTTGGTAACATGCAACTTCATTTATGTATAATACGAAATTTTACATAAAGTATTCAATCTAAATTATATGCAACTTTATTTATATATAACATGAAATTATACAGATAGTATTCAAGTTAAATTATCATGCATCATTTGATGGTTTTCGTGGTTTAATGTACATATAAAGCAACTTTAAATTAACAAGCAGATTGGTTTTTACGCTTTGTTCTTGGTGTGGTCCTGGCGGAATTTAATTACTCAAAATGGATGCCGAGTAATGTGGATTTTCAGTATGCAGTACAATTATTCGTTCTAAATTGGAGATTTCCGTATTTCAATGCTGACGTAAGCTTCCTTTATGGTATTTTTCAGACAGACGGAGTTCTGGTATGTAGAAAATTTGTTTTCGTATGTTAGCTGAACTATGGACATTGTAATTAGATAATTTTTTGTTTGATCAAGTTATTTAAACGTCAATATAGGTCAAGGACAGACTGTGAATGTATTTTGCAATATTAAGCAATAGGAATCTGTAACTATTACTTATCCAAATCTTTTATTAATTCACTAAAATTACGGAAGATGTCATTACGTGTTAAGAAAAGTAAATTCTTCTATTTATGAGAACTTAGAAATCAAACTTCTATGTTTGCTATTTCATTAATACTTATTTGGAATTATCCATTGTAAGGTTAAGGTAGATCTACCAAAACTAACATTTTTGTCATCAACAAGTAACAGTTTAGAAAGCAACTTTATGCTTTATCTATTTGTTATTAAAACCACATTTAATTTGATTGGTACTGATTTTATCCAGTGCCCTTGTAAATGATTTTCATAAATTAAATTAATCACAATATAAGGAAAGAAAGATATTTTGTAAAGAAGCACATAATTGAATACTAGAGGAATAGATTTTTATTTTTGAACAAAACTATTCTTTTTAATTAGGATGAATGAAAATGATTCCATTTGAATTTAAAATTTTTTGAGTATATATGCACAAACAGTGCTATTCTTTGTTTAATTTGTTCACATGTGTAGCAGTGCATTACTAAGATCAAGGTCGAGCCATAAGGTAAGAAAGTTCACGGATTATGTTGTCTATATTAAACAGTATAGCGGTTATAGAATAAAGGTTTCCGCATTCGCCTTGTACAAGGGACTTGAGTAAGGTCTTCTCTGTATAGAAAAATACGGTGGCGCCTTATTCTTCATGTTTTTGGTCACAATCTAACCCCGACCCACAGCTCATGTTCCACCCAGAGCATATAGTTCGACTAGCCGCTTTTCCTTTGAGATTTCCACAACTTTGGGCCATTTTCCATCAGAGCTTGCCGTGGGCTCTATTCGATTATAGGAAATTCTCGTTAAACAAAATCCCAAAATAACTTAAAAGGCTATAATATAATCAGCCATCAGAGTCCAATCAGCCATCAAAATACAATCAGCGATCAACATTCAATCACCCAAAAACAACACCAATCACAGTTGTTTCCTGAACAAATACGACCCATTCCCCAAGACCAAGTCTCGCAGACCTACTAAAAAGAAATAATATCCAAAAACAGAGAGTAATTTCGTGTAAAAATAATATAATAGTTAAAATATATAAAGTACGCCAGAGCGCTTTCGGCGTTAGCCATCGTCGGTGCTACTACAAGTAAGCAACTAAAAGTTATACAGATTTAACATTAAAGAATATAGTTACATACTGTCAAGTTATTTTAAAAAATGTATTCAATCAAATTAATTCAATAAATAGATAACATGTTATCTATTTATTGAATTAGTTTGATATATTTTAACCATTATATTATTTTTACACGAAAATGCTATCTTTTTCGGGATTTTATTGGAATAATGTGTGTAGACAACCAATAAGTTTTTAGCCTGTGCTACTAAGAAGTAGCGAGCTAAAACACAATTAAGGATTATAACAGACACCCAAGAAAAAATGAAATAGACAAAGTAAGAAACAAAAACTACAAATAAGCCTGATTAGGAAAAGAAAGTAAGATTGAATATCAACAAAAAATTAAACAATATCAAACATTCACAAAATCAGGATAGTTCCTCAGCGTGTGACAGAAACTTTTGTGAAGATAATAGTGATGATGTAACAGATATCTCAAAGGATCCCGAAGTCATTGCAAGAGATCTTGAATTGTATTTTGAAAGCTGATGACTCTATTTTAGTTGAATTTCAAGGAAAAAAGAATATAAGGTATTATGATGCTAAAATCATTGAGATACAGAACAAAGATGTGTTTCATGTCGAATATTTGAAAACTGACTAGTTCCAGATAGGCTTAAAATTGAAAAATATTTTAAATCAATGTTGAAGACAACAAGTTCAAGCTTCTTGCTCCAAGCGTTTGTGGTGGAACTGAAAGGCGAAACGTTTCCGGTGTCGTTTGCAGGATACAGTCTTGGTAGACAGTTTAATGAAACCCTAACGCACGATTTTACAGGTTTCCACATAATGTTGACTTGAGTTTGTAATAACTATGTCGCGTAAATTGAGATCAGTTACTTCGTAATACAAAAATAAACAAATTATATTGAATTAAACTTTTTGCTGTCTTTTTCCACACTGCCCTTAGGTACTTCATTGTTCCTAGGTACATCAGTACGATGTACCTAAGGGCAAGGTCATAGGATTCAAAAATATATTTCTATGACGCTCATTTTTAGAGTTAGGGCAGCAGCTATATTTTTTTGTCAGAGCTAAGATGTTAATCAACCTGCCTGTATAATGAAAAAGTAAGTAAAACCAGTTACAAAATTTAAAAAATTAAAATCAAATTTTGTTCCTAGGTACACCTTCCACTGTATTAAGATTTTATTATTCATTTCCTCTATCAGAACACATTCTCCAAAATTCAATCACTTTGTTTCGCAGAAGTATAGGAAAATATTGAATTTGGTGAGAAAGGTATGATACATTGAAATTTTAATAGTATAATAATATTAGAGAAATGTTTGTTTCCACGGAAACTACGCACATTATGCGAACAATTTAGAATGTAAAACCATTATTCAGGTGCTGTGACTATTAACTACATTAGTTATAAGGAAGTAGCTAATCCTGTTTACGTCACTTATCACTATCTGTTAATAATTGTCATTGTATTATATGACATCATCATGATAAGATTTACTACGGTATTTTAAGGTAAAATATGCAAAAGCGCTGCACAACTTATTAAACGCTATAGTCAATTTCACGAAACAGTGTAGTGACGTCATATAGACCAGCAGCTGCTATGTTGCTATATTGTTCACCGTTAATCTGGAATAACAATACATAGAGCAAAATTTGTTCTGAAGAAAACAGTTTTAATACAAAATAAACTAAAAAAATTTGTAAAATTTCTGAAAACAACAAATCGCCATGGATTGTCATAACCAACCTTATTGATCTTATATGATTTCAGTGCAGCCTTTAACGGTGTTGACTTTAACATCCTTTTAACTAAAATAAAATGTTTAAATAATTTTTCAGAGTCAGCAATCGCTTGGGAAGAATCATACTTAACACAACGCACGCAGCAAGTTAAAGATTAAAATGGTCACATCTCACAATCTGTTGACCTTGTCACAGACGTACTTCAAGGCAGTGTACTTGGTCCCCTTTTGTTTAGCTTGTACATTAAAGACTTTTCCACAACATTGAAGTTTTGTCGTTACCACTGCTATGCAGATGACGTCCAGATTTATTTCCATTTTCTCCAACAGAAATAATTGAAGCGTTCCAGGCAGTTAATGATGATCTATCAAGGGTTGACGATTGGTGCAAAAATAATTTATTAACCGTAAATCCAGCCAAATGCCAGGCTTTGCTTCTGGGAACACAAAATTTAGTTAGATTAGTTCAGTCCGTGGATCTCCCCATGTTTATGTTTGGAAAATCGAACATAAACTTTTCACCTATAATTAAAAATCTAGGTATCTTGTTGGATCCAAACCTTAGATGGAATGATCAGGTATCAAGCGTGTGCAGAATAGTTTTATTTACTCTACATACTCTTAAGCGTCTAAAACGATTTATACCGACTAAATTAAAGTTAAAGTTAGTACAATCATTAATTCTTCCACAATTTGATTATTGCGATGCATTATATACCAATCTTTCATTTAATATAAATTTACGCCTACAACGCTCGTGATATAGTTGTGTAAGGTTGATTTTCGACCTAAAATATTAGGAAAGAGTCACCCCATTTTACACAAGAATGTCGTGGCTTAAACTAAGCAATAGGCGAAAACTTCACTTGGCAGTGCTTGTCTATAAACTTATTTCTAACCGAAACCCGTTCCACCTAAGTCAACATTTTTCTTCTTCTTATAAATCGCCGCTATAACACTAGGCGTGATGACTTGCTATCTATCCCCATACACCATACCCATACATTCCATTTGTTTTTTCTAGTTTCCGGTTCCCTCTTTTGGAATACTATTCCTCCTGATATTAGGCAGGCTCCGACCGTGCAACATTTTCGTAAACTGTTGCAGGAACATCTCTTAAATCTTCAGTTGTAGAAGCAAGTGCATTTTCCTAAATTGATGCTCAATGAGTGTGTGTGTGTGTGTGTGTGTGTGTGTGTTTGTATGTGTGAGAGAGGGTGAAGATGCGTACGTGTGTGTGTGTGCATGTGTGTGTGTGTGGGGGGGGGAAGGAGGTTTGTTTGTGTGAAGGTGTGTGCGTGTGTGTAGCAATTATTAATTGAAATTAAATTAAATTAAACTATTTACCTTAATTTAATTACTTGAATAACATCGTATCTCATTTACCTTATGATTATATTTTACCTTATTCAAGAGTACTGCTGCATGCAAGTTAGGTGTAAAACAGGGCCTAATGGCCCTAATCGCGCTTGATGCAGTTTGTAACAAAAGTTTATATTTCATAATGTTAAAATGTATGCTACTACTGGTTGTTTACTAGTTAGGAGTTATTTTTATATCCCCAAATGTGACCAGTTAACTTTAAGGAAGGATTTCCTTAAAATGATGGGATGCAAATATCTTCCGACTATGCTAGGGGTCTATTCCTTGGGCAGAGCTTATGAGGATTGGTCGTGGTTCTTTTTACAAAGCATTATTTTCTTACTAGGGCTTGATTCTTAACAAAACAGGGGTTTAAGTAAGGCGCCACCAAGTCATTAATTTTTAAACACAGGGTTTCCCTAGGGGGGACTTGGGAGTCCTTAGAGAAGAATCTCGTATTAACTGCTAACGCAGAAACTGTAAAGAAAATTTAATTAAACAAAAGTGAGAACACAAGAGGTACTCTCTTGTTACCTCATATAAAAAAACAGAAACGATTAATCAGGTAATCAATATTATGAACACAGATTTTATGCTTCAAGTTCTGAAAAGGCTATTAAAGTTTCTTATTAAATAGGGGTTACCACTTTATGCTATTTGTTCATATACTTGGTTACTCTATTTCTGAACTGACTTGTTCAGAATAAAACAATTAATTAAGAAAATTAAATGTTGATTCTTTAATTAAAAGTCGTTCCTTCATAAAAAATGTAAATATAAAATTTATGTTTCAGAAAATATTATACAAATTTCATCTACCCTTAGGTAGGATTCTGAATTCAAAAGAAATATCAAAAACTTTAAGTGTCGCTTTCGTTACAAAATTTAACTTGAATTTATACCAAAAATATCAGATCTGTTATTCGGTTTACATATATGTACAAAAAATTATCTAAGTTGTCTATTAATTCAACGTTCAGAAACTGTAAGTGAAATCATGCATAAATGAAACTTTAACAAGAACTCTTTAGGTTTGCTTAATTTTATTAAAAAATAGTAACTGTGATTACACTGAAATTATATTGGCAATAAAAATTTATCAAAGTCCTTTTTAGTTTGTTAAACAGATTAATGGTAATAAGTCTTCACAAAGTTCTTTCCTGAAGCAGCCTTGTACCAAAGATCGCTAATTGTAGACGTGATGTAAGAATAATACTAATCTCTTGCCTCGTTTCAACAGATGTTGTTTACGTGAAGGTGTTACAGCATGTTAGAACAGGTGTTAATACATACGTTCTTCGGCAAACTATTGACGTAGGCTCCACATGTTGTACAGCACACAATCAGCTGCGTGATCCTTGGACCGGACCATATGAACTTAAAGCGTTTTTCTGATACGCACAAACGGGTCCAACCAAAATCCAATACAAAACTTGTTTCAGTATGTGTAGATCGTTACCAAAATAATTACCATCATTTAGTTCTCCTCCTAATTACTTGCAATTTCACACTTGCAACTTCAAAAAGACCATTTCAATTAATTATCGGACTTTAGTTCCAAACTATAAAAATTTGTACGTACTTTGTAGATCGTTTCTTTAAAATCAAAACATATTGATTTCTTGCAGAACATTTTATTAAATCCAACTATTCTAGTAAGGTTGAAGGACGGTCATACTAGATCAATATTTTCTTATCGCAACGTTGACGTGAATGAACTATAACTTGGTACTCGTAGATGCGAAAATAGAATTAATATCATCTTGAAACACAACATTCAGACGGCCTTATTTTTATAAAACCAGATAAGGCAGAATCATTCTAACAAATGAATATACGAAGAAGCCTTACAATTGATATACAAAACGATTTATTAATAGTTCTTTCTCTACATTTGTAGGAGAATTATAAAATAAATATTTAGTTGAAGATTTTTACGGAGCATTTTAAGTAGTATTTAATTGAAAATTTTTAACGAAGTGTTGTAAGAAATATTTAATTGAAACTTTTACGAAGTTATTTAAAGGACAATTTCAAGAGATATCTAAAGAGATATCTAAAGAAATATGTAAAGAGCTATCTAAAGAGCGCATTATTAAAAATACTGAGCCTAGTGTTCACTACACCAGGGCTCCACTACGGCACAAGGCCACACGCAAATTACTTGCTAGAATCTTTTGGATTTCCATGTTAATTCTTGACGAAAGTCCTAGCTAAAGTGGGCGCTGATGCAATATGCATGAAACAGGAAAGCTGTTTGGCCTTGATAATATTCATACTAACATTCAACGCCTGATGTTAGCAACCTAACTGGCATTTCTGTAGGGCGGTTAGACCTCATGATACCAATACACATATTTATTTACTTAAAAATTGTTCACGTGATATAATGAACTAGACAAAAGGTTTGTGAAACTAAAAATTTATTGACATTCTGAAGTGGCCAAAAAAACTGTTACATTGTATATTTAATTTAATAATAAAGACGTTTCAATTAATCAATCAATAAATCAAGTCAAGATTGCAGAACAGACCGCGAGCAGTAATTTAAGATTATTGCGACGTTGGCATTTTACACCTCACGTCGGATTGCAACGGCGGTATAGGCCTTTCTAAATCTCATGAACCTGCACTTCTTCTCCATTTTATTACCTCACCTAAAAATATTAGTTTTAACATCGTTAGTGGCTAAATAGCAGCCAATCATGGCTAATGTATATTGAGGAATTGACCTTTGTCAGACTGCGTCAAGATTCGTTTCTTTTTCTGCTTATTTTGCATCTACTAGCTTTGACAAAACGTACAATATATTATCCATTGAAACCTGTTTTATTAAGAAATAGTTATACAGCTATGGAAAAACATTATCACGGGCCTGGCTTACAATAAGTTAGAAAGAGACTCAAAAAGTGCTATAAGAATGCGAGGTAGACAAAACTTTACCGATTTTGCCACTTGTAGGTATTGCGTGTAGGCACAAAATGTGAACTATTAAATCGAGCTTCAACAACCATTTCCCAAGAAACTAAAACAATTAAAATGATATTAAAATGTCGCGTATTCTTTCATTCTATTAGATAATCTTTTTAGAATTACAATAAGCTACTCAGTGATTGGGGTATTAACTTTATCAAAACAATTCTGATTAAAAACCAACTAATTCTAAAAATATACAAAACAAGCTTATTAAAAACGCTACTTTTAAGCTGTTTGAATCGTATCAGTGACAAAATTCAGTTTGGGCGTTTTCTAACATTTCATGTATTATACTGTTTAAGAAGTCTTCAATTTTGACATGAAGTTCGTCTATATTTTGAGCACGTTTATGCCTGTGCCAATAAATTTGCCGAGTTACGTGAGTTACGTTTTGGGTCTTGGGAGCGGCCTTTTTAAAAAAAGGTCTTCTTCCAAAACTTTGAAAGTTTCTAACATCCCTCGTGAATATCAGATAGCAAATTGGACCACCATATATCATAAACCCTTACCTGATATCACAAGGTCGAGAATTTCTTATTAATGATGGAAGCCCAAAGTAAAGTTGGATGGAAAACGGCTTGAGGAAAAGAAAAACTCTTTAGAGATAAACGGCTAGTAGAGTGTTAGCTCTGGGTAGATCATGAGCTTGGGTCATGGGATGTCTGTTGACCAAAAATATAGATATAGAGCGCCACTGTATTTTTCAATACAACAACATACAAAGATACATGTACTTGTATTAGGGAATGCGGAAACCTTAAATCTACTCCGCTTATATAGCCACAAAACCTGTATATCAACCTTACAAAGCACTTACCAAAATCTCAATTACCAGATGTGTTACAGATGTCTAGGCTTAACCTGTGAACAAACAAATGCACAACATGGACACCTTTTGTGTCCTTAAAAATATTCATCCAAAATAATATAATTTAATTTAAGTTCCAAGAATATATACACCCAGGGTATTTGTTATCATTAGACACAATTTTTGCTCATTAAGGACCTATAAATTTTACTTGAATTTTTAATAATAAAAGAGTTAAACAAAAATGGATTCTATTCAATTAAATTCTCTTGCTTTGTTTTAACATTAACTTTTTCAACAAAAGTTTATATAAAAAGAACTAGTATGGTTCTCTTTTCAAAAAAAACATAAAAATCTCTAAATTGAATATTTCTACATAAGTTTACTATAAAGTTTATGCTTTCTCAATAATTCATACTTCATATTTCAATTATAGTCATCTGTAGTACTACGTCGACTTCACAAAAAAAATTAAATTATTTAACGTCTTATAAAATTGCGTCATTCAACAAAGGGTTAGTTTTACTTAATATCTTATAACAAAATTCATCATGTTCTTTAAGAATCAAATTACATGACCTCAAAATAACTAAAGATATTTTTAAAATAACGCAGAACAACATGTGATATTTATATTGGATAGCTAGATCTTTCTGACATCATATGTCAATAACAACTTTTTCAGTGTAGTTAACGCTATCTGCTTGTGAAGCAATTACGATAAGCAAACTACATAGCCATCTTTAAAATTTTGCAAAGTTACAAGTTTAGTACGGAATCTTTCTCTTTCCAAGTGAATTTTAAGATATCTAAATCAAGGTAAAATTTCAACCTTCTATCATTCGTAAAACATTTAAATAAATATAATTGGAATTAAAGATTAAATATCACTCACGTGTCGAAGTACAGTGCAATCAAAAAAATTTGAACTTCTAGACTATAATCATATGACACCAGATGTGGACTATTCCATATACATCTGCGATGCACGCAACAGGAAACATTTCATTACGAATGAATTTAACGCTGGAATTATAAAAAATCTTCTGAACAAAATATTATTTAACCAAACCAAATCTTCATTAAGTAGGTCCTATTATTTTCTTGTATTTTAATCTCACACTAAATTTTCGTTTCAGCATTATTTATGGTATGGATGATATTTCTCTTCGGCCAGCAGGAATCAACTGAGCTTCTAAAGGTGGAATACAAAATAAAACCATCATTCAACAGATGCCAGGAACCACATTCCGCCACGAAGGCTAAATTCGTTAAAACTATCTTACGGACCGAATTGCAGGCCATGTGCCTGGATACCATTTTGACCTTTCTACGCTGCGGATTGCAGCTTACCTGTTCAAACGCTGATAGAAAAGTGACACGAAGTGACAGACTGACGATTCTTATTATAGGAACTTAGACCTATAAAGCGAAGGAGCGCATATGCTATTATATATTTTATAAATTATTTTAAGTGATCAGATATTTATAAATTATATATTTATTTTATTGAGATATTATATTAGATTAATAAAGAAAGTGTAACTGAATAAAAAAATACGTTACAACTTATTGTAACAATTTATTTACTTACAGAATTTACATATGGAATTTTGAAAATCTGTATAAATTATACTAAGTCGAAATTTAATAGTAACTGAAGTTAATATGTGGTGAGTAGCCTAAGCAACCAACAATGTAAAAGCTGAATTACTCAAGACTGACTGATGATCTTGGGGCTCCCGGGGGTTCCCCACAAAACCAAACGAAAATGTAAATGTTATACTTAAATTACGTAAGAAAATTTCTGTCTGTAAAAATATATGAAAATAGATGGTAAGCGTACACTGTATATTTATAATTAAATATAATTTTTTAAAAGAATGTGTACTAATTTTTTTAATTGAGTTGGTCTAAGGTTAAATTTATGGTAGATTCAGACTTTCAAGAAAAATTAGATCGGTATTATTATACACGATTAGCAACTGTGTTTATAAATAAAAAAAGTTATAAAATTTGGGTTTAGGGGTTGTAAGCGTTGGTCCTAGATTAAAAGTGATGTCGGATAGGAACATCCAAGAAAATTTAAGCATATCCGTTGTTTTTCGCGTTTAGAAAATGTTTGTAAATAAATAAGTTTTAAAATTGGGGTTTGGGAGTTCTTAGGGTTGGTCCTAGAATAAAATTAATGTCGGGTTTGGACTTCCAAGAAAATTTTAGACCAACCGATACTCTACGCGTTAAAGAAATGCTTATCAATAAAACAGTTATAAAATTGGGGCTTGGGGTTGTAAGGGTTGGTCCTAGATTAAAAGTAATGTCGGGCTTGGACTTCCAAGAAAATGTGAGCATATCCAATATTTATGCTGTGTTGATAGACGTCGATAGGTATCTCGAAAGCTTTAGGGGTTGAGTTGCCGAGATTTAGAAGGGGGGGGGGATGATTTAAAAATAGTAGAGCTAACCTGCTTGTAGGTGCTGCGGCGACGAAGGACACCCGGAAGATCTTCCGATTTACTACCCAGGTAACCTTTGTATCTGGCAAAAATTATGGAATTAACTATATAACAGATTAGCCAGTGTGCTGATGTTTTATTTTGCCTATTTGTTGTGGTCAAGCGTTTAATAATTAATATCCGAAGGTGTGCTTTCGAGAAAACGCTTTTGCATAGTAGCCTAAGCAAGGAAAGAACTCAACACCTGAACGCAAAATTTACAGGTATGCAGTGCATTAGGTAAAGTCGATCAATAGCTTTACTACGCGAACAATAAAAGCAGATCGAAAAATTAATGTAAGCAGAATAAATTTACATATCTTGCAGTAGACAAAGAAGCTTATAGTTTTAATATTCATGATTCCATGTTATTATATAACCCGTTGACGGAAATTCTGAAGATTTACTCACTAAAACTACATAAATTATATGATATTTGAATCGGCATTATGCATTTTTATGAAGTCATTTAAGATTTTGTGTAATGCTGTTTATAAAAATATACACGAATATATCTTTATATATTTTTTGTGCATTAATAAATTGTAGTTAAATGCCTTGAAAAGTATTTCAGGATTATGATGATTATGGCATAATATGTGGCAGATCGAAACCACAGTTTTGACATTGGAATTAAATGTTTAAATTAGAAATATATTTTCAACAAGACAGTTTTCTTCATAATTCGTAAAAACTCCTGGCTTTTTTCTCACATGGTTTGCAGACAGGGAAAGGCTTTGTTCAATACCTTTTTGAAGATGTAGTGTGCTTTTGCAGTGCTCGTGGTGTAATAAAGAAACACAATATGGGATATGTGCAATTTTTTACTTGATTAACCTAAAAATGTTTCACTAAAAAAATGTTCAAAACAGTTCTTCTCAAGGCAACATACAATGTAACTCACTTAAAAGCGGGAGACCGTCATAAAATTTTTAATTATGGTCCGATTTTAACAAGCTTTTTTATAGATCGCCTAAAGTTGTACTTAAGGACAAACACACATTTTGGTTATTGAAATCAAGGACTATTGTAATTTCTTAGGAACGAAAATTCTTTTATAGACTAATATGCAGGACTGCCTTATTCGTAAATGGTGTCCATAAATATATTGAGTATCATTCACTCCTAATCTAATTAAAATGTAAATGCACTTTTGTTAAAACTGCAATTGGAAATGCTTATTACAACCATTATGTTTCTGACCTAAACTTAACAATTCTGCACCTAAATTTTCTTTAGTTTACAGAGAGGTTCGTTACATGAGATAACAGTGTATGGCCCCTCAAAATAACTGCATAGTTGTGATCTATTCTCTTTTGCTAGCGTGACGTTTATGGATTCGTTTCTGTCATATGTACCTTTCTGTTGGTTTTTTGCTCGTTCTCTGTGATCTTCACTCATTGGTTTTGGATATACTATCACTCATACTTTACTCAATATTGACGACGCCCACTTTAAATTCATTAATTGTAGAGTGCTTAAAAAAGTTCTCCGCTGTGCATAATTTAATATTTCGATACCCTAATTTATTATTTGTCTCTTGCAATGGCAGTCGTTACATTCTGCTTCAAAATACTTTTACATTATTTGAAATCACTTTTCTTCGTTTTATTGTCTGTTTCTTTATTTTCAGTATTCGGGTTGTCTTGGTGCCGGATCATGGCATGTGTTACAACCATAACTTTGTCTGGTTATTACGCATATCTTCTTAATCGGTCAACGATATGTAACGGTAAAATTTGTAAGGTTAGGAAACGCAGATATACCGGGCTAACTACAAACGCGGAGAGTGGGATGATTCACACAGACAAAAAGTACGGCGCCATCGATCTTCTATCTACAATTTAAAAAATATATATATATATTTAATCAAGCAAAAGAAAAATAAAAAGTTACTATCTAAACAAAGCAATTATACTCTAGGAACAAATTTTTAACAATTGATCCACGAAGTGTGCATTTTGTAGCTGTCATGTAAGAAAAAAGCTAATGAACAAAAAAGCGATTTAAATTTGAACATAATACATTTAATGCGATTTTAGCAGCAATTTAAAATAGTAAGTAACACCAGTGAAGTAGTCCTTGAACAGGTTTGGTACACGTGTTTCGTCCGTCGGCGCAATGTGGCTTGGGTTTATCCGTCGGTACGTAAGAAAGAAAAAGAACAGGTCACATAACTTTAGGTGGCGGGATACTCATTTTTGCAACTAAATCATCAGAGGCGAAACAGCTATACATCGCCATGGTAGTCAGGATCCATTAATGCTGGGACCATACGCGCAATAGTGGGCCGATGCAAAAGAGCATTTGGGGCTACTTAACAAGAAAATATCTTGGTTGACGTTGAAACACGGTATATGTAGAAAAGCTGAAAAGAAACCTTATTTATAAGCGCGTACAAACTTACCAATGCACAAGGATATAGCCTATACAAGAAATCGTGCTTTGCTCTTAAAGTAACAATTGATTACGCATAGCGTATATGCTAGCGTATATGCTAGCACGAATAGATCAGAACAAAGGTCAAATTACAAAGCGATATGATAAAAGATTTCAATATTTGAGTAACATATGTCAAAATAACACTTCTGAAGTCATTGTTATGGATGAATAGATATCGAAAACCGGCAAATACGAATATAATTATAAAAAACTTATGCTATTCAAACTTTCATTATTACTTATAAATAAAGCAAATATGTTCCTTTCAGAAAACATGGATTGTAGATAATCGAGTATATTTGCTGTGTAATCTCAAACAGTAAGAATAAATTAAAGCACTTTTCACTTAAAATAAATGCGCTAATAACGTTCTACAGAATGTTGGAAAGTAGTTGCTTCGATTGTATAAGAATGTGCTTTACAGAAACCAATCAATTTATTTAATTACAAAGCGTAATCATGGGCGTCTCCCATGACAGGTAGTTACACAAAATATTGGAATGGAAGAATGGAAATATGTGAAACAATCCTAAATTAAATCAACATTTTTATAAGGGTAGAATTGAACGTAAGAAATTCCTGAAATTTTGTCCTTAATGATGACATAATATATTTAATATTTAAATTTATGTAAAGAAAATCTGTTCAATACACGAAAACTTTGCTTCAATTTCTAATACACAAAAAAAACTTTCATATAAGTCTTAGATTAATTAGATTTCACCTCAATAAATTATTGAAAACCTCTAAAGTCTTATACTGATTACTGGTAATTTCATTATATAACTAACCTATTACAGTTACATGATTAAAAGATACTGTGCATTTTACAAAAAAATTCGAAGAATTAACTTTTTACTCAGAGTTAGATGTTAAAAGTCAAATACTGTATGCATGTCAAATACCTTACTGAAACTTACATAGTCGATATCGTAAAATGAAATAACTAGGAATTTTTCATATAGTTTGACTCCAGAAAAGAACTACGAATCGCGAATGATTTCTTCTAATCAAGTTTCGGTTAAATGCAAAAATTATCTCAATTCAAGATTTTTTCCGATTTATTTGGAAGAATTAGTCACAGTTAATGTAATAATTTACAAAAATTTCATGGTTTTAGCGTTCCAATTAGTGTCCAACTATGATTTATGTTTATAGTAAAACGTGCGGTCTATTCTCTTCGAATGCACGGGGTTAATGTTAGCTGTTTCTTTTTTTTATCTTATCTATTTTATTGCATTTTAATGTTCACGCGACTTCCGCGAACCGGTGTACATTGATTTATGCAAAATAATTGGCTTTTAATAGTAACGTGACGTATTCAACCTACAAATCGTAAAAATTCTAGAAATTTCCTTAAAATAAATTTAAATATTATATACCCATTTATGCTTTGAAAGTACATGCGATTTCTTTTCAGTCTACACTAAAAATATACTTCACTTTGCTTTCTTAATAAATGATGTTTTCTAATAACGTTAGTATTTTTAAAAGCGTTTCAAGGTATCTTTAACAAGAATGAACGTCATGTCATGTCATGTCATCTCTGGTCATTTAATATTATATCATATCACATCATATCATATCATATCATATTATATCATATATCATTTAATATCATATCATACCAAATCACATCACATCACATCGAATCACATCACATCACATCACATCACATCACATCACATCACATCATATCACATCACATCACATCACATCACATCACATCACATCACATCACACCACATCACATCACATCACATCACATCACATCACATCACATCACATCACATCACATCACATCACATCACATCACATCACATCAGATCACATCACATCACATCACATCACATCACATCACATCACATCACATTACATTACATCACATCACATCACATCACATTACATGACATAACATCACATCATATCACATCACATCACATCACATCACACCACACCACACCACATCACATCACGCCACGCCACGCCACGACACGTCACGTCACGTTACGTCACAGCACATCACATCACATCACATCACAACGCATCACATCACATCACATCACACCACACCACACCACACCACACCATACCACACCACACCACACCACACCAACCCACACCACACCACACCACACCACACCACACCACACCACACCACACCACACCACCACTCACATCACATCACATCACACCACATCATCTCACCTTATCTCACATCACATCACATCACATCACATCACATCACATCACATCACATCACATCACATCACATCACATCACATCACATTATATCACATCGCTTCGCATCGCATCGTATCGCATCGCATCGCATGGCATCGCATCGTATCGCATCGCATCGCATCGCATCGCATCGCATCGCATCGCATCGCATCGCATCGCATCGCATCGCATCGCATCGCATCGCATCGCATCGCATCGCATCGCATCGCATCGCATTCTATCACATCGCATCACATCACATCATATCACATCATATCACATCACATCATATCACATCACATCATATCATATATCATATCATATCATACATATCATAATATATCATAACATATATCATATCATATCATATCGTATCATATCATATCATATCATATCATTTCATATCATATCATTTGATATCATATCATATCATATCATATCATATCATATCATATCATATCATATCATATCATATCATATCATATCATATCATAGTATATCATATCATATCATATAATATCATATCACATCATATTATATTATATTATATTTTGGGATATTAAAAATAATTATGGTAGTAGTAGACAATAGGGCCAGATTATGAAGCATGTGAGTAAAGGTAACTCCAAGACACGGAGAGAGCTAAGGGAGAATCGCAAATATTAGAAAACTGCATCAAACGAACCTTGTAATCGAGACTACATGCGATAAGGTTTTAATGATACTTAAATTTCATAACAGCTGTAAGTGTGTTATGAGATCGCTTTGTTTTAGAAAAACATAATTGATATCAACTTACATTTGAAACAGGCCTAAGTAAATAACGAAAAATATTTACCTTGCTATGACATACAATATGATGCCTTACATTTATCATTCAACTATCATCTTCAAAATATTTCTTTTTTGTTTCATTAAATGTAGAAAAATTGTGTTTTACGGATATCCACAACGAATGAAAATTACATGAACCACTTCTTCCGCCCACGCATGTTCCGTAGAAAATTAAAGATTATGTTTAGGAAACATATTAGGAAATATAGAGGTTGATGAGAAAAGTATGATTCAACAAAAGTTATATCCGTACAACGCAATTATAAAAATTCTAAATTCTGCGAAACTACGCACTATGCGGAACAATACATTCAGAGTGTAAAACCATTTCTATATCACCATGAATAGTAAATATGGTTATAAACATGCATCCCACATTACATACGTCACTTATCACTTTCTATTCATAATTATCATTAAACACGGCATCATCATAATAGAAGTTGAAGGTCAATTTTACTATGGTATTTGAAGGATGTGGTTATTCGACAATACAATCCTGTTATTTAAAGTCAGCTTATCTGTAACTAAAAACTTTATCGTTTTGTCAAGTATTCATTTTTAATAGCCACAGAATAGCAAAAACTGTAAACTATGGTAAGTAACCTGTAGAACAGATTTTCGTGCCGTTTGAGGCAAAGTCGAAACCAGCTATCATAAATAGTTTTCTAAAAATCATCAGCTGATAGAAAAACCTTACCCATATAATTGGAAACTGCAGCAAACCCCAATACCCAGTCAGGGCAGAAACAAAAGTCTACCAGGACAGCTGTAAAACTATTGTAATCTATCACACAAGTGCTTGTAGCTGATGAGAGAAAGCCAAAACATTTATACCCACTAGTTTACGGGAATTGTGAATATGTTCGAAGTCAGAAACGCAGCGGATGATACTTTGTTTCTCATGTAATAGCTATCAGCCTCACAGTTCAATTCATGGCTAACCTACAAGACTCATGAAATACATCTAGACCGTAAAAAACAGACGAATCCATGGAGGACACCTGCGCCTGATTATCGTTTACAGGTCTTCCTCGTTTTCTCCTATACAAAATTTCTCTCGATCTTTGAGTTCCTCTCGTATCCTTGTCAGTATCCAAGCATCAGCTGCGTGGTCATTATTTGTATTTTTGTTCTCTAACTTATATTGCGCTTATGGTGTCTAAAAAATCAGTCAGTACTTATTTGAAAATTGTTGTAATTTGGTAGAGCTATAGTTTCCGATTTGTAAATTTTATAAATCATACACTAATAATGTTACCTAGTTGTTTAACACAGGTGTAGTTTGAAAAACGTCTTATTGTGTTGCTATTACGCACAGATTTCCAGCTCTAACGTTATCATGTTTGAAATAAGTTTGTAACTATTAGAAACAGCAACAAACATTTTGTTGTAGCTTTGTTTACTACAAATCATTCTCCGATAGTGTGCGGGAGATTGTATTGGATTTACTGTTGGTATTATGTTAAAAACCCTTTTCCAAAAACAAAAGCTCTTTATTATCAATTTATTTCGAACTATACATTAGTAGTAAAAATACTAACTGACTAAAGTTTCTATGCTATTTTCTTAATTACGATCGAAGCACTATAAGTAATTTATATGGAAGCACTATAATTAATTAATATCGAACCACTATAATTAACTTATGTCGATCACCACAATAATTTATATCACATACCGCAATCTATATTAAGAGTATGTACTACTAATTTATTTCATATCACGTCCTTATAGTTCGAATAAGAACGTAATATTGTAACTAAAGCTTTTAATTAGAACTGTACTATTTAATGCTCATGACGGCAATTTATACTTTATTCAATTGTTCTAGATTTTTACGAGGACGTACCAGAATTATTCTAAAGGTTTCTTATTGTAACATTAATAAAGCTCTTTAATGCAAACTCTTGTAACCTGCTAATCAATTCCATCTAAAGATATAGCACCACAAGGGCCTGCCAATCATCCTTTGAGTACAAATGCCTCGGTTGCGTGCTAGTGTATTATTCTGGTTAAAGGTAGACTAAACAACACTACCTTCTTAAATCTGTTCTGTCCCAGAACACTGTGATCGGGACGCTAAAAGTCCTTGTGGGTGTAAGGACAGTCGGAGCCATAACTGTAGTTCCCATGTTGGTAGAAGTAGCAATGAACACTTTTTATAACAGGCACCGTGCCATTTAGATTGTCCCTACACACGAAGATCTGGATTCTGGTTTCTGGAATAGTATCTCTAGCATATTTCGTACCACCCTCCAGTCCAACCCAACGAGCTCACAACCGATCTTGGATATTGCCAACTTCATGTCTCCAAATTTGCTGACATTTGAGGTCTACTAACACCTTCCACAGATCCTGGTAACTTGATTTACCAGGTTGTTTCTTAATCACCAGGAAGTAGATGCCACGATGTCGCTTCTTTAGCTGTAGGGTCCTTTGAAAATTAGCTGTTGTTGACAAAGTTGATCTAAAGTCATGTTTAAACGCACGAGCAAGCCCTCGGGACATATCAAGGTTCACCGCTAGCAATGTGTTAGGGAGTATTCTGATAGCGCATCGAATAGACCCCACTGAATATCTTCCATGGCCCAAGAGCTTGGAAGCAGTTCAGAGAGTGGCTAACCAGAGGGTGTTCTGAGTAGTCTCAAAGCAGTTTGCGGAAAGAGTCACGATATCGGACGCTGAGATCCGGATGTAAACCGAGGGGAAAGGGGGCTTAAAATTTGCAGTAGGAGATAGTTTAGACTCTGCTTAAAATTTAATTTGGAACATGATAAAAACTAAATTTACAAAAATAGAAATAAAGAAAACAAAAATTATATACAAAAAAAAACAAAACACAATAAAACACCCAATTTAATTATCGTAAATTAACCAATTAAATCAATTAAACTAAAAAACTAAATTAGATAGAAACCGCGCTAAACCCCCACCCCCGAGTTAAATTTTATACTCATTGTGATCCCCAGGACATTTAGTGCATTCCCACCAGGACTTTAACAGTGCATACCCATCTTTCCTTAGCAGTAAGAAATAATTAGGTGTAGATGAACGACTGGATGTTCGCAACCTAGAGAAATTTATATTCGAGGTATTTATAGATATTGCAGCAGCTATACTTGCATAAGCATTGATTTGCATTAATTAGTAAATTTTGCAGTTAATTGTGAACGAACTCGTTTTAGTGTGATGGCGCTAACCGACATAATGCTTACGCGAGTGCACCTGATGATTTAAGGGATGCTTCTTTGCTATTCCATGCACTGTTACATGCTTACTGCTTTATTTAGTTATTTATATATTTACATTTTATACCTGTATGGTACATTTATATATTTTACTGTTCTATCGCTTGATTTGTTTTGTTTAGCGTTTTGCCTGTTTTTGTAGTATTATCTATAGAAAGGAAAATTGCAATTAGAATGAGTCAGTTAGGGAACAACAGTGAACGTTAAGGACAAATTTAGGCTGAAGCTAGAATAAACTACTTAGACTAGGACGGACGATAATGTAAATTTATACAGTAGAAACAAATAGCTGGATAGGATATTAATGAATTTGGTGTATGCTTAGAAGTGCGAATCCATTCGTAAATACTAATTTAGCTAGATTTGGATAGTTTTAAGTCGACCCTTCAGGTCGCGCCAATAAGCCGAGCCGGTGGCTGCTATCCGGTATTACGGACACCCCACTATACTTTTTGCTAGTGTCATGTTGATGAAACGCACTTTAAAGTCAGCGCGATTGATACCACCAACTTTAGTTTTAGTTTATAAATTATATTTAATGATAAAATAATTTTAAAGTCAAATTTATATGAAGCACATAATTATTGGCATACCCAAGATTACATGATAGACGTATTTCGCGTCTCAGCATATTCCATGAAGGTGTCTGTCCAGTGATCTTATGAACCGAAGACTGACGAGCAAATTAAACTAGATGTAAATATTGGTCCTAGTTTCTTTGATATTGGGAGACCACCTTGGAAAGGTACTTACCTAATGTGCCGTTCATACGCTTTACAATGCCATCCGATGGTTGGTGCAATGTTGTTGTTTGGGCTTTCTTTATCCCCTGCAGCCGGCACACTTCCTGGAGTAATACAAACTCAAAGTTTCTTCCTTGATTAGCGTGCAACTCCAAGGAATTTTAAAACGGCAAAACAATTTTCTCGCTAGCACGTCACCGACTGTTGCAGCTTCTTAGTTTCGTGTAGAAGATGCTTCGGTCTACTTGATCAAATAGTCCATAGTCACCAAGGTGAACTTATTCTCGGAGTCGGCCCCAGTAGATTGGCAGTATGGATTAAAACTCTCTCAAAGTAGCTTCCCACGTCGTAATATCTGAGTGTTGCAATCTTCCAATGGTGCTCACAGCTGACACTTGCGGCATCACTTTTTAGCATCGCCCTTGCAGCCACAACAAAATTTTCCTTCGACTTTCTCCTGAGTCTTCATCGATCCCAAGTGTCCTCTCAATGTAGATATCCTAAATCCTGCGGCACCCGGATTTTGGGAACCATCTCCATGCTCCAAAGATCGCACAAAAATCTCATTATCTACCTTCAAAGAATCTCATAGTGCCCAGTATGACTGCAGGGTACTACTAAACGGACTAATATCCCGCTAAGATGGGAGTTCTCTTCTGACCTTCCAACCCTGAATGACGCCTAGGTTTTTATCATTTTCTCTACATGCGGACCAAACTGTTTGGTTTCCAATCATCATTGATTAAGGTAATTCAACTAAGTAGAGCACATTTAACGCGCGCGATGCGTACTGTCATTTTGGGGCAGAAATTGTGCCTCTTTCCGTTGACCCACTATATTAATTTTGGCATTTCATGTTTACATCAACTTTGCATGTGCCCAATTTTGCAGTTCTGACGTGATGATCTTTTTTTCTCTGACTGTTGATCACGCAGTGTTTGTCGACTCACCTCCTCCGCGATATATTGTTTCTGCTCCTCTCATCCCTTGTCACAAATTAAATACGTCGCACGCTTTACCGCATCAAACTGCATGGTATGAGCTAGCGCATCATGTGAAGCATTTGACCAAGCTTGCTCAATCTAGTCGTCGCGTATTTCATCAATGAAGGTCTGCGCCGCCACCAGTTCTAGACGGCTATCCGGTACTATTGGGTAGGTTAGTCTCACCAGGCGAATAATATCTGCTTCAAACTCTTGTAAATTTTGATGGCCGTTTGCTAACGGTTCTTCATTTGAGCGTGGTACACTTGTTGCGTATGGGAGTCGTCGTACCTCGTTTCCAGTCTTGATGTTAACACCTTATAACTTCCTGGCTCATGGTCTAGTTTGGTTTGCTGAATATTTAAGGCTATCTTTCGTAACTCGTCAATCAGTGCGGTTGCCCTCTCTACATCGTTCCAGCCGTTAGCTCCAGAAGCAGCCTCAAATTGCTTGTAATATGTCTGCCAAGGTGACTTTCCATCAAATGTTGGTGGTTTACCCTGAGCCTTGACGTTCTTTTGCTTTTACCAACATTCCTAGATTCTGAGATGTGCTGTGGTATCACCGGAAGCGAGTGCTCCGGCAGTTATAGTGTTGGAGAATTAATCTGTTCTTCCATCTCCAACATATTTTCTTTCACAAAATAGACGTTGCTTCAAGATTAAACATGACAGCTTTACTACTTTGATATCGGAACACGACTGAATTAGTTACATCTCGTCTCGTTCATCCGATGACAAGAAGCTACGTTAAAGCAGATTTTTAAAGAACGTAAGAACCATGATTCGTGGTTTTGGAGCGTCACATAGTGCGTAATATTAAGTCCTATATATATTTGTTCAAACACAAGCGTTGATACTAATATAGTGTGCGAATATCCCGTAATATTTTATGATAAAGTAAGAGTTTTTTAAAATGCTTTAAAAGTCTATTTTGCCCTAGTCGAGTAATAATTGTGTTGCCTTGCCGTTTTGGCAATCATGTAGAAATGGATATTGTGCTAAGTAGTAAAATGGACCTGTAGTCTTCGGCGTCCATCCTCGTCTTCCCTGGTTTGGGAAGCATGCCGACTACGGCATCGGGAAAGTATCTGAAGTTGATCATACTGTAGAACATTTTGGTGATGAATACTAAAGTCTTTTTCGTGAATGATTTCGTCCTTTCTTGATGCTTTTCTGTTAGTTTGCGCATCAATGGTTTGTTTCACTTCGTCTTGAAATATCGGGTGTTCAAGTATTTGGTTGACGGCAATGACCACAAGGTTTGAGAAGTAGTCTGTTGTCATGTTTATTGTAAATGTTTTTTGCAAAACCTTGTAAATTTGGCGGCATAGCATACCATTTCGGCCTTGCAAGGGGAAGGAGATAGGATTTTTACGTAACAAGAGCCAATCGTTCAGTCTGTATAAGCCGTGTGTAATGTATCGTTTTCGTGGTTGGTCTAGTATTCATTGTTAAATTTGTCGATGGCTTCTTGTTTTCGATTGAGCTGGGTCTTCACCTGTGCGTCGCGTGTACTTTGCCATTCAAACTAGAGTTGCCTTGTTTTTGATTGCCGCTTTGATTTATGTAGGAGACTGGGTCGTTCGGCACGCGGTGGAGTCACTTCGGAACGATTTTGAAGTGCTTCTTTGAGAGTGTTGGTCAGGTATTGTAAGCATTCGTCGGTGTTCTATGTGTTGTTTTTATTAGGGTTTCCAACGGTAACATTCCCCTGACGTGTTTCTCTAAATTTATTCTAGCTGTATCTTGTTCTTTTGTATGTGTGAATAGTCTGCTGTTGTATTTTGATTTCGATGAAGTACGGTAAATAATTTTGAATAACGTGAGTTCCCGCTGTGTTAAGCATGTTATTTACTATGGAGATGTTTAGGATGTCTGCTTGTTGATGTCTTACCGGAGGAATTCCTGTGGTAAGGTTGGATGCAACTATGTCGATGACCTTGCCCAATGAGAGTGTGAGGAGGACGAGCCCACCCTTGTTAGTTGCCTTTGCTGCCCAGACCTGGTGTTGGGCGTTTAAATCTCCCGAGAATATTGTTTGCGTGTTGTCTTCTAGTAAATCGTCTATTTTCTTCGGGTGTATGTCTATACTTTTGGATGTGAGTCCCTCGTGTAGTAGTAGATTTCGTATCAGCACGTTAACTCCTCTGTAGACTGGTCGTGCTAGATCGGGATCGCGATCGTTTCTGTACATGCCGCAGTTCGTCAGACTAAGTAGTTTGTTTGCGGGTACTCTAGTTCACCGATTATTGAGATGTCCAGGTTGTTCTCTTTTAGAAAGTGTCTTAATTCTGTCATTTTGTTGTAGTCTGTCGGCGTTCCAAAAGAGGATCACTAGGTTCTCGCTGGTGGTGTATTATTCGTTAAAAGTTTGCAAAATGCCGCACAGCACCATCCAAAGTGGTGCGGGTTTGAAACTTCTGACCATAAATGAGCAAATTAACCTTCAAGCCCATTGCAATATTTTGTTGATTATCTTGGTGCTCTTTGTTGTTGATTTAGTGAACGGTCTTGCTTGTCATGGGATTGTTATTGATTCGGTTGTCATCGTGATAGTTTGCTTTGGTTGTGGTTGATGCTCGTTCGGTGGTTGTTTGTTTGCTTCGTCATTTTTTTAGTTATGTTGGGAATTTTGTGCGCTTTGTCTTTGGTGTTGGATTGTTATTCGTCATTTGTTGTAGCGGTGTCGGTGTAGGTGTAGACATTTGGCGTGATGTATGCTAGTCAGGAGGGCTTCGTGTCGCCCAATTTTGGGTCTTGTAAAGCCATCTTTGTCGGTTTCTGGAATGGTTGGTGCCGTTCGTCGTCCTTGCGTCGGCGTCGTGTTTATTTTTCTAAGTAGTCCTTGGAATGCCGGTCACTAACCGTAATTCGTAGGATTCAGGCCGCTACAGTTGGTACACGCGACTGGTGTTTCTCTTGTTTTTCGGCAGGTAGCTGTAAGGTGTTCCGTACCGCACTTCACGCAGCGTGGTTTGAAGCTAGAGTTTAGACTGGAGTATCCAAACTGTTGGCAGAAGAAGCACCGAGAGCTCCACCCTTAATGCGAATGCGACGACCTTGCTCCGATTGCAGAAGAAGGGATTCGTCAGTTGATAAATTTTACCTGATTTCTTATTGTTTGCTAATACCACAAGGAAAGTGTTGCTGAATTGTATGTCTTTGTTTTGTGGTTTGGTTGCATAGATGATTGTGTGGTCCATGGGCAAGTTTGATGTTTACCTCTTTAGCCGTGATGTTAGCCACTAGGATTTTTGACGACGACTTTGAGTTCCCATTCGCCCTTGACCATAAAGGTGTGGAATTGGAAATTGGCTGTATATATGTACCCTTGTAGGAAACTGACCTCATTGCTGTGTGTCACTAGTATGCGAGCTTCTTGTCTGGAAGCTTTAAGGTCCACATTCTTTTGTAGTTTGTTCTTTAGTACCTTGGTGTGCTGCAGGAAGTTGGTGAATTGTGTTATAAATGTTGGTGGAATGCGATTGCTCGTGTTGTATTTGCTGTCTGAAGTAACCCTGGAGGTGGTGGTAGCGACGTTCAGCTTCTATTGGGGGTGCCCGTGTGTACTTCGTCGGGGAGAATAGTGGCACAGTTATCGTCGTGTTGTGTCCTGGGGTTGGGGCTCTTGAATTTTTTGCTATTCTTGTTTTCTGTATAGGATGCTGATCTGTCGTTCCTACGTCTGCTGTTTGAAAGGGTCTCGTAGTCCATGTCGTTTGCGATGGGGACAAATGCTTATTTCGTTACGAAGTCTTTGGCTGCTGTCTCTGGCATTGTCGTGCAGGCTTGATGCTCTTTTATTTGGCCTAAACAGAAAAATTGTCGATTTTCTTAGAAACGGTTAACAACGACGGCGTACTTCAAGTGCTAGGGTCGGTGATGTACACGACTGCAGCTCGTAGTTCAGCTCATTCGGGTACTTTCATAAAAAAAGCGGAGGGATGATCTGACGTTTCTTGCTCTTTATTCTTTCAAGTCTTGATGCTCGTGATGTATAGTATTTCTAGGTGTGACTGGAACTTGTAATTATATGCCTCAGCACTAGTTTTATATCTAATTCAAAACTATACCAATCTGGTTTGAATATTTTGTCGCTTTCATCAAGAATTTATATTACAGGGACAATAAAGCATGCTCTCTCTTTCGCGCGCGCTCCCACGCGCGCGCTAAATATATCTCTATTTTTGCCCTTAAAGCGTTTGACATACTAAAGTAGAATAAATACGTTTCTGTTTTAGAGTACTGTATAATGCGTACTCTGTATTTTTTACTATCGTGGAGCTAACGCAATTTTTTTGTGAGTCATATGTGCAATACAAGAAACGCCGTAACAAGTAGAAGGTTACAAAAACCTATTAGAATTTTAGGTATTAATTTAATTATAGCAGCAAACTTATATAAAAATACGGTCATTCATAGTCCTATGATTAGCAAAAAATCAAATAACTGGTTTCAATCTCAATATAGAATTCAAGCATATTAAATTATTATAATAAACTAACAGGTTATATCCTGTATACAATTATAAATCAATTCATCGCAAAGAAATTTAATTGTTAGAAGTTGGGTTATTGCTGCCGTGCAGAATTAATTCGCAACATCCCTTTAATTACAATACCATTGTAGTCATATATGTTACGCTTGTTTTATGTAAGAAGGTATATTTTGTTGCTATAAATTAGGTCTGTTTAATTGTATTTCCTCATTTCAGTTTACATTGAAAAAAACTAGGTTAGAACGTTGCATGTCAATATACCATGAGGATATGATTTCAGATCAATGCCAAAAGATCTTTTTTTGGCATTCGAGTTACACCGAATTTAAATATGTTTATTATGACCAGTCTAGCAATATTATTTTGACGTTAACTTCTTAAGCGTAAAAAATTAATTCCATTGTATTGTTCTATATATCTATAGCCTCGCTTTACTAAGTGGTTATGTAACTAAACTTTGAGCTTAAAGAAAGAGGAACTACTAAGAATTAATGTCGAAAATTAGATAGACACAAATTACCCAAGTAAACCAATCTGTAAATTCTTTTAATACGATGCGATGCACCTCTTCCGCGAAAGTTTCTTACAAAAATTCAGAATTTCTGAAATGGATTTTTTATCCATTTCAAAATATTTCCAACCAGCGGTGACACATTTCTTTATTCTTTGCAGTGGAATACACAAGGGGCTCACCACCCCACATACATATTAATATGTACAATAAATTAGGCGCATCGTTTTAAACATTTTGAATCTAAAATACCTCCTTACTTTTCTTCTTCTTTAAAGCATAATTATTGCTAAATATCGCGATTCCACGGCGCAAATGTGATTTTATCGATGCCCTGTAACATGCCGATGCTCTAGTTTAAAATGTTTATAATAAAGTCATTCCCATTATTATTTTTTTAATGCATTGGCATCACTCATTCTTATTATCCTTTACGAGCAGTAGCTATGCATACTGCAGTATATTGATGCTGGCCAGTGATGTAATCTGGGATTTCATAGATTAAATACTCACATACAAATTTTATGCTTCGTTTATTTAATTCAAAACTCATCAATTTACATTCTCAACTATACTAAAAAAATTAAGTCAAAAATCTGATGCGTCAATTAGAACTTTCTTGTTAGAAGTGTCTCTGATGCCCACAATCATAACATATTTCTTCCCTCACCAAATACAACTCTGAGGTTTCTTAGTAGCCCTAGTTGTGTGCCTTAAAGTAACGGATTGTTTTACGTTTGCTGGTTCTACTTTCGGTACTCTCGAGCGGGCTTGTTCTACTTGAATTTCTGGAAACTATTTGTCTCGACTGTACCGCTAGCTGGAGCTGGAAACTTAGTCAACCTTGGTTCAATGGCAACACCCAAGTATTCTGCCGCATTTGTACTTATACTTTGTTCATCTAATAACTACGATTTCCTAAGACCGTTAGTATGCATATACACAATTTTGTCTCCCATGTTCACCAAGTACCGTAATGTTTATCTCAACCGAACTTGTATCGATGAGTTTAGCCTACCCCCTGAGGATTGTGGTTATAGAATACTTTGCCCTTCTTTTTTACAGGTAGGAATGGGTGTACAATAGAGTCTAAATAAAACTCTGGCGGGACTATATCTCAGGGGTTTAGAGAACAAAATTAAATTTTACCCAGACAAGTTATAGGGATGCAATTTAGAAAATGACTAAAGAAAATACCTTAATACAACTTATATATTGACGTTTAGTTAATAACATTAATAAAAAAATTAAGTATATACCGTTATTTTCTTCAACCAAATTTTCATACGATAAAATCACTAAGTGTAGCTTATATATCAACACTCTCATAATTTTAAAATTTGTCTCAAACTCTACCAGATAAGATATTAGAAAATTTAAATTTATTATTGTACTTAGACACAATTTCTAGTTAAACGTTCTAAGTAAAGAGAAATCAGCAGTACGCTTTGTTGTATTTAACATTAGTTAAGAGAATTTTAATTAAACATTTAAATTGAACATAACCTTAATATGCACAAAAAAAGATTTCATTAAAGTTTTTCTGTTTACAACTCATAAGGTTATATAGGAAGGCAAAGATAATATTAAATTAGTTAAAATATAGGTACGTAAAAGTGTGACTATATTTTACCTGCATTAGTTTTCTAGATATTTGAGATTTAAAATGTAACACATGCACATTGTTCCGTCACTAAAATTAAATAAGATAAACTCGTATCTGTATTCAAGATATATGAAAGAAACGTTTTGAGCTTACGGCTTGTTCACAACTATATGATCTTTTTACGGTTTGTTGAGACGAAACACCATCGTTAATTATTTTGGTTGTTAACCTTAAACTTCAAATTTGTAAGAGCCAATCCTTGTATGTTCTACAGCCATATGTTTCATCAACGGACATTTAATTAAGGTACATAAAACGTCAACATAACATTCTTGTACGATAAGAGATAATATTTGTAGGTAGTAAAATTAATGCATAGACTTAGATAGCCTAGCATAGATAATTAAATTCTCCACCAAAGGAACATGCTACTGGAGGATTTGCGACCAGATAATATGCCATCCAAGGATATGCCATCCAAGGATATGCTACGGGAGGATATGCTACCAGTGGGCCATAGAAAATAAACGTGTTACAAAAACGAAATATTGCAATACGCCACCAGAAACAGTCTAAAAATTTATCTATAATTAGCTTAGAATTCATTAATATTTTGAACGGGTTATTCAGGTAGGCTTTTTTCATAAGCATTTTGCTCGTATTCTAAAACAATACTTATGTGTTTTAAGAAGAATAAAAGACAAGACACCTTATACATACCAGGTACGACATCAATGCCTTAGAAAGGACATCTTTATCAGGAAACGGTATGTGCACAAAAGGAAGTCAAATTTCAAAAGCTACAAGAATTTATTCTGGTTTTGAAGATAACCACACTTTTTTTATACAGGGATAAACAAGAAAACACGTATTTTAAATGACAGATTCATATATACACCGGTTGTGTATTTATGGACATTATTCAAAGGTTTTGCAATAGGAAAATTACATCTGATCTTAATTATTTATATTATTTATACAAAAGAAAGAATATTAAATTAACACTAAAGATCGATGTATATAGTGTATTATTTAATAAAACTAAAGGGAAATGTTACACAAATCAAAACTAACTTGTGATTGTAAACGGTATTAGTATAAAATTAAGACGAATAATGCTTTTATTTTGAAGGAAATGGAACCTCAATGTAACATGGCCAGAGAACAGTGAATTGACATGTTACAACACAGTCAAATGAGCACATTGGTGGTAATAGCATGCATATTCGCTGTTAGGTAAACATTTCGTGAATTTTATAATCGTATACTGTATTTCACCCATTTACGTAAGCGCTGAAAAGTATTTTTTATATTTATTTCATTTTTATATTTGTATTTTATTTTCGTTTCTTGTCCTGATGCAGCCTCTTATAAAAGTGGGCGGAACGTCGACCTTAGTTTAAAAAAACTGACACGGTCTCAACCCGGACCCATAAATATTTATAATTCTCAATTGTTTGCAGCACATTGGTTCCCGACAACATGTGGGAGATATAAAACCATTTCGACTTCACTATCAGTGATAGTCAAGAATATCTAACCCATTTTATGAAAAAAAAATCAATGTGAACTCGTTTCCAAATATTGTGGTTTTCAGGCCAAGACCTCAAATTCGGTTCCCTACTTCCATTCTGATTTAACTGGCGCGGACGGCATCTTTGAGTTGTGACTTCTGTCATTTTGCAGATTTGGTCACCAACAGATTGATCTTGCAAACATTTTAGAATGAATTACCCTAATGTGCTGTTGATGTAGTAGTTGAAGGACGCTGCCCCACAAAACTTTAGGACTAATGACTACACTTCCTCATCATACACAACCCTTGTCAATAGACAGTACATTTCTATGACTAAAGAAAGGTTTAAGTGTGACATCTAATCAAGTAAAAATCATATACTTTACCCAGTGTCTTATCATGCTTTGTGAATTTAGCAATCTCTATTGCAGGTAATGGAATTTCTTCTGTTAGACTAACGAATTTATGAAACGATCGACTAGTGTAGGGTCGTTAAGAGACAATTATGACTACGCATTTGATTTGTACATTTTACTACCGTTACGATACTCAATTTTATAATCATATGCTCTAAGCATGATGTTCCATCTGACAATCCTTGACACGGACATCGTTGGAATAGTTTTATCTGGGTTGAAAATCAATTTTAATGGCTTTGTGGTTCGACACTAGAGTGAACTGACGTCTACAGATATATTTACAAAACCGTTTTACTACAAATATAATCGCTAATGCTTTCCTTTCTATGTGATTCTAATTCTGTCTTGCTTGTGATAATATTGAAGAAGCGACGTACTTCTTTTTCGACTACAGTTAGTCGATAACTTAAAACACATCCATCACCATACGAACTACTATCACACTAAATAACTATAGGCTTTGAAGGATCAAAATGAACTAAGACTTTATTCTCTACTATCAGTTTCTTACTAAGCTCAAATTCTTTCCTGCACTCCTCGTCTCAAGAGAATTCAACCTTCTTTCTTACAAATCTATATAATGGATTTAATTTTGAGGACAAAATTGGTAAAAACTTGTTATAATAATTTAGCAATCTTAAATATGACCTTAATTGATAACATTGTCTGGCTCTGGTGCTTGTGTAATGGACCAAACCTTTTCATCCCCGGAAAGATACCTTCGGAATCGATAATAAATTAAGATTTGCACTGATTGGTAAGAGATATTGGACTATAATCATAATCCACGACCTGGAGGTTCCTGTTTGATTAAATGCATTGCGTTATGGATTCATATACACCTACAGAATAAGCATTAGAAATGTATTACTGGTTAGCTGTGGGAATAACTTTTTACATTAATATTGCAATAGCATGAATACAGATGGTATATATTCCCTGTTTGTTTGTTGTGGTTTATTTTGTGTTTTTCATAATCATCTTTGGAAATTAAACCACTCATAGTTGTTTAAGTCGTCTTTATGTACGTTTCGATCCATGATCTAGGATCGTTCATCATCATTAAGTCTTCAGTCCTGGAACAGGTTAGACGCGTACCTTCATTGTTTCCTATTCTGCGCTAACTTACACATTTTTTAAAAAATTCCATATTCTGTATCTTTCATTATCTGTGTGCAATAGTCTGATCTAGGTTTACCTCCACCTCCTTTCTCCTATTTCTACTTGAAATATATCCTGCACTATTCCAAAAAATGCCTTAAAACGTTTCCTGCCCTTCTATTTCTCCTATTCTTTTCCACAGATATCTTTATTCCCCTACTATTTCTGTAACTTCTTTGTTATTAACTTTATCTGTCCATGCTATCATCCTCGTACATCTCTGAAACACAACATTCCAAAAGGTTTTTACCTTTATTCTGTCTGCTTCTCCTACTATCCCTACTTCATAGACATACTGTACTGTTGTCTTCGAACATCGCCGCTGCTCTTTCTTGTTAAATGCAGTCCCTGAAATTCCCACAGCCCAAATACAGCTTGGTTCCCCTTCTGTTGTTTCTTAATTATATGCCCTATTTTACCAAGGTTTAATGGTATGTGAAGGGGGTTAACCTGCCAACGATTCCCCAACACTTAGTTATTTGCTGAATTAATGGTTTTCCAGTAAATCCTTTCGCCCAATTAACAGTAGTTGAGAGTATTGTAAAACCAATACCTGTAGTTGCTTATAATGATCATCAGATTTAATCGCAGTTATTCTTTTCGTCATTAGGTTTTCCATGGTCGAATTGGTTGGATGCGTACCTCCAATGATTTCTATACTGAGCTAGCCTGCACATTCCCGGAAATTTATACACCCTACATCTTTCGCTATCTATTTGCAATATTGTAACATTGGTCTACCTCTACCTATCTTTTCCTATGTCTGCTTCTAGTATATTCCGCACTATTCCCTCATGCCTTAGTATATGGCCTATCATCCTATATTTTCTATTTTTTACTGTTTTTCACATACTTTTTTCTTCCCCTACCATTTCTAGTATCTCTTCGTCCTTAACTTTGTCTGTCCATGATATCTTAATTATACGTCTGTAGTACCACATTTCAAAAGCTTCTATCTTATTCCTGTCCGCTTCCCCTACTATCCAGGTTTCAAAGTTGTACAGTGTTGTACTCCACACATATGTTTTAAACAATCTTTTCCATGTTTCTATGTTTGTTGTCTTTGAACACAGTAACTGGTTTTTCTTGTTAAATGTAGCACGACCTTGTGCTAATCTTTGTTTCGTATCTTTTGCGCTATTTCCATCTTGCGTTATTTGGCTTCCTAGGTAACAGAAATACTTAACGTCTTGTAAGTTCTCGTTACTTATTTGTATTCTAGTTTTTAATTTATTTTCCTCTCCTTTGCAGTACTTTAGTTATATTTTTGTTAATTTTCATACCGTATTTCTCTGTTGGAACTGTTTCCATTTCATTAAGAGCGGCTTTTAACTTTTTCTTGCTAGATACTTATACCGCTACATGATCTGTAAATCTAGGCATATCAATCTTTTGTCCCTGCATAATAATTCCAAATATCTTCCTGCATTTGACAGTATTCATTGCCTTTTCAATGTACAAGTTGAAAATTAATGGAGATTGGTCACATCCTTGTCTCACCTCTTTCCTAATATTTACTTCTCTACGTTCCGGTTCTAATTGTGTTACCGCAGATTGCTCTTTGTATAAGCTATGTACTATCCGTCAATTCCTAAAACCCATTTCAATCTTTTAGTGTATTTCAAACATGTTTTTCCATTTTACTTTGTCAAATGCTTTTTCCAGATCTACAAACCCTATATACACGCTCTACCCTGTTTCTATTGTTTTCTCTATTATTACCATCCGAGCTAAAATATACTCCCGTGTTCTCCTTTTTTGCTTAAACCCAAATTGATCTTCTCCTAGTATTTCT
This sequence comes from Platerodrilus igneus, assembly GCA_036346225.1. Classification (NCBI taxonomy): domain Eukaryota; kingdom Metazoa; phylum Arthropoda; class Insecta; order Coleoptera; family Lycidae; genus Platerodrilus; species Platerodrilus igneus. The sequence goes on along the minus strand of JARFIW010000936.1, from coordinate 3,933,218 downwards.
TCAGCTCGTTTTTCTATTCGTCTTTGTACAATTCTAGTTAATATTTTTGACACGTGTGCTGTCAAACTTATTGTTCGAAAATTTTCACATCTATCCGAGTCTCTCTTTTATGGTATAGTGACTAGGATTTTACTTTTGAAATCTTTGGGTATCTCGCCTGTCTCATACATATAACTTACAAGTTGGAAGAGCCGTTCTGTTACTGCTAAGATCGTTGTCAAAATAAAATTTTATTTATTTTGAAAACGATCCTAGGTCATGGATGGAAACATAAATAAATACGATTTTAACAACTATGAGTGGTTTAATTCCCAAAGAAGATTAAGAAAATACAGATGGTATAATAAGAGCTGATACAAATTTTAAATTGATTTGAATTCCGATCTTATTTAACAGCTTGTTTAGACAGAGTTGAATTACTTAGGTGTTCAAATGAAATCGCATGCAACTGTAACTCTTAAACATTTTAGCTCTGCAATTATCATCTAGTGCAAAACAAAAATTCTTCGGCTATATACACTTTGAAATATTACTGCAGCATAAAATGCCATTACAAAAAAAATGCATATTTATTTGGCCTCCTTTGACTTTGCAGTCTTTTCTTAAACTACAGAAAATGACGGAACGACCGAGAGCCGTTGTTTAACCTGAAGAATATACCGAATACGACTTAACAGTTTTTCACAGTTTACAAAGGTGTTGGTATAGCTTTTAAACAATCAGAAAATAAAAACAAAAAAATGCAAGTAACTAGGTTACCAAAAATTTAAGTACTATTCTTCAAAAAGATAATTCTTATTAAGAAAATTAAGTGAGTTCTTTTGGTAAAGGTAAAACTACCTAAATAATAGCAGTTAGAAGCTATTGAGAGTACAGAAAATATTTCTATGATCGAGCTTGACTTTCCCTATAAAAATGTTGTAAATCTCTTAATTTAAACAAAAAACAAAAATACCTGTTAATGAATACAAATCTGTTGAGAAATTCAGTCAAGTTTTATAAATGTGTTTTTTATAACATGTTTTAAGGAAATGATATGACTGAAAAAGTGAATTAGCTTGACAAAGAACTACATGCCTAAATATATAAAATGTATCTAATTTCCGCATTTTGTTTTTTTGACAATACTTCAAGGACTTTAGCGCAACACTCTATTTCTCGACTAAATCAACAAAAATATTTTAACATAGTAGACAATCGTACATCCGATTCAATTTCTCACTCTAGGTGACAGACTGCTATAGACGATTTCATTCGTCAACTGTACTAACGCCTGTAACTGTGAAAGCGGCTCACCAATGGAGAATTGGCAACTTCCGAAGAATACATAGCTACTTAAGTGGACGTTCGTTATATGAAAATGTTCAGACGAGTTTAGAACTTTACTTGTTCTGTAAAATCGATCACCATGTCTTTGTTTTTTGCAAGTCATTAAAATGTTAATTTATTTTTATCATTTTTCTTTAATTCTTGAACTGTGTGTTTAAAGTGTGAATTTTAAATTCTATTGGTAGTATTAATTGCCAAACGATCTTCAGATTTCACAAAATTAAGAATTTATAGGTTACTTTAATATCTTTCAGGTTTAATTTGTCTCGTTACATTTAGCTGTTTGTATGTGTTGCTTAGTACAAGTACTAGGCCCTGGTACAAATTGGCAAACTAGCAACAACGTGTGTAAACCTTAACAAGTTTACTTCTAAGGCGGTGTTTACATTATCCATCAATAGCTAAGCTAAGATTTGCATCATCTTACTACGATCAATGATACATTTTGCTACGCACAGTTTTGGTCCCAGAAAATCTAGCTAGTAATCCGCAGAAAAATCTATATTCCGATAGAGTACCGAAAACCTCGACTGTACTAACAAGAATAGTTGTCGACTAACTCAGTGGGAAGGGCGATGTAAGTGTTTGAAGGTTTCCAAAATGCTATCGTGTGGAAATATGTATGAATACGTCTTATCGGAAAGCATCATGGGATTTTTATGGGAATTGGGAAATGGTATCGTGTGTGAAATACCGTAATGTGGGGCGAATTCAAATGGGTTGGGTAAATTCGAACACACGCTGCTCTTATTCTGCATTTATCTCAAACGAACTTGCAACAACAAGTTTAACCTATCACCTATGGATTTTGGTTATAGAACAGTCGGATGAGTACATTGGTGGTAATAGCATACATATTCCATGTTAGGTAAACATTTTGTGAATTTTATAATCGTATACTGTATTTCACTCATTTACGTAAGTGCTGAAAAGTAACTGTTGTATCTTCAGTCTATTAAAGTAAGTTTACTTGAAAACTTGTAATAATAGTTTTTTCATATCTTTAAGATGTATGGTAAATCTTACGAAAATATAATAATAAATGTAATTTTGAGAGTCACTTATACAAAATATTCGTTTACAGTTCGAAAATGGTTAGAACGTATAAAAAGCGACTTAGGGCAACGCACTATGGTAATTATTCTACATCATATTAGAAAAGCCGTTGAAAGCCCTCAAGGATAAAAAGTTGACGTACAGGCGTGCTTCAGAGGTGTTCAACATTCTTATAGCAATCCTCTGCAATAAAATAAAGAAAAAATATCCCTTAACTGCTGAAGGTCCTACAGCATTAAACGAAGATGAGGAACTTAGTCTTCTAAAGAGAATTCAAAAAGCTGCAGAGTGGAAACTTCCCCTTACTAGGTTTAATATCCGATTGTTGATCGTTCTTGGATGCTGAAGGAAAAACAGTTAAATGTTTTAAAAATAACATGCCCTGCATAGACTGGTTCTACAATTTTTGAAAAGGCACCCAGTATTAAAGGAACGTATATGTCAGAATATCAAGCGCCGTCGAGCTGATCTAAGCCTTGACATAATAAATGATTATTTTGATAATTTGTCAGTTTCCTTGAAAAATGAGCCACGGTGTAATATTATCAACTACGACGAAACGAACCTGTGTGACGACCCCGGTAAAGCCAAAGTAGTTTGCAAAAGAGGCACGAAATATGTTAACAGGATACTGGATTCTAGCAAATCCAGGACATTGATAATGGTTGCCGTTACAGGAGCAGGAAAAGTGTTGTTTATACAGCACAATATCAGTACCCTACGTGGATGGAAAATGGTCCCGATGATGCGCTTTATAATCGTACAAGGAGTGGGTGGTTTGCAGGAACTGTATACGAAGATTGGTTTGAGAAAGTAGCGCTGTCGTATTTTCGAAGATGCGAGGGTAAAATTTTTAATAGGAAACAATTTGTCCAGTCATTTTTCAATACGAGTTATACAACTATGTGAAAAGACGATATCAATTTCATCCTTTTATCACCAAACTCAACACATCTATTACAACCGTTGGATGTTAGTTTTTTCGCGCGTTTTAAGAAAATATGGAAAAAATATTAACTGAATGGAAACAAATAATAGGGGCGTCCTACCAAAATCAGAATTTCTCGCTGTACTAAAGAGGCCTCCTCATAATGTAGGCCTTAATGCTACCAAAAATATTCTTTCTGGTTTTGCAACTTGCGGGATAATTCCCTGCGACGGGAATTGCATTTTAAAGAAGCTTCCAAAACTTACTGATGACCAACTAGAGAAGGAAGCAAAACTTCATGAAATTAATCGATGTTAGACCACGACGTTCGTCAACTTCATAAAAGAATCAAAGACACTTGAAAACCAGCAGAACAAGAATCGAGGCAAAAGAATTATCGCTACACCAGGAAAAGGAATCACCGCACGTGACTTGAATCTACCGATAACCTCAAGGGAACAAAGTGCCTCTGAAGATGAGTTAGAAATTCTTGAGTCTGACATGGAGAACGAGGATAATATCACAGAATTTAATTCGAATGACAACCATGCGCCAAACAGTAGCTTCAGGAATGTGGATGACAGTTTGGGTGCTAACCACTCTGTTTTAGTGAGTTTTAAATGCCCAAATAAAAAAGAAAGGTCTTTTATTGGCAAAATCACCTAGGTGTTCGAGGCTCAGCCTGACCTCATCTTGGTTAATTTTTTGATACAAAAAAATCCGAAAAGGTCGACAATTATTTTTATTATCCAAACGTGAAAGATGAGTCCCTAGTCAACCTAAGTGACATAGTAATAAAACTGCAATCACCACAAGATCTCAGAAGAACCCGATGGTCATTTAAAGATTTATCGAAAGAATGTGTCATAGATTAAACTCTATTGTATTTTTATTCTTTTTGTATCAAATAGATTTAAGTTTCTGTACCTAATTTTTTTCCTATTAATCCAAAAAGTTAGTTATGTAAGAAATCAGATTTTGCTTTCTATTAAACTGGTTTATAACATGTGTCGTTTTTTTTACCTCACGGGCTCGCCATTTAATTCTGAATAAAAGATATTTATTTTTTTAACGTATTTTGTTCGAATTGACACAAACGGGGTTTTGAAATCACAATGCCGTCCGTATTCAAGTGTGGCTCAAATTTACTCCACGCATCGGAGCGAATTCAAACAATGTTTATTTATTTGAAAAAATTAATTTTTATTTTTTAATCAATGACGGGTCTACATATGGCTTCACAAAGGTTTGATAAAGATATATTTAGATTTTGGTAATTTTCTGATGTAAAGCACAGGTGCAATATTGAAAAAACCACAAAAATACGTTAGAATTCACTCCAGAGTACGGTACGTATTAATCGGGAAGAATTTTAAACGCCACCTAATCTCGACATACGGGGATTTTAAGGGGAAAGCCTCGGAAGAAAAAACAAGAGGTTGCCAAGGTCCGAGATCAGGAAAGTGATTCTGGACAAAAATTCACAATAATGCTAAAACCAACCAAAAATAAACGTTGACAATAAAGACATCAATATATCTATTTAAAAACTGCTAGCTGCTTTTGATATAGTATTATATGCTGATTAAATGCTACTTTAGTATAAACAAATTCACTGTCTAATTTAAATGTTTGTTTTCTCTTGTTTGTATTTGTATGCCGTGTATCTGTTCTCGTTTATTGTACTACTGTTTAAATTAGATTAAGTGGTAGAGCAGGTAATTTAAACCCGATCTTCTGCCGCATTTTGATTTTTTTACGTTTACAGAATTTCTATTCTTTTTTTGTGTAGGCGTCAATAAAGACATTTATTATTATTATTTTTAGTATTGTTATTATTAAAAGAAGGTGTCCAAAATTAAATGTTAAGTTAACTGATTATTAATCACGGCTCCAAGTAACTGCAATATATTTTATTACAAGGCTGGGACTATTACCTTTACATTAGTCGTGAAAAACATTAATATAGAACTATTACAGAATTTCGGTTTCATTACAAGTAAATAGAAATATTATTAAATACAAAGGAACAACCGAATTGTATCACAATTTACTTAGCTTAATGGAAAGCGTTTTCAACGAACAAAATTACTTTCGAAATTTTTATCTAATAACAAGAATGTACTATGGGTACGTTTATAAATTTCATACAATTAATTAAAGATGCTTATTCATTTACAATTACTGTAGGTTATGGTTTCAGAAGTTTGCTCATAAATACCTAATAAATGATTTTTGACTGCACAAACCAGGAAACAACTAAATTCCACCATCGCCTTGACTTAATTCGTTTTAACCACATTCTACTGAGACTTTGAAAAGAATACTAGATGTTCTTAATTACCATGCTCTTGTCCAACAACCTGTGTAGGATATTATCCGAACTTCATTGACTAATTGCCATAATCAGTTCGATATCAATTCTTTGAGGCTAACAAGATCTACTTAAGCTACATGCAATTTGCTTTGATAGTAATGACCAAGTGCTAAACCAAAAATGATGATCTACCGCAGATTTCGGGCAAATTAATTCAAAATACCAAGTGAAATTACTTGAGTCGTTTTTCTCTATCTAACATATGCAATATTATCTTACTGACACCTTTTGCTGAAGATAAAGAAAGTAACTTTTTATTTTTTGAGTGAGCATAATTTTGAGTATGGACCATCTTTGTGTCAAGATGATGAGATCATAGGCCTCAACGTAATACTTTATTAATCACAACAAATAAATCATAAAACTGTAATAATTTAGAGTACAAAATAACCATGCTTTGTCTTCTATCCTTACAACCGCCATATTGAATTTGACAACCTCTGAGTATGAACAATACAAGATACAAGAATAATCCTTCCTTGGGTCAAGAATGCATCTAACCAAAAATTATGTTTCTTAAAAGAAATAACTGCGACCCTATAGATGAGATTTACTAATACAGAAACTTTTAAAATGAAATATGATTAAAGGTTTTAAAGGAAATGTTACTTTTGCAATTAATAATGTAGTGTCCATATTGGTATTCACTACACTGCTGCAAGATATCTCACGGCTTAGTTGGATTACTTAAAGTACAGGTCAAGATGCAGTGCGTCGGGGGTGTTTTATCCATACGTGCAAACTGTGCTGCGCACGAGGGTGCTATAAGATAATAGGCGCCATTCTTCAGAAACAATTAAAAATATAAAGTAATGTTTAAAATGAGTAAAGGCAAAGAGCTGAAACACTCGTAACATCCATTATAAACCATACATACATTTATGAAGCATAAGGGCATATTGCTTGCAATTGAACAGATGTGTTACAAAAAGAAATCCAGGTCTAAAACCATTGGTAATCTAGCTCATTATACAAAAGAACTAAGGTAGATACTACTCAGTTACATATTAATATAGTTACATTGTCGTATATTAATCGCTCTGTTATTGAATGTTTTCTTGTAATTCTGTCTGTTGTTGTTGGATTATAAATAAACAAGACCATGTATTCAATTCATCAATAATACAATGGTGCCTTGATTAACTCATTGCAGTCTGAGAATGTATATACAAACAGGGTTCATTTTTCTTAGAATAATCTGGCACGTTTTGAGAATTGAAGCAGTAAAGTTAAGTAGTATATGTCTGACTGACCACCGTTGAGCCGTGGTCATCAGACATGACAATCGTGCTTATAAATTTACCCAGATAAATATTGGTGGAATTAGTCGTGCGTGCCAGTCACAAAGTTATTAAAGGTAAAAGTGTGATTTGAAATAAGTATTATAAAACAAGCAAGTAAAAATAAATGGTAAGTTCTTTCAATACTGCTCATACTTATAAGAAATTGAAACCACAACACTTTTGACTCGTTTATTTTACTAACATCTATTAAAACGTTCTGCAATTTAAACAGATGTTAAGAAAAGAATTCAGGAAAAGCTTGTCGGGATACCTAAACTTGATCAGGAAACGAAAACGGGAAGAAGATATAAAGAAAATTTTTTCAAAAATTAACCAATTCTTTAAAAAGCAATTAGCTTCTCAAGATATTAATCTTCTGTTGACATCATTCACGTCAAAACCAAACCTAGAGCCGCTATCGTCCGCGTCAGTATCGGAAAAATCCCGGTATAAGCAACACTAAGTGTGTCCCGTAAATATACTGAAAAACTTTTTGGGGTATCTAAATTAAGAATATTACACGTTACTATATTCTTTTTCTTAAAGCTATTTTAATTTTAGATTGAAGATCAATTTACTGTAGCTTCTAACATAACAGAAAATACGACAACCTAAACGTCTAATGAAAAAGTGGTATTTTTAGAGGACGAAATTAAGGATTTTGTCCAGGCTCGAAATTAACATTTTTTCAAAATACAGCTTTATAATAATACTGTCCGATAGTCATGCCCTACATGTGATTTCCCAATGCTCCACTCGAAAGTACTACATTGGCCAGGAAGCGAGTTGTTTTATACCTGAAAAATTTTGAATTTTTCCTAACTCTTGCTGTTCCAAGCAAGATAGGGATTTTTAAAGTGCGTGACAACACACACACACGGGACCACCATTTTACCTCTCATCCGATCGAGGGCATATTTTTGTTAAAAATGTTCGCCTAACATTTTTTAAGCGCACCTTGTCGGGATTCGAACTCGGAACCTTGGGCGTAGTAACCGATAGTCATACTGAAATATTAATAGGAACCTGTACTATTTGTTACCAATTTAATTTCAATGCAATCAGTACAAGGGGTAGGAGTTTCATATTTTATACATAAACTAAATTTCTTAACTTTGTGCTTTAACGAGTAGCTATGTCTTTAAAAATCATTATTTGTACTGTGGCACGGCTTAAATGTCGAAACCATGCAAAATCAATTGTCAACTAGTCCTTGGAGAAAAGGACTTGTAAAAATATGAAGACTATCGACAGTGAGTAAGCGCCATAAGGTCGTTTAGTAAACGATGATAAATTATTTTCTTTACAGAAAAGCATGTGCAATCTTTAAATACGGACTCAAGAGAAAGAAGTAATTTTAAAGAATTCCAGTTTCAAACGAGTTTTGCATGATATTGGTTTTAAGGTCAAACCAGAGTGAAATCAATTAGCTTTAATAGAAAAATTAAACATTTCGAACGCTAGAATTACATTTCATAGTAAGCGATAAGTGGTCTTCAGGAATAAAACATGTTTGCTTTTGAAAAAAACCTAACAAAATCATGGCAAGATAACGATGTACGAGGAGTCAGAAAACCAGAAGGTTATAATGGGAATCGAATTGTTGTTGTGTATGCAGGTCCATAGGCAGGGTGTAACATACTCTCTGGAGTGTGAATCGGGCACACCAGTACAACTATTTTGACGTTGGGTGTCAGTGAAACAATTTTGTTGTTTCTTCCAATAGACTCACGAACTTCACGATATTCACGGCTTATTCTGAGAATTACCCTAAGGGCGAGCAATGAGATTGGGGTGGATGCAAAGTAAACTCAACTATACACAGAAATGAAGAAGGGGGAGGGGAATTGAACGCCACTACATCTATATTGGCAACAAAAAAACAAAAATATCCTATGAGAAGATGCAGAAACTCACATGCTATAGGGACTATCAAAAACATCCAAGTTGTACTGAACAACCTCTCTGGAAACCTCTCAAATGTATCTACTTCTCTTCCTGCAGCGATGATTCTGAAAGAAAATGTCACACAATAAATTTTTAATTAAAAGTCACAGTTTGCGTCTTACACAAAAAAAATTCAGCAATACTCATAAATTAATCACCTTGAAACTATAACACTAAAAGTGTTATACCTAAAAATGAATATTAGAAAGAAGTCATTTACTCCACTTCTATAACATTACTCTGCTTGTGTCCCTCAAGTGTCATTACCCAAAATTTATGTTCTTAAATTGTACTGTCATTAAATTTAGTTACTCATAAATAAAAGACTTAGTGTTTCGAACCAAAAAATATAATGTAACGTAATTCCCTCCTTCTTTTTCTTGTATATTTTTTTATACATGTAAACAAAATCACAAGATTGATTTTCAAGAGTAAAATTAAATTTTTCTATGTAGTAAAGATTCATAAATTTTCTCTTTAGATAATGAAATTTTGACACTTGATAACATTTTCATAAACAAAATTTTAATAACCCCAATTGAATATCTGTTAGATTGGTTTACAAAAAGCTTAAAAAAAACTCACACATAGCTTTGTTTCAAAAAGGTATTCAAAAAGCACATAGATTAAATAAATTAAAATTGTTCATGTTGACATGGCATAGGAATAACACAGTTAATCTACTAATTACCAAGCTTACTATAAATAGATATATTTGGACTTTACAATCTTATTATAAGACCACATGCTTATTCCACGTGTTCCACAAAATATATTAATTGGCTTCAGAAAAAAAGCAAGGTTCCCTTTTTCTTATAGAATTTTAAATTTCGACACTTAACAAAAAAATATCTGACATACAATCTTTTCCTGAACATTATAATTTTTAGGATTGTTTATTTGAATTCCTAAATGCAAAATTTATACTCTCCTTAAATTTAATATCTTTAGTAATTGTACAAACATTTTTACAAGTTTATAAACATGATAATTAAGCTTCAACCGTAGCCAACATAAAAAAATGTAAACACTCACTGGGAATCGGCTCCTGCACATATGAGGCACCGGACTTCAACCTGGCAACAAAATCTTGTTTATGTGTGTTCTGAAGTAAACGGCCGACATCATGACGTCATACTCCTCAATTAAGCAAACACCATGTGAGAAATCTCAAATACTTCCTGCTACACAAATTTCTTCATAATAGAAAAAGCGCGTTAATGGATATCGAGGTTAGATAACCACGTTATTACTATCATTTAACATTTAGGCCGCATAGCAAAGCCCGGGGAACCTTTAACATTTCGGCCCCTTCTAAAACGACCGTCAACCTTACGTTGACCTAAATAGCGATACTCAACCTCCAGCTGGCACATAAATGCGCCAACATTTTCTTTCACTTGCCCTGTTATCGTTGCACTCAAGAAAATGGCCGAGTTATCTTCGCTCCTATCAACATATGGAACAGGTGAGCTGTCTGAAGCGTCACCTCGTGACATTTTCCACAACCGCTATATTAACTTAATAATTCATAAAAATGGACACAGACCGCCTACAGAATAGGTAACACAAGTGACTTGTTTATAACGTATTTGTTACGATTTAATATATTCTTAGGATAAATTCAAAGCGGATTAAATGGTAATAACGTTTATTTCTATTTTGAAATTGTTCCTTTTAATATTATAATGCAAACCAATGAAATCAGATGCCACAGAACTGTAACAAATAGAAGCGACTTTGAAAGTTAATACCTTAGAATTTATATTTGTTACAAGTGTCTATTATTTGCTTCCAAATCTTAAAACAATGGTTATCATGACGAAATGAATGTGGGCGTGCTTGTGCATTGGGTAGAGGAATATTTGGTAAATAATTGCTAATTGTATCAGACAATGCACTCTATCATGCACTGTTGATTGATGAAATGTATAGATAACCCAAACCCATAGATTAGCAACACTGTCGTAATAACTTTTTTTGCATTGCTGCGTCCACTAACGGACGTGGTATAAACTATGGTCGTGCCGGGAATATTTAAATTATAGATAATTTTTAAATTAAGGAATATTACCATTGCATTTATTTCTAAGGATTATAAAACTGCATGCAAAGAAAACGGTTGTGTCATTCACTGCATGTGGTTTTCTATTCCAAAGAAAAAGAAACAATGAACAGGAACAAAGCACAACGAAAACACAAAAGTAATTTTATACAGGTGCTGCTGCTCAGATTTCAGTATTCAATAATTTGAAAGTAAAGATTATAACACACTTAACGCCCTTTCTAATTAAAGGGCATTTTGTTGGACTTATAAAACAACGACAGATCAAGCATTTTATTAAATTACTTATATTCAGTAATACAATTTATTTATATTATTTAATATTATATAATAATAAGTTTCTAGTAATTGAAGAAATACATTTCAGTAAATAGATATGCTCCTGAGCGACACTGTAGCTTCATATATATGTGACAACATAATGCACAATATTTGTAGTAAACGTAAAACTAAAGATTAAAAATCCTACCAGGCCACATTGTCAAAATAAAAGTTTCTTAACGCCTCAGAAATAATTGGACTGTAATAGTTATCTCTTGTTACTTACATACCACAACTGTTACAATGAAATACCAATAAACAATATCTTTAGCTCTTAATTTCAACTCACACGGATACAACATCCATTTTTGGAGTCACAAGTACATTAAATAAAAACAACGTAAATTATCAATGGAGTAAAAAAATAAAAATACAGGACTACATTTTGGTCGTAAAAACTAACTTATAATTAAAGAATAAAGATTTAGCGAGCCTTGTACAACGCTTACATTTTTCTTTGGTTAATTGTTAGTCGCAGATATTTAGGCAATTTTGTTGCAAACTATATTTATTTATTTCATCAACAATGCCCATGCGTCAAAAATGTTCCTTTCATAGAAGAACACAAATTGGTATATTGCAAATTATTTTGGCTTACCAGAATCCAGATATATTCTACAATGTTCGCTATATAGAGATTTCTGCATTCTATCATTAGTTAAAAGTAATATCGCAGAAAAGTATTTACCAATCTGAAGAAAAGAAAAAGAAAATATGAAAACTTTGTTCAATATATAAACATGACATGCTACAGTAGAGTGACTTCAAATAGCACAAATCCATAAATCGTCGTAAGTCGTAAGTGAAGTAAAAGACTTCTTTCTAATATTTATTTTTAGGTATAACACTTTTAGTATTATACTTTCAAGGTGATTAATTTATGAGTATTGCTAAATTTTTTTTTGTAAGACGCAAACTGTGTCTTTTGATTAAAAATTTAATGTGTGACATTGTCTTCCAGAATCATCGCAGCAAGAAGTGAAGTAGATACATTTCAGAGGTTTTCAGAGATGTTGTTTTGTATAACTTGGATGTTCTTGTTAGTCCCTATAGTCTCATAGCTTCTTCTCATAGGATACTTTTGTTTTTTTGTTGCCCATATAGATGTAGTGGCACTCATTTCCCCTCCCCCTTCTTCATTCTTGTGTATAGTTGACTTTACTTTGCATCCACGCCCATTCTCATTGCTCACCCTTAGGGTAATTCTCAGAATAAGCCGTGAATATCTATTGGAAGCAACAACAAAATTGTTTCACTGACGTCCAACGTCAAAATAGTTGTACTGGTGTACTCGACTCACATTCCAGAAAGCATATTGCACCCTGCCTATGGACCTGCATACACAACAACAAATCGATTCCCATTATAACCTCATGGTTTTCTGACTCTTCGTATATCGTAATCTTGCCATAATTTTGTTAGATTTTTTTTCAAAAGCAACCATGTTTTGTTCCTGAAGACCACTTATCGCTTACTATCACAATCAATGTTTGCCTTATTTGCCCTATGAAATATATTTCTAGCGTTCAAAATGTTTAATTTTTCCATTAAAGCTCTGCGATTTCGCTCTGTTTTGAACTTAAAACCAATATCATGCAAAACTCGTTTTAAACTGGAATTATTTAAAATTACTTGTTTTCGAATTCCGTATAGGTTGCACATACATATAGGTTTCTGCTATGAAGAAAATAATTTATCATCGTTTCTAAATGAATTTGTGGCACTTACTAGCTATCGATAGTCTTGATCTTCTTACGAGGTCTTTTTTCCAAGGACTAGTCATAATTGATTTTGCATGGCTTTGAGATTTAATCCGTGAGATAGGTTCTGGGCCTTTAAGAGCTTCTTTTTAAAAAGACTTTATTTGCAAATTTACACTCCTATCAAGTGTATTTTAATTTATACAGAAACTACAATTGAATTTAACAAGTGGTTACGTTATATTTATTAACGTGTTAATAATTAAAAATATTCGAAGTTACTTTTCACTAATTAATTAATTTAACTAAATTGGGTAGCTTGAACAACCAACAATGTTAAAGTTGTGAAGTTTGTGACTGACTGGCCATCTTGGGCTCCTGAGGGTATTTATGCTATTCCTGCCCCTCACATTGCTTGTGGGAACTGCAGATCGCATGTCTGCTATTTCTTTATTCAATACAAAGTATTACTTTTTAGTAATCTTAATTCTAACAATAAGTTTCTTATAATCTATTGTGACGTGCACCTGCAGTGTCATGTTACGTCTGGCATACAAAGTATTCACATCGGTCTCGTGTCTGGTTTATGTACTTCTATTAACCTTTGTAATATGTCCTTTAATTCACATTGTAACAATCTAACTTAAGATGTAATAACACCATTTGATTACCTATATATCCTAATTTCGGGGATATGTAACTCCTCCCGTTGTAGATAAAAATTAAGGACTTTACTTAATTTTTAAAACTCATTGTCTCTAAGGGTTCATTTATTATTTCTTTAATTACCTTTGTTTCTTGTTTCTTATGACTAAAATTTGTTTCTTTGCTTCTATATCTAAGATACATTTTGTACAATAAATACATAGTTAATAAAATAATTACAATAATTAATAGAATTGTCCAAACACTTATGTCGTCATGATGTAATTTTGGCATTTTTAATTCGCTTAAGTGTTCTTTGTAACTGTCCATTAAATTTACGGCTTGGTTGAGGTCGTCTAGGTCTAGATTCTCTAGTTGCATTGGTTTTTTGCTGATTTCGTCGTCTTCGGGTTGTGTAATTTTAAACTGTAGTTCAGGTAAATTTGCGAATTTCTTCGTTACTCCTGGGTCTTGGTATACTTGAATAATTTCATTTTCTAATTTTAAACAGCAATCTTATTCTATTCTTTACTTCCAATTAATGCTAAATTGTTTTCGTTTTGGTTGCAATGGGCGGTTGTTATTATTTCTTGTGGAAATACAGCAATTCATTTGTTGTCCGTAACTTTTTGAATTTTCATATTCTTAAGTTGTACTGGTTTTGGATCACAATTCTCATAGTGATTAGAGAATGTTAATAATTGTACTTCACAAAGGCTATCTGTTTAAATAGCTGTTGTCGTTAATGATTGACATAAATATTGACCCGGTGCTACTTCTTTACATTTTTCATCCGTGAAGCCATACCTAAGTTCATTTAGGGAAAGGCACTTAGTTTTAGGGCTAATAACTTGATACTTGCTGGTAACTTTCATGGGAAAGGCAAATAAATGATAATAATTATAAGGATAATTTCTACAATGGGGATTTCTATTAAAAACGTAATTTTATGTTTTTTTGCATAACCTTTTACAATGGCTATTTTTTCAAATATAAGTATGTTAGGTTCTGTTACTTCAAAGGGTCGTTTACTGTTAGTTAAAAGTGATCTCATTCGTAGTAATTTATTTAATAAATCAATTGATTCTATAATACTAGCGTGTAACCTGTTTAGTTTAGCAAATGTTACAGCGATTTCTAATGTGGCTAAAATTTGTTGAATTACAATAAGGGTTCATGTCATTTGATTGAATATCGTGTTTAATCTTACTAAATCTCGCATTCCTAGCATTGTGGTTTGCATGTTACTTTCAAGAATTAATATCCAGTTTGTTATACTGTCTTGGTTTTTTACTAACTTTCTTAGTGTATCGCTAAATTTTATTATTGTTGATTGAGTTAAAGATATTTGGTTTCTAACAGTGGTTTTTATGTCGGTTTCAATTAAGTGTTGTATTGCGTTGTCATATCGTTCTGCATCTTGGTTGTCTAAATTGCCTGTGATAGTTTTTATAATATTACCTAATCCGTTAATAAGTCCTCTTTTTCGTCTTGTGATTTAAACTGTTGGCACTAATCTATTAAATTTGTCTTCTGTGTTTTTTAAGATGTTTTCCATTATACTGTTCTAATTAAGCATCTCTATTGCGTATTCTTTTCTGAATTTAGCTGTGTCCGTTGATTGTTTCAGTCTGTAGTAATTATCTCTAATTATATAAAATTCTTGTTAGTTCGGTTAAATTAAATTTCTGTGCAAATGTCCAGTAATTTATTGTGTTTTGCATACTTCCCAATTTTACTGATAGTATACCGGGGTTGTTTTTAATGTCTTCTACTACTATGTCGTTGTTGTCCGTTCTACCTGGGTGGAGGCTGACGGCAAGGATGATGGCTGTCCATCTGAAATTACAGGGTGTCTTAAATTCTTTAAGTGAATATATTTTACGATTTTGCACTTATCTACTACGGCTACATTTTTATCTGATATCCTTTTGATTTTAAACGGACCTAAATTTCTGGGGGCCGTACACTCTTTGTCTTCCTGAAAATTTACTTATTTAAGCGTTCTTATTGCGGGTTGTTGTAATACGTTCTTTATTGTTATCTAATTTACTTTTGACACTATTATACGTAATTTTTAATTTTTCTTTGTGGTCTTTAGCATACTGTTGGTATACTTTTTTGTCGTAATATATATCGTAAGGGTTGCGGGAATTTAATACTGCATTTGTTTTGTCTGGGTTCGGCATAACACCTTGTGGGGTTATAATGTGTCCTAAAAATGATACTTCCTTCTGTAAAAATTCATTTTTGTCTAATTGAACTTTAAATAGAGCTTTCTTAATCGCTCAAAAATTCTCTTAATCTATCGATGTGCTCTACGAGTGATCTCGAATATACAATTATATCGTCCAGATACACAAGACATTTTTCATTGTGTATCCCTCTTAAAATGTTATGCATACCTCTTTGAAAAGTGGCGGGTGCGATCTTTAATCCAAACGGCATGTCCTCTAAGTGTACTGAATGCTGTTTTAGTTGTGTCTTTCTCGTCCATCTCCACTTGATGAGGCGAGGTTTATGTCAAAAAATATAGACACTTTCCTAATTTATCTAAAATCTCGGTGATATCTTAATAATCGGTTTTTTATATCAATGTTTGCTCCTAATTTTCTTAGAAGATCCATGCCTATTGACCCGTCGTATTTGTCGTTAAATTCAAACATGCAAAATTTATGTTTCATTTTTATGTTAAAAGTTTTTGGTAAAAGTTTGTTTGCTATAAATTGGTTTAATGTCTTTTTGTGTGCTGTTTTCTAAATGTTTTTATACGGTCTTTGGGCTAATTAAAGTGTTTGAAGATCCTGTGTCGATTAGTAATTTGAATTTTGTACGAGGTATTTCTATATAAAATAAAATTTGTTGATAAATGTTATTTAAATTAATTACGTTTGGTCGTATTTGAATCAATCTAACTGAAAATTTGAGCACGCGTTTTCTTCGTCGTCCCTCTTCGTAATTTTCATAAGGGTCGTGGCATTCGTAGTCTGTTTCATCGTCTCTACTCAAAGTGGCATCATTATTCGCGTCTGGGTTGTAAAAATCTTCTATTTTTTGGTGGAATAGTTCTTCAGAAGTGAAGTTTTATATTTGGTTATAGTTTGGCCTGATTTGCGATATTTTAGTATTCAGTCTTGTGTTACCAGATGAAGTGTCCATAGGAGTTGGTTGGTAATAGCTGTTGGGTTTGTTATTGTTATTTGTCATTGGTGCGTTTCTGTTGGAGTTTGTGCCGAATGTTTGCCTTGGTTGATTTACGTTTTGATTAAACCTTGGTGTAAATGTGGGTTTTATAAAATTTGAATTTGGTCTTGGAAATTGTCTAAATTGGTTGTGGAAATTTGTGTTATTAAAGTTTGGGTTGTTAATTCGTGGTTGATTCATTTGCGGGTTAAACAGTATAAATTTCGGTTGTGTGGATATTTGTCTCGCGACTTGTATTGTTTTCATCAGTACGTAATTTTTATTTGCTTTACGGCTATATAGTCAATTTCTGTAATACATAACATTTTCTTTCTTACCAATCATGTTCATTGCTTTTTCTAAATTTTGGGGATGTTGGAATCTTATTTTGTCCGATAAGCGTTCAGGTAAGGCATTGATGTATGTGTCTAAAGCCATTTCGTCGTACATCTTCGTCTTCAGTAATCGTATGTTTTGGCCGGCTTCTTCAATTTATAGTTTGGTCAAAATTAAACTTTGTACGTCCTGACACTTCATACCGAATTGATAAGGTGATTGTTTGGTTTCCATCCTTAGATTTATTAAATCGCTGACATGACATTTGATATTTCTTTGGTTCGCCGAAATATGCAATTAATATACGTTTGAAATCGCGCCATTCGGTAAGACATCGCGGCTGGCAATCAATATTAATGCTCTGCCGGTTAGTTTACTAATTATCAAGCATAAAAATAAAACGTTGCGTTCGCTGTTGCCGGGTTTATAAAAGATTTTAAAAATATCTCGCAAGCGGTGATGAAGACACCTATTAGTGCTTGTTTCCATCATATAGAGGAGTTGACTCAAGGTGGAGTTTCATATCAGAGTTCATTGTTGTTTAATAAATTAATGGTTGCTTTTGAGTCTACTTTGTATAGAGTTATTTAAAGAATCACTTATCTTTTTTGTTTATTTTATATATAATAATAAAGTGCTATAATTACGTTGAAAAATTCTGCTAAATAATTGTCTCATTAATTACTGTCGTATTAAAGTATACACTTACAGCTTTTGTAGAGATTATAAATTGATGCGAATTGAGTTTTAGGTTTTCTGAATACTTTTATTTCGGTAATAGTTTTTCGCAACAGATTGTACAAGAACTGCGTTATAATTACAGGCTTTTGTTCCAGACTTGTGCTGAGTAATTATTTCGTTAAATGTTGCAATAATAAAGTACATAAAACACTTTTATAATTGTACACCTTTGCTAATTTGTTGCTCTAAAAGTGTTTAATTATAGGCCTTTATAATATCATCAAGTTTCAGGTTTCCTGAATAAATTTTTCAGTAATAATCGCTGTAATAAAATGATACAAAGAATTGCGTTCTAATTATACATTAAAGTTTTAGACTTTGCTGAATAAATCGTTTCATTTATCGTAATAAATTGTAATAATTTGTGCATATAAATACGTCTATATAATTCTTTTGTTAAAATAAGTTTCCTGAGTAAATTCTTTTTAGAAATGATAAAATTGCGATAATAAAATGTACATAAAAATTCTTTTTGTTCCTTACTAGCTAGTATCGATATTCAGTTGATAAGAGTTAGGAAAATGAACTTTGATACTCACAATAAGTTTCTTATAATCTATTGTGACCTGCACCTGCAATGTCATGGTATGTCTGGAATACAAAGTATTCACATCCGTTCTCATGTCTGGTTTATGAACTTCTACTAACCTTTGTAATATGTCCTTCAATCCACATGGTAACAATCTAACTTAAGATTTAATAATACCATTTGATTAACTATATATCCTAATTTGGGGGATATGTAACTCGTGCCACAGTACAAAATAAAGAAATTTAGTTTATATATAAAATATGAAACTCCTACCCTTTGTACTGATTGCATTGAAATTAAATGTCTGACATTCTGATTCTCACTTTGAGAGTAATTTGATAGATTCAATACCAGCTGTCAGGCTTGCGTCCCCAAGGTTGAACCTTTAGGTGGCATTACAAAATTTAGTTTAACTAAGAACTGATTTCCAACAAACCAATAATAAATATAAAGAATTGAAATAAACAAGAAGAAAAATACACTGATTGTTGATAAATGTAAAAAAAACTTTCAAAATTGAAGTTACGTGTTAAAAGTGCAAAGCTAGTCAACCAATATTCTGATGTAACTTGCTAATCAAGATCCGATATACGCTGCAGTGGTTTTCACTTTCTAGTTCATACAATAAAAGTTCGTTATGTATGTGTATTATAAAAACGTGTTTCATTGATTGCTTGTCATTATTTTAATCACTACAAAAGCGGAATATCTTTAAATACTGGTGTGTCGATTCTAGAATCTAGGATTAGTTAGGTGACTGTCTTCTTTCCTGGTCCCGACTAGATTTGAAATCAACACCAACAAACATTAAATCACATTGTACAAAATAATTTACGCCAATTGCTTCTAAATACCTGCGCAACTTTACGCAGTATTTTAACTAAGCCAGTTAGTGTTGCAACAGTAGAACGATCCTTTTCAAAATAAAAAATTTTAAATTAAGGAGTTCAATGCTTCAGGACCGATTAACAAATTCGGCTGATTTCTATGGAATTTGATATGTTAAGTAAGCTGAATATTCAAAACTTAATAGCAGAATTTGCAAAACACAAAGCACGTAAAGTTAAATTTGTTACCTAAAAATTAATCTAAGTAATTTTATATTTTAAAGAAAATCATTATATAAAGATAGTTTTATGTTTCTTGTATTATAATTTTTATTACTAATGAAAAATTATTGAGCTTTATATTTTACTATTTTATTTTTGTATTCTTGTAATAAGTATTTACAGCATAAATTCCATGTTAAACAATTATTTTGCGAAAAACGGTTCTATTTGCTATTTGTTTAATAAAAGTAAGAGTTATTGATGTGTTATTTATATAGGTATAGGTACTTTTTGATATGAGCACTTTATTTCAAAGTATGTATGATGGCGCCGACGCCAGATTGTATAAAGACGCTCGGAGGGCTCGAAAGGTCTCTGTAGTGCGTCTTTTTCCGATGATGTCCCCCACAAAAGTGGATAAAACGTTAACTGTATTATTAATTATTAAAATTGCATGTCCAAATCCGGAAAACTTATTGCTAGTCATGACGTTGGTTATGGAAGTCTCCAACAATATTGATACCTTGCCCAATACCATATCCATGGCTAGGATAGTGATGATTCAAAAAGTAATTACCAATTACTACTAAACGGAAATTTACTATAAAATTGCAAAATATGTGGGATATACTACAACAAATCTATATCTATGGTACTCTGAAAACAATGTTCACTAACATTTTATTAATGACAATGCTACAAAAGTCGTTTCCTCTTTTAGTAATATTGTCAATGAAATGTCGGTGACAGGTTGCAAGAGGAAAATACAGAAATTGCTAAGCATGCTTATGACCAGCCTAATTTATAGAAGTAATTTTCTGTTTGATCTAATCATAAAGATTGCGTTACGTACAGCGGCTATTATTAATTTATTGTAATAACCTGTCATGGAGTTTAATGTTTAAATAAGAAAAAGCAAAAAAGGTGAATTTTAACTAGTAAAACCTATTACTCGGCATTCATAATTTCGAGGTTTTACATGCATCGTTGCAATACTTAATGATGAACATTTTTATTTAATATTATTTCAGAGGTACCCTGATCAATTTGTAATAATAATAGCACTGATTAGTTATGATTCATTTTGACTTCTCGTTCTAAACTTGATGTGGTTAGCATTCCTTGGATATTTAAAAAATTCTTTAAATTTCTACCAAAAAACCCAATGATAAATACATCAAATCCTATTTTCAAAAATTTAATTTATTTTCGCTATTTTTTTGTATATAATGCTTAAATTTGTTCTGCTTGATATACAACCCAATATTTTATTTTCTTAAAAGCATAAAACCTTAAGTTGTGTCTGTTTAGATTTTGAGATTTCCTATTACACGTAGATCAAACTGATGACTCCAAGCCAGAAACTTGGGATTCGATCTCCAGTTAGAGCAAATATTTTTCCAAAGAGTAGCTGCTCTTCGCATGTTTGTAAGGAAATTAAGAATTTTCAGACACAATATTTTCTACTGCTTCTTGGGATTATCCCTAAACGTAGAAACAGACTTGCGTGTATATGGGGCAAACAAATGAATAGATAAATACATAACTAAATTTGTTGTTTTGTTTTCGACTTACTTAAGGTCGGTATGCCGCAGTTCTAAATTCTCTGCTATTCTGAGCTAGTCTAAAAAGGACTACATACCCTTCACAACTTAAATCTCTAATTTGACTAATGCAGCTTTGTCCTAGGTCTTCCTACTCTATTTTTATTTGACAGACTATAATCTAAGACTTTAATAAATAGTCCCTCATGTCTTAACTGATGCTCCACCATTCTATCTCTCCTGACCTTTAATTGTTTCCACATACAGAATTCCTCACCTATCCTTCTATAAACTTCTTCATTTTTTACTCTATCTGTCCAACTAATCTAAAACATTCTCTTATAACACCAAGTTTCAAAAGCTTCTATCTTTTTCTTACCTACCTCTTTAATTATCTGCGTCTCACTACCGTATAATAGAACGTTCCATACGTACGACTTTAAGAAACTTGTTCTATAATCTAAACTAATACTATTAGATATTAGTAAGTCTTTCTTTTTTAAACATTTTTCTAGCTTGAGCTATTCTACCTAAATATCAAATTTCATCTACCTCCTCTAACTCGGTATTACCCATTTTTAATTTTGGTTTAGAACTAGACTGTAACTCACTTGTCATTATCTTTGTCTTTTCACAGTTAATTCTCATACTATAGTTACTCTGTAGTATCTCATATAAAATATTTAAAAACTCTCTTAGTTCTTTTCTAGACTCTGCTATAATGGCTATATCATCTGCAAAACGTAACATGTCTATTTTCTGTCCCTGTACACTAATACATATCTTTTACTCTCTCTAGCTAGGTTTAAAGCTTCCTCAATATAAACATTAAAAATCAAGGGATATAGTATATAGCCCTGTCTAATACCATTTCTAATCTTAGCTCTATTTTCTATTTCATTAAATCTAATTACTACGCTTTGGCTTTTATATAGACTGAACATAATTTTTCTATCCCTACGAAAATTCCTATTTTTCGCAAAACCCTGAACATAACAATCCAATTAACCCTATCAAATGCTTTTTCTAAATCAACAAACGCAAAAAGAGTCTTTTTCTTTTTTGTTACCTTTTTTCGATAATTACGCTAATCATTAGTATCGGTTCTCTAGTCCCTCTGTCTTTACGAACACCATATTGGTTTTCGCACAAATAACTCTCAGTCAAAGCTTTTACTCTATTTTCAATTATTATTGTTAGTATTTTGGAAGTGTGGGAAGTTAAACTAACCGTTCTAAAATTCTCACACCTATTAGCTCCTGACTTTTTTGGGATTGGGTAAGTATTTTTTTCGAAATCTATCGGGACCTCAGCTATGTGATATATTACTTTTACTAGTTCGTATAATCTGTCTAAAGTTTTCTGACTTGCATATTTTATTAATTTTGCGGGTATGTCGTCTATCCCCGGCGCTTTATTTGGTTTAAGATCCCTAGCAGCTCTATCAAATTCCTCTCGTATTATTGTGAACCCTATTTCTACATCCTTTTCTTGGTCGTTGTTTAAGTCATCCATATCGTCTCCCTTATATAAATCTTCTAAATATCTTTTCCATCTATCTGCTACCTCAACTTAATTTATTAGAAGTTCATTATTCTCGTCTTTAATACCATTATATTTTTTCCTATCTTCCCCGAAACACTTTTTAACTAACGTGTAAGCCCTATCTGTCCTACCTACTCGCAAATCATCTTGTATTTCCTTACAATTCTCCTCCATCCATTTATTTCTAGCTGTTCTACACTCATCTACTACTTTATTTCTAACTCTATTATATTTTTGTTTACTTTTACTATCCAATTCTCTGAAAGGTTTAAGCTCTCTTCTATTCTCTATTAAATCTAATATCTCCTTTGCTACCTAGGATTTTCTCGCTTCTACTTTTTTCTTACCTATAGTCTGTGTTGCCGTATAATGTACAGCCGTTTTTATTTCTTTCCATCTATTTTCTAAGTATCCTCCTATAGCTATCTCTTTGATCTTATTATCTAATACTTGTTTATATTCCTCTTTTACCTCACTATCATTAAGCTAACCTAGATCCTATCCCTCTCTTTTAGCCTTTCTCAATTTTTTGAATTTTAGATTACACTTTATTTTACCTCCCTGGATAACTACGACAGTTTTTAACTTGGTTTCTAAATCTTTGTTTAACTAAAATATAATATTTTTGGTATCTAGCTCTATCACCTGGCGCTTTCCAGATATATCTTCTTCTAACATGTTGTTGGAATAGGGTGTTTACAGTTACTAATATATGTTCCTGGCAAAACTCAACTAATCTTTCTTCTCTATCATTTCATCTACCATACCCAAATTTTCCTACCATTTTTCCTCACTACCTTCTCCCACTGACACATTAAAATCGCCCATAACTATTAAATTCTCATCTTCCTTTACTTTTCTCACTATACTCTATTTATATCTTCGTATACCTTTTCTACTTCCTCATCTTCGTACTGAGTTGTAAACCTGTACTAAAACAGTGTTTGTGAGTTTTGTACTCAACGTGACCATAATTATTCTATCGCTAAATTGTAAGTACTCTTTAACTTTACGTCCTAATCTTTTACTTAACACTATTCCTACCCCTGCCGGTCCAATAGTTGAAAAAGTTGTAATTATTCTATAATTATCTTTCCAAAAGTCATTACTATTTGGCCATCTCAGCTCACTAATAACTAAAATGTCCAGCTTTCCTTTTTTCATTTCGACTAACAAATTCGTTAACTTATCTACTCTAAGTAATGACCATACATTCCAAGTCCCTATCACTAAATTGAACCGTTGTTTTAAATTCTTACGATGACGAGCCGGACAAGAATTTTACTCGTGAGCTGTCCTTTATACATAGTTTGTGTTTTAGACTACGCATACCTAGGAAATACTGTGGTAGGTTCCCATATCTTTCCACAGCGCAGTTTTTAAAGATTTTGGCAAAAAGCCGTATCTGTCACGGCCAACCCCCATCAACCTTGTAAATTATTGCGGATCGCCAGAGACCAACCGACTGTCCTCCAATATCTTTTAACCAGCAATACTACTGCTCCTTGCTGTGCCTATTAATCGCCTTTTATGATAAGCAAGCTTAGTATAGTAGTATTCTTTGTCCCCTGCTATAAGGAGCTAAATTTACATTTGCAAAATCATTTAACCTGTAAATGCGAATGTCAGCTGTGGAACAGGTGTTGCAGTAGAGCGTTACACATTTTTTTACCAATTTCTAAATTATTATATCTAAATGTTAGCATCCTGAAATATTTGAAAGGTTGACATTCATTCTGCGATCGAGAAAGATAATATTTTAAATTAATAAAAATGCCAGTTTTTGTTCCTAGTGCTTTTTGTTTATTATTTACAACAACTGTTCTGTATAACCATATAGAACACAAACTATCTATTTCTGAATACTTAGTTTTTAATATTTTAATTGATAATCTTTAAACGAATTTAAACAAAAGTGTGTTTGTGAAAAAACTCGATCGTTGGTACCGTTCTACTGCACTCTCACTGTTACTACGTCAGTGTAACGCTATAGCGTTAATTAAGCAAACATTCATAAATAGAAATAGCATTTATTAATTTAAGTTAGTTAAATAAACTTTAGCGGAAAAATACTATAAAAATTTTATAGAAGCTAGAGTTGTTAATACTCCCTGTATGTTTGTTGTGGTTTGTTTAGCATTCTTCTTAATCTTCTTTGGGAATGAAACCACTCATAGTTTTTAAAATCTATTTTATTTACGTTTCGATCCATGACCTAGGATCGTTGTTAAAATAATAAAAACTTCAAGTTTGACGTTTATGACACAAATTGAAGGTTACTTTGATTTATTGATGTTCGAAATATTTGGTTTGAGTACACTAAGCAAAAATTTTTAAAGTTTAAAAGAATGATTGCCTTCAATTTGTGTTGCGACCTGGGATCGACTTTCCTATGGTAGCCAATACGCTTAACGTGAAATCAGCTAATTAATTTTTATTGGTGAATTTTATATAAATTCAATAATTTGGGAAACATTTTTTAACATGTTTCTATTTATACAATTGAGAGATTTCTGATTTTATGTCTTATTTTACCGAGATTCAGTGAAGGGGGTTAAGCAACCTGTGGCTACCAAGATCCCCCAATATTTATAATTTGCCGAAATAATGGTTTTCTAGTTAATATGCTTATTGTTATGTAATGAGTTATTGTATGTATAAATAGAAATCATGTATGTAGGCTGTATTTCATGTTAATATTGCAAGGAAAACCCAGGAAAAACTTGCAATGCTACCTAGATATTGTGGGCATTTGATTTTCATTTGTTATTTCTTTTGTTATTTCTTTTAGTAATGGAATCCATTGTTTACTGAAAGTCACGGATTCGTTTGCAACGCAGTTATTTTTATGCAGGGTTATATAGGCAGCTTCTTTGATTTTGCGTTTTGGTGGTTTTCTTCTTTGTCGATGATTTTGCATCTTCCCATTTTATTTTATGACTGGAGTCCCATGCATGTTGGCAAATCATGGATTTTCAAATTTTCTATTTTTATATATGATTTATGTTCTCTTAATCGAACTTCAAATGGTCTGGAAGTTTCTCCTATATAAAACTTATTACATTCGCACGGTATTTTGTAGATACAGTTTTTGAATTTTGTATTGCGTTTTTGGGTTTTGTTTTGTTAATTGTGCTCTTAGTGTATTGTTGGTTCTAAATACTGTTTTAATTCTAAATTTGTTTCCTATTCTTTGAATTTTTCGGAGAATCCTTTTATGTATGGTATTGAGAGCATTTTGTGGTGTGTATCGTTGTTTTGTTTTCTTTTCTTTATTTTTAGGGTTTTTATTCATTTCTTTCTCTATTATTCTTTTAGGATATTTGTTTTCTATTAGTGTACATCTGATTAGGTCTTTCTCTTTCTTTAAAATTTCTTCGTTTGATGATATTAATTTTGCTCTATCATACATGGTTTTGATAATTCCTCGTTTGACACATTGTGGGTGGTTTGAATCGAAGTTTAAGTATCTGTTTGTGTGCGTTGGTTTTCTATATACCGATGTATTAATTGTTATATCGTTTTTGCTAACTAGAATATCTAAAACGGAAGTTTTCCATGTTGTTCTAATTCATATGTGAATTTAATAGTTGGTTCTATTTCGTTAATTGACTGTACAAAGTTTTTAATTAATTCTATATTATGAGGCCAAATAGCATAAACATCATCAACGTATCTCCACCAGATCAGTGGTTTCAATTCTTGTGTGAATATCACATCTTTTTCGAATTCCTCCATGAATATATTACTGAAGATTGAGGATAGTGGACTTCCCATTGCCATTCCGAAGCTTTGTTTGTAAAATTGATCATTTATTTGAAAATATGTGGTATTTACGCATAAACCAAGTAATTCCATAATCGATGATATACTTAGTTTTGTTCTTTCTTTAAGATTGCCATCTTTTTCGAGTTTGTTTTTTATAATATTAAGCGTTTTGTTTATAGGGACATTTGTAAAGAGATTTACTACATCAAAGCTTACCATTGTGTGTGTATTTTCAATTTTTATGTTTGATAGTTTTTCTAAAAGTGTTGGTTGTTTTTAATGAAAGAATCCGTTTTGCCTGCTAATGGATTTATAATTTTTAGTAGAAATTTTGCTAAATTATGGCATGGTGAATCTATTGAGCTTACGATAGGTCTTAGAGGAATGTCTTTTTATGAATTTTGGTAGACCGTAAAAGTGGGGTGGTTTACTGTAATGTGGGACTAGTTTACTTCTTTCTTTGTCTTCGAATTCATTTTAAATTTAAATAGAGTTTTGTATATTTTATTTTCAATTGATTTTGTTGGGTCCGTTTCTAAACTGGTGTAATTCTCAGTGTTCAATAGTTCGTTGACTTTTGTGTTGTAATCGTTTTATTCATTATTACTGTTGCATTGCCTTTATCAGCAGTAGAATTATAATTGAGTTATCGTTTTTTAGATTGCGAATTGCTTTTATTTCGTTATTACTTACATTTGGCTTTATTTTGTGATTCTTTTCTATTTCGATTTTACATCGTATTCTAAATTCGTTTGCTTGATCTTCTTCGAGTTGGTTTGCTGTTTTCTCAATACAGCTAATTATTTCAAAGGTTGGTATTGATTTTGGTGTTACTGCAAAATTAAGGCCTTTTGAAAGAATTGATTTTTCTGTGTCGTTAATAGTTCTGTTTGATAAATTTATCACGGTGTTTAGCATGGTGTTCCTGTTTTCTAACGTTTTAGTTTGTGTGTTATTTTTCTCTATAAATAGGTTATTAAATTTCTTTATGTGAATTTCTTTTTGTTTGGAAAATACTGATTCGTAGTAGGTTTTTGCACTAACGAGAATTTTATCAAAATCATATTTTGTTACCTTTATTCGTATGAAATTTATAATGCCCTCAATATCTTGTTTTAACTTATAAATAATGTGTCGGTGGTTTTGTAGTCTTTCCCTCATCATACTGTAACTTGCTCTTTCGAGAATTCTTGATAGTTTATTGCTTGTCTTTCCAAATTTGATTCTAAATCCTTTTGGTATTATTTCGTTGTTTCTGCACTTTATTAGGAATGTGAGTGAATTTTTGGAATGCGATAGCTTTAGGTTTAGATTGTCCAACTGTCTAAAACAAATACAAATTTCAGGCCCATACCTGACTTGTAAATACTCCCTGTATGTTTGTTGTGGTTTGTTTAGCATTCTTCATAATCTTCTTTGGGAATGAAACCACTCATAGTTTTTAAAATCTATTTTATTTACGTTTCGATCCATGACCTAGGATCGTTGTCAAAATAATAAAAACTTCAAGTTTGACGTTTATGACACAAATTGAAGGTTACTTTGATTTATTGATGTTCGAAATATTTGGTTTGAGTACACTAAGCAAAAATTTTTAAAGTTTAAAAGAATGATTGCCTTCAATTTGTGTTGCGACCTGGGATCGACTTTCCTATGGTAGCCAATACGCTTAACGTGAAATCAGCTAATTAATTTTTATTGGTGAATTTTATATAAATTCAATAATTTGGGAAATTCATGAAATTCATTATACAGGATACAATTAGTAATAAACTACTAAATCCGTTCATAAAATAACAAGTATGCCTGCGCCTCAAGGACCTTTTTTTTAGGCACTTCTAACACATGGGAGTCACTAACATGATACCACTTTTCCAAAGGAATTTCAATGTTGGCTTCGTTAGTTTTACATGGCAAGGACGAAATATGTTTTTTATTTGTATGTAGAAATTGGCAATTGTCACTGTTGTTTTCTAAAGGATATCTTATTTTTACATATGCGTCATAATGACCACTGTGAATTGAGCCGCTATGTTGGACAACACCATATAGTGAATACAACACATTAGATTGACTAGAATTAAACGTTGCAATGTTTTGACGTTGTTTTGAGCAAAATGGCGCTAAATCTAGTAGCATTGGAAAGGCAACATAGTTATTCATTTTGGCTGAATGAAGTTTTAAGACCTAAAAATCTCTTTAAATGTAAAATTAAAACTGTAGGTGGATTGAAAACTAGAACTTGCTTAATGACATTTGTATAAACAGTTTCATTATTAGATCTGCTATGTGTCTTTGTGCACACATCGCAGCTTACTTGGTTATTTCCGGTAAGTAACTCACTTGCCGTGAATTCATTTAAACAAGATTGCAAAGAGCCTTCGCCTTCTTCACATTGGTATCTTAGAATACTGGTGCTTCCATCAGTCTCATTTATATTATAGTCTTTATTCATTTTCTTTTCTTGCTGAATATTAAAATCTCTAGAAGAACCATCCATGTCCTTATCGCCATTACAACGGCAAGATGTATCATCGTTTAGTAAAAGTGATTTTCTAAATCCCTTTCGTATCAATATTTTTATTATTTTGAAAAGCCAAAGGTGACCCTATGCAGTCAAACAATTCATAAGTGTCATCAGTGTCTATTATTTCCACAAAATGTTTCATTAGATGATTCATTGTAATTTGTAGCAATTGATTTAATTGTGGGGCTGTAAACTACAATACCATAAGAGTCAGTTCCTTTAAAATTTTTCTCATGTTTTGATGTGTTTTCATCGATGTCTTCTAAATCAACCAGCGATTCATATTTTGAATTGCTCTCTTTAACTTCTTCAGCTCGACTAATATTAAATATTACACTATCTACTACCTGTTTGTAGTCTATTTGTTCTTTTCTATTTTTTTAGTCTTGTATTTTCCTTCTTCATAAGACGTTTTGATGATTTGTTTTCTTCCAATTCTTCTGTTTTTAGGAATTTGTTTTCCGTTATTGGTAAACTCAAATCATGAAAGACCTCATTTCGATATGCAATATGCATACATTCTTGACATTGTAATCTACTGACTAAGACACCTCGAAAACTGGTTCAGAGAGAAATATCAATTCGGACTGATGTTCATAAAACTTTGCCGTTTTCTTTTATCACTTTCAAAAGATGATTTATCTGCTTTGCAACTAAGTTTCAATTTCTCTAGAATTACTGCTTGATGACTTCTCAAATTCTCATTGCGCACTGCTTCTAACAAATTCCGTAGTAATTCATGTGCGTCATACTGCCGGCCTTCAGCAAATTGTGGCATACTTTGTTTGAGTTTTGAAAATAGCATGCTAGGATTGTATGCTTCTGGTCTATCACTATGTAATTCTTTTAGCGTTTGTACTAAAATATTTGTTAGGGGTCGCTGTTCTTCTGAAGTTTCTTCAAATGAATCTAACATCAATGAATCTTTATTGTATGGATCTAACCTGTCACGATGTTGCTTGAAATATTGGTGAGATTCTATTGTTTCAGGAAGTAATTTTAATAAATATGGTGTTTGCCCAAGACATTGCATGACTGAATTGAAAAAGCAAGTATTGCCTAAATTAGTTAAACCACGTATCATTGAACAGTTCAATTTCTTTATACTCTCTGGCATGTTATAAGTTACATTATTCATCTTTGAAGGTTGATCAATAGTTTTGTAATACGGAAGATTGCAAACATTTTCTTCGTCAAAGTTTAAATTACTTTCCATGACTGGATTATTGGGAAACATTTTTTAACATGTTTCTATTTATACAATTGAGAGATTTCTGATTTTATGTCTTATTTTACCGAGATTCAGTGAAGGGGGTTAAGCAACCTGTGGCTACCAAGATCCCCCAATATTTATAATTTGCCGAAATAATGGTTTTCTAGTTAATATGCTTATTGTTATGTAATGAGTTATTGTATGTATAAATAGAAATCATGTATGTAGGCTGTATTTCATGTTAATATTGCAAGGAAAACCCATGAAAAACGCTAGTCTTATTTGTAGGGTGTTTCCAGTTTATTTCTTTGTGCAAATTTACTAATTCTAATAGAAATTGGGATGGCGAAAGCGAAACTTGGTATTGCGCTATGTTAATTCATGTATTATTCTTAAAGGCATTTCCAGATAAATGGATTTTAAAATGTTGTATAAAGCATTCTAGCAAACTAGAACAATGAAATGGTAGAACTATTCACCGTTTACGGTTCTTTTTTAAAGAGTTCTGTTAATAATATCTGACTAGTAAAGATAGATTAGGTTTGTTTTTTTAAAGCAAGGCAATTGTGTTCTTGAAATTTACTATTAATAGAGTTTAAACTTAGATAGAATTTTATTTGGAGTAATTTCTAAGATAGGTAAAGGTGATCATTATAAAAGGATATTTAACTACCCCAGCGATGAAGTTCTATTTAACAGAGGCCTTCGTTCAAAAAGTTTTTTAATTTGAAAAGGCTAATGTGAGTATTTTTAAGTTATAGCTGAGAAAGGTAAAAGGTGAGGTAACAAGATTTCAGAACATCAAAGTACGAAGACCTATCCTGAATAACTGTATTCCGGGTAGTGACAATATCGAAGTAATTGATGGGACAATAAGGTTTGGCGTCCTTATTTTTGACAACCTTTCAAGGTAAGTAGTATTTGTAAAAGTAGTTTTGTATTTCGGCAAATTTTACATGTTTAGGTTTTATTACTTTTAACATTTTTTTCATAAGAACCCACTCCAACTGTAGTTAGTCGGTGAACCTATAAAACTGTTACGGGATTCTCGCCCCTTCTGGGCAAATCAGAATTGATAACGTATACCCGTAACAGCAGTATTTCCTTGGTATATTTGAAAAGCGTTGAAACTGACCAAATAATGCGGATTCACATTGAAACGACAAAAAAAAGAAAGTAAAGAATGACTTGAATTCTATAGGAGAATATTTTGATAAAAGTATACGGTAATCTGAAAAAAAT
Source organism: Platerodrilus igneus (assembly GCA_036346225.1). Lineage (NCBI taxonomy): Eukaryota > Metazoa > Arthropoda > Insecta > Coleoptera > Lycidae > Platerodrilus > Platerodrilus igneus. Next base: position 3,901,887 of record JARFIW010000936.1, on the reverse strand, counting down.
TAAGTCTGAAGGCAAATTGTAGAAAACATCACAGCAGTAACTATTGTATAAAGATATTAGACAAGCAAATTTAAAAGTCGTTAAATACTAAGAAAAAAAAATGAAAGTAGATCTAATTATGAGATTATTTGAGTATTTTCACGCAATTAATGCGATATCTGCAAGTAAAATAGATCAAGGGTTTACTATAGCAGAAAGTAAAACAATAGCTTCTAAATTGTCTGAAGAACATGTTGCAATATTTTACAGAAGGTAACATATAACATCATATAATTTAGGAAACCGAAGCAAGGCAGTCTTATACGGAAAACCGTCTTTCTTGCGGGGAAAAATATCAAGGTATTGCTGTGACAGACGGTTTGTCGCCCCTCAAATATGACAAGTAGAAGAAGCCTTTCAGGGTAAGTAATAGTGTAACGTACTTGTTTGAATTTCAATTTTTCTTTTTATTCTTTTATGTTTTCTATTTTCTTTTATTATTTATCATTAGGAACCTACTTCCGCACCATTGCTGTTAACCTACGCATCCTTATTGTGGTCGGATCCACACCTCTTCAGTGCAAATCAAAATTTATTAACGTAACGCTAAGTTTTACCCGTAACTGTATTTTTGACGCCCAATTATGGGACTTTTTAAATTTTTAAGCGCTTTTTCACCCACTTTTTAAGTAGGGCCGTTGTTATTTCATTGAGGCAGTTTTTTAATATCTTTCAGTAAATCTTTCAAATTCAGCTTTTTACCGTTTAATTGTCCTGTTCTTGTTTCAAAATTGTTGAATATTTTTATAGTATTGACGTATAGGCCATAAATTTCTGTAGCTTGTTGAAACTGTTTAACAATTTTTTTCAGAGAAAGTAACCGCCAGTGAGGTGTGTGTGTGTGCGCGCTTGAGGGCATGTGTTTGTGCGTGTATGTGTGTGTGACGGTTGTGTGTATGTGTGTTATGTGTGTGATGTTGATGTCCGTGTTACGTACCCCCTCTAGGACCAGAACCATCGGCAGCAGGATATCCCAGTCGTCAAGGAAGAACGCTCAACGGACATTGCCTTGTCAGTCCGGACCATCGGCAGCCGGAAATTAAGATGTTGAAAAAGCAATGTAAGTGTGTGAATAGGCATTTATGTTTGTAAGGTGTGTGTGAGTGTGTGCGTATGTGTGTGTGAGGGTTGTGTGTATGTGTGTTGTGTAAATGATGTACGACGGCATGAAGTTAGTTATTGAGTAGATATTAAAGTTTGGGGAAAAATTATTTTACTCCCAGGCGTGACGGACTTTTCAAGGCCGGATGAATATCTGAATTTTGACGTTGATTATGATTATTGATATAAGTTTTTATACAAATGTGCTAGTTACCGATGATGTAATTCAATCCTGAGGAATTTACCACGGGAAAATTTTTACACCGAACAAAGGAGAATTTAGATTAAAGACATTTTAAATTGATATAGTTTAGAACAATAAACTTTTGATTTTAATTTATTATTTTGGGGAACGTTTTTAATTGAGTTTATTTGGTCACCTTGTAACGTGCATTTTTGGTGGCCTAACATTTTTAGTCTACTTAATTCTTAAAATACATGGTTTTTGGATCGCGGTTTGTATAAAGTAAATTCTTCCGCATAGTTTTCAGATTGATATGCAAGTTGACTCGCCGGTATTAATTTTAAAAGATGGTTTAGTTGTAAATTGGAATACTCGTAAAATTACGTTCCACTTGTCATTAATAAATAATCCCGCTGTAATTAATATGTGGATATACAGTCTAGGTAGGCGATCAGAAGTTGTACTAGTAGGATTAGATATAAACAAAAAAGGGTCGTGTTTTGTTCTTGCTTGAGAGATGTCAAAAAAATTAAGTGTAAGATACGGTTTTTCTGGTTGAACTAAGAGTGGTAGAGTTGGTGAAACTCGACGCACGTGTGTTCGAAGAACTTTCGACGTACGGCTTTAGTGCTTACGCGTGTCTGTTGATATTTAAACTGTGACCGACTACCGGCATACAAAAGTAGTGGTTGAAGTTCCTCGCTGCTTTTGGTATGGTTATGCAACTAATATACCTAGTTCCTTCGCGTGATAAGGTCAGCTGCTAACCCCAGTGAAATCAGTCAGTGTGATTAGGGTAAGTTGTGATAAGTTCCATCAACACCCTCACAGTATAGGGTGTAGTGCTTCGTTAGTGCCAGACATCGTGGATCCCACACTGCAATGGCAAGGAAGCGGTACTGAAGGACTTTGTGTAAGTTGCACTATTTCCTATTTGTTCTTACTGTAAATATCTACCCGTTGTTTTTGCAATATTCCTTGTCGTTCTGATACCTTTTCCATAGACTTGCCCGCTATTTAATAACAAAAAAAAAGAACAATCAACCCTACGGAATGACTCTGAACAATTGTGCTTATCTACTTATTTATGTCTTTGCTAAAAATTTTACTAAACTACTTAGAGTAATTATGTCTTACCTATTTATATTTTTTGTGTTACATTTTACCTGAATTATGTTTAAGTGGTGGGTGATGAAACGTTTCTGCTACTCCCCAATATGGCCTCACTTTGTACTCAGGATTTTTCTGTACTGCTATTACTGTTGTTAGATTATAGAGTTTATCTAAACAGTTGCTCTTATTTATTCTATAAAGTACTGGACAATTTATACTTGATCCATAGGCTATGTTTTTTCTCTGTTTCAGGTTTGCAGGACTAATTTGTTTTTCTTTCAGGTTTACTATTTTAATTTCTCTCTGGCAGGTACTGGTACTAACTACTGACAGCCGCGTCCCTTCTAGATTGGTCTGCTTTCTACAACCCCCCCTACTCTCCGATTGAGCCCGGTCACTGTTGTTTTCTTGGATTTTCTTTTGTTACGCACGGCTACGAGCCAACGTGACATAACTTTGACGCACCACGTGGCGTCTACTAGAAATACGTAACAACCTTTGGTAGTTTTTATATTTGTACTGAAGAATTTAGATTGTGACTTGATAAACGCACGAGATATCACTGACCTTTAGGTTAACTTAGGGGCTAAATATGGGAGAGAGCGGGTTTTTTACCTTTAATAACAAGAGAAAAAGACCTAAAGTAGTGGCTGAGGTCGATTTGCGGAGAAACTTTTTGGTCAATCGTCCAATCGTAAATTATGGGATAATACTTGACTGCGGTATGTAGCTTGTTCCATTTCTTAGGTGGGAGTATCCTAGCACTTCAGCACCAGGAATGAAGAGCCTGTCCCATGTGAGTGTTGTATACTCTTATGGAGTAGAGAATACCGCTTTACGACCTTTCGGCTTCAGCGGCACTTGCAGGGTTGTGCAATTAGGAGTTTAATTAATTTACTTATGACTTTTTACCTCATACTTTTATTGTTTTACTATTTTGCTTCGTTTTTGGGCTTGATAAAATGACAAAGGACTTGTAACGTAGTACTTGAACTGGAATTGACTTGAGGGATGTTACGGTAGTAGATTTTTAAAAAAATTGTTTTTGTAAGGGAGGTGTAACGCTTTGAAGTTACGGTAAACAAAAACTGGATGAAAAGGTGGAAAAATTATTTTAGAACCGAGAATTTAATATTGAAGCATGCTGTAGAATTTCGATTTTATAGATAGTGGTGTCCAGGAAGTAACACATTTCAATAAATTGTTAGTTTTATGCCGAATAAGGGAAATTCACGAATATCAGATTGTAGGTGATTAAATCATTTCATACAGGATGTTACAATAGATTTATTTTATATTGCTGAATAGAAGGAAACACAGAATGACACGTATTTTTGTGAAAAATGCTCATGTGACATTTTTCAAGTGATCTGTGTCGGAAATCGAACCCGGAAATCACATGACATCACAACCAAAAGGTAAAAGAATTAAATCTGAAGGAAGGGACTAAGAATGACGGATGGAGGAAGGTAGAAGTAAAAGAAAATTGGGTGCCGAAGTCCCACGTTGGGTATGCCAAAAGATGTTACCGTATACTGGGCAGAAAAGAAACACAGCAAAGACCGCAACGTAGATAATCCGCACAGATTACCCCAACAAAATAGGAACGGAAGAATGCCGTGCTAACTAACTAGTCGTGGAGGAGTAGAAAAGAAAAAACTAAAGACCGATTCTCCCCGAAGATTTTACACAGTAGTTCAAGTTAGAATTTGACATATTTTTCTCCGAGTATTCACCTTATGCTCAAGCTTTTCAAATATAGTATTTTGCGGTTGATTCAATCTTCAATTCAATCTCCCGTTAAAAGAGGTTATACAAAGAGTTACAACACCTTCATTCGTTATTTTATGAGTGATTCTATTTTATCGATAATTGTAGAAAATACAAACATGTATATCTAAAATATAGCTAACAATTATAGTCGCGAACGAGACGTTTGATGTACTACCAATAATGAAATGCGCACTTTAGTCGGACTTTTATATATCGCTAGTACGTATAAAATAAATCATCTAAATTTGAAAATGAAAATAAATAAATGACCGATTACCTACTTATGCACTGGCGGACCTTCTAAAAAGGTAGTATACCCGATGCAAAACGAGGAGGTCGGTCAACGGAAACCAATGCGTTTTCAGCTAAATAGTAATGAGTAATTTTGCCTGGCATTGGGAAAGTAATTCGAGCATAGAAGAACGAAAATTAATGTAAAAGTTGTTGATTATTTTACAAAAAGAAAAGTCTGTGAACGGTTACGCTGTCTTGCAGCTCATCAGATGGAACGCAACTCTTTTTGCAAAACAACCAACTAAGATTTTGAATTATACACAAATCCTGGTGTATTTATACGTAAACAAAATTTCTCATGCGCCCTCTATATCCGAATGTAACCAACCAACTATCGATGACCATTCAAGTCCTCGACGTGTTAGTACAGATGGCATTGCTAAACAAAATTTTACTAACTGTTCAAAAGACAAAGTTGAAAATGAAAATAAATAAATGACGGATTACCTTCTCTTGCGCTGACGTATCTTCTAAAAAGGTACTACACCCAAGGTAAAACGAGGAAATTGGTCAACCGAAATCAATGTGTTTCCAGCTAAATAGTAATGAGTAGTTTTGCCTGGCATGGGGAAAGTAATACAAGCATAGATGAAAGAAAACTAATGTAAAAATTGTTGGTTATTTTGCAAAAAGAAAAGCACTTGACCGGTTTTGCTGTTTTTGCAGCTAATCAGACGGACACATCTCTTTTTGCAAAACAACAAACTAAGGTATTGAATTTTACACAAATCCTGGTGTAAATATTTATAAGTACAAAGTATTTCTCATGCGCCCTCTTTACCCGAATGTAACCTACCAACTATTGATGGCCGTTCAAGTCTCCGACGTGTTAGTATAGACTGCATTACCAAACAAAATTTTAATAACTGGTTAAAAGATAAAGTTAAAACTGAAAATAAATAAATGACCCATTACCTACTTATGCACTGGCGGACCTTCTAAGAAGGTACTAATTCCAATGCAAAACGAGGAGGTTGGTCAACGAAAACCATTGCGTTTTCAGCTAAATAGTAATGAGTAGTTTTGCCTGGCATGGGAAAAGTAAGTCGAGCATAGAAACGAAAATCAATATAAATTGCTGATATTTTGCCAAACAAAAAGCCCGTGACTAGTTTTGCTGTTCTTGCAGCTGATCAGACGACTGCATCTCTTTTTGCAAAACAACCAACTAAGATTTTGAATTATACACAAATCCTGTTGTATTTATAGGTACAAAATATTTCTCATGCGCTATCTATACCCGAATGTAATTTTTACATTCATTTTCGTTTTTTTATACTCGAATTACTTTCCCAATGCTAAGCAAGTTACTCATTACTATTTAGCTAAAAACGAATTGGTTTCCGTTGACCAATCTCCACGTTTTGCGTTGGGTGTACCTTTTTAGAAGGTCCGCCAGTGCACAGGTAGATAATCGGTCATTTATATATTTTCATTTCCAACTTTGTCTTTTAACTAGTTATTAAGATTATGTTTGGCAATACCATCTACACCAACATGTCGGAGACTTGAACGGTCACCGATAGTTAGTTGGTTAGATTCGGATATAGAGGGCGCATGGGAAATATTTTGTACGTATAAACACACCAGGATTTGTTTATAATTCAAAATCTTAGTTGGTTGCTTTGCAATAAGAGATGCGTCCGTCTGATAAGCTGCAAAAACAGCGAAACCGGTCCCGGGCTTTCCTTTTTGCAAAATAACCAAAAATTTTTACATTAATTTTCTTTCTTCTATGCTCGAATTACTTTCCCAATGCCAGGCAAACTTACTCATTAAGATCTAAATTTGGATTACATTTTTGATACTACGGGAAAGACATCGAAATATTTCGACTAACAATGTCAGGGAAACGTTTTGACCTTCTATTATGTTGCATAAGATTCGGTGATAAAGGCATTCTTGACGAACGAAGAAAATTATACAAATTTGCTGCTATTCGTAAGTTTTTGACCAGTTTGTTGTAAAGTGTAAAATAGGGATACATATAGGTAAATTTGCTGCAGTTGATGAAAAGTTGAAAAGTTTTCGAGGTGAATGTTGTTTCTGTCAATGCATTACAAGGAAACCAAATAAAAATGAAATAAAAATATTTGCTTTATGCGATGCTAGAATATATTATACTGCTAATCTAGAAGTGTTTGTTGGACGCCAACCGGATGGAGCATTCTTCGTAGGCAAATCATCTAGTGATATGATAGAGAGACTTATGCAACCAATATAAAAATCGGGAAGAAACATTACTTTAGATAATTGGTTCACTAATCTTTCTTTGATTGATAACTTACTGAAGAACTATAGACTCACCGTGGTATGAACAATAAGAAAAAATGAACGGGAAATCGCTCCAAAGTTATTGCAGGTTAACTGTCCTATAAAATCAAACATGTTTGCTTTCAAAGATAATTGCACTCTCTTGTCGTATTATCCCAAAAGAAAAAGAAATTGTTTTGTTAGCTTCAAGTATGCATGAATATGATGCTATTGATCCAGGAGAAACTTGTTCAAGCCTGAAATGTTCACTACGTACAACCGTACAAGGAAGAGTGGAAGTAGTAGACCTTAGACCAATTGTCTTCAACGTATAATTCTGTGAGATCAACAAGAAGGTGACCTATGTTAATTTTTGACACTTGCCTCAATGTTAATGGTATCAACACACAAGTTGTCTACTACGCAAATAACAATGATAAAAAATAATACGACAAAAATTCTTGCAAGCTCTTCGTTTCTCCTTACTAATTTGCTGGATAGAACTTCAATTCAAGCTTTTCAAAAAAGTACAATGCTACGACTAATAGAAATCTGTGGATTACCTGATAATAGCAAGAAGAACGAATCTGCAGCTGCCTATCCATAAAAAAGAGATTTTTCTTATAATGTCACTCATTTGTGTGTTTGGAACATGCCAAATTTATATGCATCGAATGTTCAGAAAAAGAATAAGTTAATTTTGAATTACGTTAAATTGAAAACTGAATATGTTTAACATTAAACAGTTTTAGGATTCATAAATAATAATTTATAAAGTATCATTTTGTACCATATAATTTAATATTATTAACCAAAATATCTTTATTTTGGGCAAAAACGAGTGCGGACTGATAGTCCGCGAGCGACCGTTATTGTTACAGTTTTTATGCGAACTCTGAAGGGTTAAAAACTACACCTTGTATATATTGAGCGATCGTAAAGTCCGGATCCCTAATAATAAAATGAAAACGACGTATTTTTATGAAAACTCCAAAAACATGTCAATTTTAGTTTTTTCTTGCGGTTTTATTGCTTATAGTTTTAACTCTGTAGATTTATCCCATAAGATAGGTTGAAATCAAACCTTGAAATCTTAAATAGCAATAGGGGTCGAGTAACATATTATCAGAAAGCCTATTTCGTCTTACTTTTTAATCTTCGTCGAGTTCGCAGGCGAAAAAGGAATTAAAATCTATAACTCGTGAAATCTGGAGAGCGAAAATGCAAAAAAAAAACCTAACGTTATATGGGACAAATTTGCAATGCACGTAAAACCAAGATCAAATTTTAGGATCGAGCGCTTTTTTTTACAAAAATATAAACAAGGATCGGAAGAAAAAATTACAGATTTTATTGCAATTTACCGAGGAAGAGGGTAAAACAAGAATTATAGAGCAAGTAATCTTAGGAACCGTACACCCAGACGTATAAAAGAGGTTGTTGGCAAAGAATGAATCATTGACCCTTGGACAAGTCTTAGATATAGGCTCGACATTTGAAGCATCAATGGAACATATGCATTCATTAACCGGCGCAGCGTCTATATCAGAATCGATTACAGACGTTCACGCCATTAAACGTAGCGAAAGAAAGTGCAACAAATATGGAACTTACGGTACGAAATGCAGTCTGTGTTGCCGACTTAATCACTGGAAACGATGTTGTCAGAGCAAGAGAAGCAGTATTCATAGAACGTCGGGGTCATTGTCCCAAGGCACTTTGCGCAGTCGCGGTGACCGAAATTTTAAATCGGTCCAAGAAATGGTAGAGAATGAGACACCAACAGAGGATGATTTTCACACTCTTAGTATCGGATCGATGAGCAAGAGTGATTACAGAAACGAGGTGTTTGCTGTTGTGCACGCAAAAATGGAGCAAAAGAAACTATTGGTAAATCTAAACGCCAAAGTCGACACCGGGGCCCAAGGCAACACGATACCAGTGGAAGTATATAAAAAGATATACCCGGAAAATGTCAAACCAAACGGTGACATTAAGGACAATTCTCTTAACTACCGAAACGCAGTTATTTTGAGGGCGTATAATGGTACTAACATCCATCAATATGGAACGATAATCATACCATGCAGATATAAATCTGATGATTAGATAGTTCCACGTGGTTGACACTCCCACTATCATCGACCTACCAACAATACGAAAAATAAAGTTGCTTACTTTGCATTATGCAGTAACTAAACAAGATTGCATAATAGATCTGAAATATTTGCAAGAAAATTTTCAAGATCAATTTGATAAGATCGGTAAATTCAATGGCGAATACAACATTTATATAGATAAGGCGGCACAACCGATAGTGCATGCAGCTTGAAAATTTCCAATACACTAAAGGGATACTTTGCTGAGTGAGTTAAAGAGAATGGAAAATAGTGACGTTATTTGTAAAGTGAATGAGCCTTCTGCCCGGGTAAATAGTATGGTGGTTGCAAAAAAGCAGGACGGCAGCATTCGGGTGTGTTTGGACCCAAAATATTTAAACAAAACGTTCATAAGATTGCATCATAAGATCTCAACAATAGAAGAAATTACATACAAAGTGAGGGGAGCTAAGGTTTTCAGCAAACTAGATGCTAAGAATGGTTATTAGTCCGTAGTATTGGATAAGCAAAGTCGTTTATTGACGACGTTTAACACGCCGTTTAGCAGATATGCTTATAAGAGATTACCGATGGGGTTAAAGATTTCGCAAGACGTTTTCCAGCAAAAGATGGGTCAAATTTTGGAATCATGTCTAGACACAATAAACATTGCAGATGATGTAATAGTAAGTGGACAAACACTCAGCGAACACAACAAAAATCTGATAAACCTGATGAATGTAGCAAAAAAGTCGGGATTAACATTCAACAGTAATAAATGCAACATAGAGTACACGAAGTAAAATTTTTTGGATCTATATAAGATAAATATGGCGAGCACCCTGATTCGGATAAAGTAGAGTACTTCAAAAATTTACCAAATCCGGAGAATAAAAAAGAACTACAGCAACTGTTGGGTTTTGTTACTTATCTTTCACCATTTATTTGAAATTTATGGCAAAAGACCACTTCGAGAAATACTAAAAGACAATGCAATTTTTAATTGGAACGACACACACTCACGCGATTTAGAAAATTAAAAAAACTCCGTATGTAAGCATACAACATTGATATATTTTGATCCAGAAAAACCATCAACAATACAAGTGTATACCTCATTAAACGGGTTGGGTGCCGTTTTGTTGCAAGATAATACGCCAGTTGCGTTTGCGTCAAAACGCTTATCGGAAACCGAAAAAAGATACGCAAATATTGAACGGGAGATGTTGGCAGCTGTGTTCGGGTGCAAACGTTTCCACACATATGTGTACGGAAAACATTTCACAATAGAAACCGATACATTTAAAAAATTTATCGGCAGCTTCACCAAGATTGATGCGAATGTTACTACGTCTGCAACAGTATGATACAGAAATAAAATACAAACCGGGTAACGAAATGATTTTGGCTGAAATGGCATCTCGAATGACTACAGAAAAGTCCAACAAACACATCGAATTGGATATCAATATAAATTATGTATATTTTAAACACAACGGTTATACTAAATAAGAGATGAATCACGAAGTGACCTTTTACAGTTTAAATTAGGAGACGTTGTAATTTCAATATTTACCTACCGCGTGAAGGTATCCAATTAACAATAAATAATAAATAACAGGACCTCTAACACTATCGTACCCTCACGTTTCGGGACGTTGCCTCGCAAGCTGCAGCAGTCGGTGAAAGGGGGGGTTCATTAAACAAACACACTGAGACGAAATTCCGATTGTTTTATTAAATGGCTAACAACTAAAACTTCAACTAATTACATATGCATAACAAAAATATACAGTAAATAACCTTATTTACAATAGGGCGCCACCATGGGAATTAACGGCCCATGGACCAATCGCGGTAATAGCTCTCGTCGCACTTTGTTCGTGGGCGATGAACCAAAATGGAAGAATAGAAAATAAGTCACTTATAGTCTCCGGCTAGCACAAACACAACTTAACTAAACTTAACTAACAAACATATTTTGAATAGATACAGTTCTAGGTGTACACACCCCAATAACAAAGATTTATTAATGCTACCCTAATCTAACTAACTTGCATAGTGCGACGACCCTTTTAACCACGGGGTCATCTACACCATGAAGAATACGACCTTCTCAAGGGTCAAATAGTACCGTAACTTGACTTCGGACCTGAGCTTTGCATTCTCAGGTAGTCTCGTGGATTAGTGATTAACGGCCTCTGACACCGTCGAAACACAATATAATAGAAGACCTTTCTAAAACGATGCGGTCTCCAAAGCAATAATCAAACGGATCAATTTACTTGAACTGGGCATTCACCCGGAGTTGTACTTTATGGCAGTCGACAAATACTGTTTTTAAACAAATAACTGACTTATGCTGCATAACACAGCCTTGAGTTCATAGTAATATCACATATACTAATTACTTACTCAGAGAAATAAATAACTTAAAACATAACGGCCCGCACATGACTTCAGAGAAATAAACACATCACTAGTAACCGTTAGCTTTAACCTCTAACGCGTCTGGAAATAAACAACCCCGATTCCCACCGGCTGGCCTCCTAATATACATTTCAGTTAATTGAAAAATAACCCCTTTCTTGGCGCTCTTACTCGGCTTAGGATGCGCTGGTCGTAAATCTTTAAGATTAATTAAAACTGCCAATGCCTAAGATAACCCCACACGTAGCTCTAAGAATTGATTTTAGTTGAGTGCTCAGCTAATTGAAAAATTGCTTCAGACCACCCTGACATAAATAGGATCCTAAAGCATGATTGACATCTAATCATAGATATGGACTAATCTGACATGTTTAGTGCCCTTAAAGTAAGTGCCTTTAGAAAAATTGATTAACTCTTGGATTAGATCTTTCTGGGAACTTCGCTGAGAAGCTACTTGGGTGATCCTGCAGCCGCTACAATTCTAATAATTAGCATGCTAAAATTAAACTAGAAACTAACTATTTTTAGGAATACTAGAACTATTAGAGCTTATTAAAACAGTATGTTACACAGCCCCCCTCGAAAAATTGAAATTGCTCTTAGGAATTTCAAGAAAATTGAAAAAATAAATGTAGAAATTAACACCTCCACCGCAATTATGTTTCAGACAACTGAGTCTTTTCAGAAAATTGGCGGAAGGAAAAATAAAAATTGGAAAATATAAAATATTAGTGAGGTTTTAGGTCTTGGACGTGGAACACCCCTAGCGGTTTTCCGTCCATGGAAGATAGTCTATAAGTGGTAGAACCTAAAACTTCCATCACCTTTGCTTCTAGGAACTTCGGGGCTAATTTTTATTGAAATGTTTAGAAGCATCTGATAATATAAAATTGCGCTTCCACACTAAATCCCCTACTTTGAAATTTAATGGTCTGCGCCTTAAATTGTACGAGTGCGTATTACGTTCATACGCCAAATGTATGTTCGTCTGAACTTCTTTAAAGATGGGCGATAATTCATTAAGGTCTTGAACCAATTGTTCTCAGTATCAATTGCTAGATCCTCTGGATTTAAATCCTTTAATTTATTATAGAATTCCCCGGACAGAGGAACCGTGCGTCCAAAAGCTAAAAATGTTGGGGAATATTTTGTGGATTCATGAACAGCATTACGAAGCGCATGGGCAATTTTGTGAATATTATCGTCCCAATTCTTATGAGAATCTTGAATGTAACTGCGAATGGCAGCTCCAATTACCTTGTTAACGCGTTCTACATAATTAACTTGAGGATGGTAGCTGGCGTTAAACCAAACCGAAGGTATTTTATAATTTGTCATGAGATTGGAAAATAAATTACTTTTAAATTGGAGGCCATTATCTATCATACAAATTTGAGGTACCCCATATACCAAAAATACAAAATTTTCCAGGTAATTACAAATTTGATTTGTTGAAGCGCTGCGCATGGGATGCAATAAAGTGAATTTTGTAAACCAGTCAGTAACAACTAAAGGTAAGTATTCCCCAATTTCGAGCGCGGAAAGGGCCCCATTAAATCAATCGACAAACATTGAAACGGAAATGAAACTTTTTTCTCTTTGCCCATAAAACCATAATGGTTGAACGTGCTGGATTTGCTTTGGCAGCACGTAACACATTTACTAATGTATTTAGAAATATATGACCGCATTTTAGGCCAGTAATAGAGCTCTTTGATTTTTGTATATGTTTTAAATACACCCAAATGGGCCGAAACTGGATCATCATGGCATTCTTTTAAAATTTGTGCACGGCATGATTTCGGCACTACTAACTTCCACTCAATTAAATTGGCTTTGATATTCAAATTATTCGGAATAAACTTATACATTTTATCATCTTCTACTCTCCAATCGGGATATAGATCTGGCTTTTCCTTAATATTATTTAACATGTTTTTGTACCAATCCTCGACCTCGTCTAAAGAAAAATTTAAAGAATTAATAGCATAGGCTCCACTAGGAGCTCGGGATAATGTATCTGGTACCACATTAAATTTACCCTTCCTGTGGATAACTTCGAAATCAAATTGTTGGAGTTTCACACTCCATCTAGCTAAACGTCCGCAGGATCTTTTAAGTTGTGGAGCCAAATTAAAGAATGATGGTCCGTAATGACCTTAAAATGAGTTCCTTCAATATATGGTCGGAATTTTGAATAGCAAAACACACCGCCAAAAGTTCCCGTTCTGTGACTGAATAATTTTCTCTGCTGAATTTAAACTGCGAGAAGCATAAGCAATTACATGTTCTTCGTCTCCTTCTCCCTGAGTTAAAACACAACCAACGCCGTAATTTGAGGCGTCACATTGTAAAGAAAAAACTTTCGAAAAATCAGGACTCCTTAAAATAGGAGCCTTTGTAAGAACATCTTTAATTTTTCAAACGAAATAAGAGCCTCGTCCGTCCATTTAATCGCTTGCGATTTCTCTTTCCCTTTAGTAAATCATTAATAGGTGCTATAATTGTGGCAAAATCCAAAACAAAACGCCTATACCAAGAACACATACCGGTGAAACGTTTTATTTCAGTGGCTGTCTTGGGTTGAGGAAAATTTACAATTGCGTCAATTTTTGCTGGGTCAGTTCGGAGAACATCTTTATTCACAATATATCCCAGATATTGTAACTCTGGTTTACAAAACTCACATTTTGAACTGTTAATAGTTAAATTAGCGCCTTTCAACTTCTCATACACTTCGTTCAAAATTCTAATATGCTCCTTAAATGTGCTTGAAATAATAATTATATCATCTAAATAAACAAATACCGATTGGGATAATGAAAATCAAAAATAGAGTCCATGAGCCTCTGTAATGTGCCTGGAGCATTGGCCAAACCCATCGGCATTACATTATATTGAAATAATCCGCGCCTTGGGACAGTAAAGGCTGTTTTTCCTTGCTTTCGTCACTCAAGGGCAATTGCCAGAAAGCTTTTTTTAAATCGATTGAACTGAGATATTTCGCATTGCGTAATCTATCAAGAATGTCATTTACAAACGGAATGGGATACGCGTCTTTTTGTAATTGAATTTAATCGTTTAGCGTCAAAACATATACGAAATTCACCTTTGCTTTTTCTTTACTAATAGCATGGGGAGTTCCACGGGCTATTGCTTGGGCTAATAATGCCTTGTTCAAGCATTGCATCAATTTCTTTATTAGCATGTTCCAGCATCGCCGGTGATAATGGGTAATACCTTTGTTTAATTGGTTCAACGTCTTCCGTTGTAATATGATGTGAAATTTTAGTGGTTCGGCCTAAGGTAGGACGATCCAGGAATTGAAATAAAGAAATAACCTTGTTTAATTCAAATTTCTGGTCTTCATTTAAATCGGCCATGACTTTAATGAAATTTAATTTATTCGTTTCCGCAGAATGAGCATAAAATTCATTTTTTGAAAAATCTACTTTCAATTCAAATAATTGACAAAATCAATCCCTAACGTTAGGGTACACTCTATTGAGTCGGAAACTAAAACATTTAAAGACCGAGTAACCCCGTTTATAGTCAAGGGCAAATTAATTGAACCTAAAATTGATTGTGCAGTGCCATCCGCGGTTGTTAATATAGACGTCTTTACATTTTAATTAATTCTAACTTATATTTATCCAATAAACACAAACCATGTCTGCCTAAAATAGAGGTATTCGCGCCGGAATCCAACAGTGCGGTATAAGTTTCCTTAAATATCTCGATATTAATATAAGGTCTTGTATCATCTTTACTTTATAAAAATTTGAAAAACCTTAGATGATTTACAAAAATTTTTAACTTTACTAACCAATCCGACCACGTCTTTTGTCAGCAGCAATATTATTAAACGAAGAAAAGCAACGGCTGACTACGCGCTTTCCTGTCCTTAGTTTTTTGAATTATTTGAGCAGTTTGGACAATTTGTGGACGTAACTTCCAACTGCCCACAAGAATAACAAAATATTCCGCGTTTCTCCGGACAAGTATGAAACGAGTGACCTCGTCTTTTACAGTTGAAACAAATAGTCGAAAATTTTGCTGTGTTTTAAAATAATTCGAAACGCCGGACCGTGGTAAATTATTATTAGAAAATAAACTCTGTCGAACTTGACGTTCTAAGATAACTGGTACGTTGGCAGAATCCGAATGTTCCTGTTTAATAAAATTTGTAGGCTTAATGTCTTCTAAAAGCTTACAACGAGAAATCAAATGGGAAATGTCAGTCACTTCAATTAACGCCAGTTGCGTGGCATAAAAGGTCTGTAAATTTCTTTTAATAATTTTTATTTGTTCCCTGATTGGAATGGAATCTTTTAATTGAGAAAATAAATTTACCATCTTTGAAATATAAATGGTAGGTGATTCATCGGCGCCTTGCCGTCTGGATTTAATTAACATTAAAAGATTCTCTGCATAATCGGCTGAAAGAAAATCTTGTTTCAATTTAAAAATTAATTGTTCCCATGAATTTACTGTACACCGCGTTGCTCTATACCAATCCAATGCTGAACTGGTGAAAAGATCAATAGCCTCTTCGAAAAGGTCATCTGACGAAACTTTTCTTGCAACTTGCAGTTCTTTGACGCGTTGAATAAAATCTAAAACCGATATAGAATCAGATTCACCCGAAAATTGTAATCCCCACTTGTGGATCGGGACTGATGTCGTTGTTTTATTCAAGGACTTAATTAGCGTACCTAAATCATTACTAGAAATCGAAACCGATGGAGTATTAATGGAAGAAACCGCGGATGCTCCAGGGCATGAACCCTCTGCTGTTGGTGTTATTGTAGAATCTTTATTACCGCTAGCCGAACAATAAAGAGGGTTATCGTTAATCTCATTTTCCCCGTTTACCTGTTCTAAAATCTCAAAAGCTCTAATGCATTTGGAATGCAGTTCTTTGTGTACTTCTAAAAATTCAATATCGAAATTGACATAATTTAGTCTCTGTGTTACATGCATTAATCTCGTGTTAAGTTTAATATATTCTGTCCTTTTAGGAAGAATGGTAAAAGAATTTAAACAGTTTTCTAATTCAAAAATCTTAAGTTTTAATAATTCAATTTCGTCCTTTTGAACGATTTCAATTTTTTCATACTTAGAAAAAACATTACTGTCGACTTTCTCAACAATGAGTTTTCTACGCAATAATTTTTGCTTTTCTAACACACTTAACTTTGTTGGTTCAACGTTCCTAATTAAAAGTTCATAACTAAGCTCATCGCTTCTTAAAGCTTCTACCACATACATGACTAAATAAAAGGTAAAAGCCAACAATAACGAAACTTGTTCCTAAATCACTAATATTAAACTGTAATTCTGCCTAACACTAAATAGAAACAAAACAATCTAAAAATTCGTCCGTGTGTTGTTTACCATATTTACAATTTTAACCACGTTAATGCGCCAGTGTAATTTCAATATTTACCTACCGCGTGAAGGTATCCAATTAACAATAAATAATAAATAACAGGACCTCTAACACTATCGTACCCTCACGTTTCGGGACGTTGCCTCGCAAGCTGCAGCAGTCGGTGAAAGGGGGGGTTCATTAAACAAACACACTGAGACGAAATTCCGATTGTTTTATTAAATGGCTAACAACTAAAACTTCAACTAATTACATATGCATAACAAAAATATACAGTAAATAACCTTATTTACAATAGGGCGCCACCATGGGAATTAACGGCCCATGGACCAATCGCGGTAATAGCTCTCGTCGCACTTTGTTCGTGGGCGATGAACCAAAATGGAAGAATAGAAAATAAGTCACTTATAGTCTCCGGCTAGCACAAACACAACTTAACTAAACTTAACTAACAAACATATTTTGAATAGATACAGTTCTAGGTGTACACACCCCAATAACAAAGATTTATTAATGCTACCCTAATCTAACTAACTTGCATAGTGCGACGACCCTTTTTAACCACGGGGTCATCTACACCATGAAGAATACGACCTTCTCAAGGGTCAAATAGTACCGTAACTTGACTTCGGACCTGAGCTTTGCATTCTCAGGTAGTCTCGTGGATTAGTGATTAACGGCCTCTGACACCGTCGAAACACAATATAATAGAAGACCTTTCTAAAACGATGCGGTCTCCAAAGCAATAATCAAACGGATCAATTTACTTGAACTGGGCATTCACCCGAGTTGTACTTTATGGCAGTCGACAAATACTGTTTTTAAACAAATAACTGACTTATGCTGCATAACACAGCCTTGAGTTCATAGTAATATCACATATACTAATTACTTACTCAGAGAAATAAATAACTTAAAACATAACGGCCCGCACATGACTTCAGAGAAATAAACACATCACTAGTAACCGTTAGCTTTAACCTCTAACGCGTCTGGAAATAAACAACCCCGATTCCCACCGGCTGGCCTCCTTATATACATTTCAGTTAATTGAAAAATAACCCCTTTCTTGGCGCTCTTACTCGGCTTAGGATGCGCTGGTCGTAAATCTTTAAGATTAATTAAAACTGCCAATGCCTAAGATAACCCCACACGTAGCTCTCAGAATTGATTTTAGTTGAGTGCTCAGCTAATTGAAAAATTGCTTCAGACCACCCTGACATAAATAGGATCCTAAAGCATGATTGACATCTAATCATAGATATGGACTAATCTGACATGTTTAGTGCCCTTAAAGTAAGTGCCTTTAGAAAAATTGATTAACTCTTGGATTAGATCTTTCTGGGAACTTCGCTGAGAAGCTACTTGGGTGATCCTGCAGCCGCTACAATTCTAATAATTAGCATGCTAAAATTAAACTAGAAACTAACTATTTTTAGGAATACTAGAACTATTAGAGCTTATTAAAACAGTATGTTACAACGTAATTGCACACGGATAGCCAGAATCGGTTCGTTATGTACATAGCAAATTGAAACAGTTTTGGGCATATAGAGATAAGTTGTCCATAGATGACGGGTTAATCTTGAAAGAAGAACGTGTTATTATTCCTAAATCCTTAAGAAAAGACATTCTCGAGTGTTTGCATGAGGGCCATCTAGGGATCAACAAAAGTGCATGCGTGCTCAACAATCGGTATTTTGGCCTAATATCAATGAAGATATCGAACTTTACATTAATAAATATGACGTCTGTTTAAAACACCGCAATTATCAATCGCGTGAACCAATGCGACATCATGAGATATCCACTGCTGCATGGCAGTCATTGTCGGCTGACCTATTTTATTTTGATGGAAAAACATATTTATTAATTGTGGATAGCTATTCAAAGTCCCCATTCATAAGAAGTATGCCTCTCCTTGTACCAGTTCAGCCGTTATTGCAGCAATGAAATGTTTATTTACGGAACACGGAATCCCACAACAAATAATGAGCAACAATGGTCCTCAATTTGCAAGGTCCCGGGTTTAAATCCCGACACGGTCCGCTTGAAAAATGTTAGGCGAGCATTTTTCACAAAAATACACCCTCGTTCGAATGAGGTAAAATGGAGGTCCCGTGTGTGAGTGTTGTCACGCACGTTAAAGATCCCTACCTTGCTTGAAACAGCAAGGGTACGGCAAAATTCGAAATTTTCCAGGTAAAAAAACTCGCTTCCTGGCCAATGTAGTACCTTTGGGTGGAGCATTGGAAAATCACATGTAAGGCCCTCAATTTGCGTCGTGGGATTTTGGCAAATTTATGGCGGACTGGAATATACAAGGAGTAACCAGCTCACCTCACTATCCACAGTCAAATGGTAGGGCAGAAAGGAACGTTCAGACGGTTAACAACCTGATGAAGAAGGTAAAAGATGCTATCGGAGATGCTACACTTGCTTTGCTTTGCTTCCGCACCACACCAATAGACTACGAGTTACTAAGCCCTCCCCATATGCTGTATACGCGTCAAATACGTGATAATTTACCAAGAATTCACCGAAATGTTCTCATTAACAGGGAAACTATTTATGCGAAGTTTGAAAACCGATGTATTCGAAACGATGACAATTACAATAGATCGGCCTACGATTTGCCGCCACTGGAACTTGGTCAAACAGTTCCAATACAAGACGAAAAAACAAAGTTATGGTCGCCGGCAAATATAATTGCACGATGCAGCGAGCCGCGTTGGTACTTAGTAACAACACCGAACCGATCGCATATCCGACGAAACCGACGTGCAATTATAGATATTGGTAAAACTGAGAACAGCGCCGTTTCAACCGCAAAGCCTGAATGTTTTTGCGGTACGCGAAAAGAATATAGAAAACGGCGAAGGTTTTGGCGCAACAAAGCGTATTAATAGTGATGATACGTTAACACGGGATAGTGTTGGTGGAAGTATCGTTGGAACACGTCAAGGAAGGATTGTAAAAAAATCCAAAAAACTTGATTTGTAATCGAGGTATGTTGCATTAATTAACATGTCCTTCTGGATTTCCTCAATTGAAATCCATCTTTGGTCAGGTTAGCCTCAGAAACAATTGTAATCACTCAACTGACGTTTTGCAACGTTAGTGGTTTTTGTAAACTTCCCACTGGTCAGTTTCTCTCGTATATATTTGACAGCGATTTTAAGTATTGTGACTTTGAAATGACATTTGTTGTTAACAATTCGTCCAAATTTAATCAGCGTGCGGTCATTCAATTTCTGTGTGCTGAAAGTTTGCAACCATTGGAAATTCATACACGAATGCAAGCAGTGTATGAAAATCTATGTTTTGCGTATCCAACTGTCAAGGAATGGTGTCGAAAATTTAAGAATGTACGCGAAGGGACGAATTATAAGCCGCGACCAGGTGCAATGTGTACTGCGTCAACATACAGGAATATGGCATATGTGGAAGGCCCGATTAGAGAAAATTGTCGAGTTTGAATCAGAATAATTTCAGAAAATGGTGTGAGTATCGGATCTGTTCATAGCATCATACACAAACTATGCTCAGCAAAGTTTGTGCGCAATGAGTTCCTCGCCTTTTGTCAGATAACCAAAAAAGCTGCCAATGGGCTTATCTTTGTAACACCTCACGCAATACAGACAAAATGGTTACGGTTTTCTGTCGTCAATAATTGCTGGCGACGAATCTTGGTGTCATTATTTTGAACCATCCAGTAAGCTGTCATCGATGCAATGGAAACACGCAAATTCTCCGCCACCAAAGAAGTTTAAAGTTCAACCTTCTGCCGGTAAGGTCATGTTGACATTTTTTTCGACCATGAAGGACCCTTGTTGGTAGAATTAACAGAAGCTCGGGTGCATATCAACCCAAACCTGTATAATGAAATCTTGAACAAGCCCCATCAAGCAATAAGACGAAAACGTCCAGGGAAGCTATCACGTGGTGTCATTCTGCTTCACGACAATGCTCGACCTTATGGTGCTAACGTAGTGAAAGAAAATCAACAGCAAAAGAAAGGTAGGATATTACAGCATCCACTCTATAGTCTTGATTTATCGCCTTGCGATTTTCACATCTTTGCGCCACTGAAAAAAGCGTTAAAAGGTAACCGTTTTCAGTCGGACGAAGAAGTACAAAACGCCGTAAAAGAATTCTTCGAGCAGCAGCCACAAGATTGCTTTATGCAGGGTACACATAGGTTGACAAAACAATAGGATATGTGCCTTAATCGTAGTGGTAATTATTTGTAAATTGAGTTGTCAATAAATTTTTCTTGAACCAAAGATGGGTTTCAATTGAACAAACCTTATAGATAGTGATTCTGAAATAGTAGGGGAACAAAGATATCTGTGAAAAACAAAAAAAAATAGGAGAAAT
Source organism: Platerodrilus igneus (assembly GCA_036346225.1). NCBI lineage: Eukaryota > Metazoa > Arthropoda > Insecta > Coleoptera > Lycidae > Platerodrilus > Platerodrilus igneus. The sequence goes on along the minus strand of JARFIW010000936.1, from coordinate 3,880,829 downwards.
AGAAGAATAGAACATGTTCCAAGGCATTTGGAAAATAGTGCGGGATATATTTTAAGCAAAGATAGGAAAAAAGGAGGTAGTGATAAACCTAGATCAGACTATTGCACCCAGATAGTGAAAGATGTAGACTGTGAGAATTTCAGGGAAATGTGTAGGTTAGCTCAGAATAGGAAACAATGGTGGTACGCGTCTAACCAGTTCCAGGACTGAAGACCTAATGATGAGCACTTTTTCGTTACTGGTACTTTCCCGTATTAACTTGAAATTTATTGGGAAATCGTTATTGTCTGAAAAATATCTAATATAGTCAACATCTACATTTCCCCAATTATCTTCGATATTGCTGCTGGGCAGGCGTGAGAGACAATCTGTCCAGTTGCTACAAGATTTTACAAATTCAATTTGATATTGATAGTTTGATAGAATAACCGCCCATCGTTTTAAACAATTTGCTGAGAGTCCCCTTGTTGGGATTAAAAGTGGTGGCAAACGCCTTATAATCTGTCAATAGAACAAAATGCCTCCTATAGATATACTGGTTAAATTTATACAACCACGAATCGCTAATCTTTCTTTTTCAATCTGACTAATCTTTTTTGCAATTTGACAAGGTTTGAGATGCATATGCCATTGGTTGTGTAGTACCATTAGGCACCTCGTGTAAGAGTACGGATCCGATACCATAGTCTAACGCAACAAACTTTTAAAGGCAACTGTGGGTCATAATCTGAGGGCGGATGTTAGTTGTTGCTGGATTAAGGTAATGACTTTGTTACAATCTAGTGACCAATCCCATTCTACGTTCGTTTTTAATAAATTGTAAAGTGGGTGAGCTATTGTTGATAATTTAGCACAAATTGGCCATAATAATTAATTAATCCGAAAAAGGATTTTAACTGCGTAACATTTTGAGGTTGGGGGCATTCCCGATAGCTGCGATTTTGTTTTGGTCCGTGTGCAATCTTTTTTCATCGATCACAAAACCTAAATATGAGATTGAGCTTGAACAAGCTCTATCAAGCAATACGACGAAAACGTCCAGGGTTGCTTTCACGTGGTGTCATTCTGCTTCACGACAAAGCTCGACCTCATGGTGCTAACGTAGTGAAAGAAAATCTACAGCAAAAGAAATGGAGGATATTAGAACATCCACCTTATAGTGCCGATTTATCGTCTTGCGATTTTCACATCTTTGGGCCACTGAAAAAAGCGGTAAAAGGTAACCGTTTTCAGTCGGATGAAGAAATACAAAACGCCGTGAAAAAATTCTTCGAGCAGCAGCCTTAAGATTTCTTTAGGCAGGATATATAGGTTGAAGAAACAATGGGATATGTGCCTTAATCGTAGTGGTAATTATTTGTAAATTTAGTTGTCAATAAATTTTTCCTGAACCAAAGATGGGTTTCAATTGAAGAAGCCTCGTAATTAATAAGCTAAATAAACATATAATAAAAAAAACTTAATCAATGTAAAACACAAAACTGTACAAAAACTGGTCGTCTAAAAGTAAATAATGATATTAAGTTAGAAGTTCTTTTGAAAGCAGAAGAGAATTCGCAATTGTCGACACGATTACTTGCTGTGAAAAACGAAATTAGTCAGTTCAGTGCTTAAGATTCTAAAGACGGAAAAGTTTTATCCCTTCAAAATTCAAACAGTTCAAGAACGAAGCGATGACGATTGTGATAAACGACTGCAGTTTTGTGAAGTGGTTATGCACAAGCTAGCAATCAATCCGAATATTTATCGTCTCATTGTATTTTCCGACAAAGTAACTTTCACTGTAAATGGAGACGTTAATCGACAAAATTGTCGTTACTGGAGTCGAGAGAATCCTTACTGGATGCGAGAAACTCACACTCAATATCCTCAGAAGGTAAATGTGTGAGTAGGAATAGCAGGCGACAGGATATTAGCACCATACTTTTTCGATGGCTCCCTCACTGGAGGAATATACCTCAATTTTCTTCAAAATGATTTACTACTTGCTCTTGTTGCACTTGAACTTGATGAAGAGAATTCAGATTCCTTAATAGAGACTGGTTTTGCCTCATTTCGCGCGTCATGTTTGCGAATTTCTAGATGCTAACCCTCCAGATAGATGGATTGGCAGGCGAGGGGCAATAAAGTGTCCAGCTAGATCGCCAGATCTTACCCCACTTGATTTTTTCTGTGGATTATTTAAAATCTATAATTTATATCACGAGGCCGGAAAATTTTAACGATTTAAAACGGCGAATAACTCAAGAAATTCGTCTTGTAGAGGCACAATAAACAAATTTCTTCAGAAATTTTTTAATAGAATTGCTTACTGTCAAAAAGTGAATGGGTGGCAATTTGAACATTTAATATAATTTTAGTTTAATTTCAATTTCTTGAGACGTATTTTGGTTGTTGATTGATTAAATAATTTGTGATTGTACTTATTTATTGCATTAGTTAACTTAATTCTTGGAAAAATTAGTTTCTCGGATATTACGGGGATACGCTCCCAAATTTACTAGGGAAATTATGTAGTAATTTACAGAGCAAATTAATTATAGTCAACTTCCTTTATAACGGGGAATTGTGTTATACTAACTTTACTTGAAGGGGCTGCTTTACAGTATGGCAGGGAAATAATATAGGAATAGATATTTCAAAAGCAACTCAATGTACTTACCTCAATCCCAGACTAGCTATAAATACTTACGGTTATCCGTCCAAAGTTGAGAGCGTTGTAGACTCTTAGTCAGAACAGGTTCATCGGCCTTTTCTATATTAAACTATTGCGGATTGATAAGACTGAGGTATACCTAAACATCTATAGGAAACACGTTCTATCTGCTCCAAGTACAAGTAAACTAAACGTAAAATAATTAACAAACAAGTGGTCAAATGCATGCAGATGGTTTACATCAAGTAAAATATGAAATGTGAATTAATATTCATTGCAACGATTTTAACAATATAAATATAAATAAATACCAGTTAAAGGAATCTTACAATCGTAACACAAATACTCAACTCTGGAAGAATAAACAATCTTTCTATCCAACTTCGGTCTTTGAAGCAACATCATCAAGTTGTCCCTTAAATAAGCTGTAGGATAAAGGATCTGTAACACTTCATACACTTCAAACATAACGTCTACTTTTCTCTTCGTCTGCGATAATACTCCCAACGCAAACAACAATACATTCAATACTCTTAAGTACGATGTACCAACATATGGCTTCAACCTCTATGCTCTCAACCTACGAATTCCAACCGAACATCACAAACAGTAATACAATAATGATGAAACTAAAGTTAACATTAAAATGAAAATATAAGAGTACCTAAGAACGTGAAAATTAATCTCAGGCATTAATTACAAATATATACTTACACGCTGTTCATATGCACACAGACAGGTGGTTGCGTAAATTCCAGCAACAAAAGCTGAATACCAAAATAACAATTTATCTCGATACGTTATGGCTTCTTCTATTTAAATCCCAACAAACTACCGTTGGATGATTATTCATAAATTGAATAATATTAGAATAATTATAGACGAGCCTGCAACACACTAGAAGAAAAGAAAGGACGGATCTCGTTATCAGAATTTGACAGTTAGAAATCAAGTTTTCCTCTAGAAAATGTATACATAGGCGGAGCATCATAATATTCGTACTTTAACATGGCGAGTAAATCTTAGTATGAAAATGTACTTTTTGATATCGAACAGTTTGTACCCTTAAATGAATAATTTATCAGTTACCAAAATGAATGAATTGGCCATCCACAACTAACACAAAACGAATAAATCGCAAGCAAAATACAACACGGCACTGCTGGTTATATCTAAAGATGCATTGCGCGTGATTTAATAATTATTATCAATATAACACGGCATCTATTTACAAATGAATATATTACTTTTACTTTTGAATGAAACCAAATAATTATTAATTTAGAAACTAGAAATAACCTTTTACTATTAGATCTTGTATTAACAACAATATTAAATGCTTAATAATAAATGATATGTAAGTAATTTTGTATTGATATATACACGTAAATAATAACATGAATATGGTAGGCAACCAAACTACTTTTTGTGTACATTACTAAAGCCTAGTTTCATACAACAAACACAGATACAAATATACAAAAATCAGTGACAATAAAACCCTCAAAAACTGATTGTCACATACTCCCCTTTCTTCGGAAAGAAAACTTTAATAAAGTTTTCGAACAAAATTAAATTTCAAAAAAATAAAAAATTTCTGAAAAATTTAAAAAACATTCTACCATTTTTCGTTAGGATAGAAGGTAAAATGGGGTTTAAGGTCTGATATGTGCCAATTTCCCTTGCTATTACCATATCTATCTTCTAACTCATATGTATTTATACCTAATTTTTTTCCTAACCTTATAAGGACCAGAAAACTTTCTTGCTAATTTAGCTGTAAAATCTTTTGAAGCATCTGATAGTCTGTATTCTCTCTTCCAACAAAAATCGCCTTTATTTAAATGTACTAGCCTATGACGCAAATTATAATTATTCTTTGTTTTTAAATGTGCTTCTTTAAGCTTTTTTTACCACAAACTGTCTTATATCTTTTAATTTATTACTTTTCGTAACGATATCGTCATTATTAATATTCTCTTTATTAGAATTAACTACAAGAACTTGTTTCTCTTCATCATCCCTATAGTCTTTACCATCAACTACCATTTCTACGCCAAAATTTATAAAGTAAGGTGTATTTTGTGTAATTTCGGATCTAGCTGTACGTATTGCACAACCGATTTTAGATATATTTTTGTTCCAAGCCTTTTGTTTATCACCTATATAGGCTATTAACATAGTTTTGAAAATTCAGTTATACCTCTCTGTAGATTATTTTCAGGTGAATATAGCGGTGTGTTTAAAAACTTTAGATTTTATTCTTTTAATAATTTTGTAAATTCTTTACTCTTATACTATGCCCCATTTTCTGATTTCAGATATTCTGGTACTCCAAACATTAAAATGCATTTTCTTCAATAAGTTTTGTAATTTTTGTTGCTGTAGCGGTTCTAACCGGAAAGAATAGCGAAAATTTACTAAAGTAATCACATATTACAAGAACAAATCGATATCCATGTGAAGTTTTCGGGTAAGGTCCTAATAAATCTGTTGAAATATATTGCCAGCATCTAGTAATTTTAATGTCACTTCCCATTAACCCTGCTTTTTTTTTGTTGTTCAGGCTTAGTTTCACAACATGTCTTACATCTTTTTATATACCGAGTAATGTCTGTTTTCATCCCAGGCCAATGAAATTTGGATAAAATTCTATGGTAAGTTTTATAAATACCTAGGTGTCCTGATAGTAAATCATCATGGTGTTTCCTAATAATTTCCGAACGATTTTTCTTTGGCACAACTAATTTCCAGTTATCTTTTGAATCATTATCTACTACATGTTTGTATAACTTATTCTCACTAACTCTCCAATTGGAAAAATAAAGTGGTTGTTTGATAATATAATAATTACACATCTTTTTATACCAAGAGTCTTCTGCAATGTCTTGTGACGTAGTGTTACTCAGTGTCAAGTCTAAGTTCTTAGTAACAGGAATCGCCCTGCTTAAACAATCAGGTACTAAATGATCTTTACCTGGTATATGAATAATTTGATAGTTGAATTGTTGTAGGCGTATAGCTCATCTAGCAAGGCTACCATTTGGGTTTTTTAAATTATTTAGCCATACTAAGCTGTGATGGTCTGTTATAATTGTAAAGAAAGTGCTCTCTAAGTAACAACGAAGTTTTTCACAAGCATAAAGTACAGACAAACATTCTTTTTCTGTGACTGTGTACTTCTTCTCAGCGTTATTCAAAGTTCTAGACAAATAACATATGACATGCTCTTTTCCGTTGTAGTATTGACTAAGTACGGATCCTAGACCATATGAACTCACGTCACATTGTAAAATCAAGTTGTAATTGAAATTTGGGCAGGACAAAATTGGTGCTGACACTAAAGCATTTTTCACATCTTCGAAAGCTTCCTCACTTTCCGAAGTCCATTTAAATCTACAGTTTTTCCTCGTAAGGTTTGTTAAAAGAGCAACTATTGTTGACAAATTAGGTAAAAATTTCCTATACCATGAAATCATACCAAGTACACGTTTAACCTGACGGCAAGTTTTTGGTGTTGGCATGTTATCGATGGCACTAACTTTTTCCGGATCAACATTTAAACCTAATCGATTAACAACGTATCCTAAAAATTTAAGTTTGTTCCTAAAGAATTTACATTTTGCTTTATTTAAATTTAAACCGGATTCTTTTAAACGTTTAAATACTTCTTTGCGAATTTCTAGATTAGTCTCAAAGTCTGGAGTTACTATAGTGAAATCGTCTAAATATTTAAACAAATACGGCTCTAATTCTGTACCAAAAACTCTATCTATAAAAGCTTGGAATGTAGCAGGAGCATTAGCTAAACCGTAAGGCAGTCTATTAAAATGAAACAAACCACGTCCTGGAATCGTAAAAGCTGTGTATTATTGCGTTTAATTTTGTAAAGTCCACACAAAATCTTAACTCATTATTACCTTTTGGTACCATTAAAATTGGCGAACTCCAACTAGAATCACTTCTTTCAATTACACCAAGTTTTAGCATTTTGTCAATTTTCTTTTGCATTATTATATTAACCGGATAGTATCTTGACTTAATAGGAGGACTATCAGTTATAATTTTATGTTCTATTAATGTGGTACAACCTATTTCTGTGTCACTAATCGAATTAAAGTACTCATTTATAACATGTTCTAATTGCATTTTCTTAACATAAGATAAATCATCAGTGGTTTGAATTAAATTCATTTCAATATTTAAATCGTTAGAACTAAAATTCCATTCACCCTTTCTTAAATCAGTACTAATCCCATCTTAATCCAAAAAACTGTACCAAATATTAGCATATGTCTTAAATTTGGAATTACATAAACATCAAAAAGCAAAATTTTATTTTTAAGACGTATAATAGGTAATGTTACTATACCTTCACATTCCATATTTTGATCATTAGCTATCGTACAATCAACACCTTTAATTGGTTTTATTTTAATACCAAGATCATTTAAAAAATAATGCCTTTCTGACCCAAAAATATTTTATTAGCACACGAATCTAACAATCCATTTATTTTATACCTATAGATATCTATTGTTACATAAGAGCATTCACTGTCTTCCGCTTGAGCTAATACATAATCTAGTATTGGTTTACTTTTAGTGTTGTAAAGAAGAATTTGTTTATTACTACAAGAGAAATTCATTTTATTATTATTTTGACTATTGATAACCGTTCCGTTATTAGAAGAAACCTGACCACGGTATACAATCGGTCTCTTCGAAAGTTTTCCGAATTGCAAGAAGTACAATTCAGTTTAGTGTAACCCATTCTACCACATGAAAAGCATTTTCTTGCAGTACAATGACGAGCTAAGTGATTTTTGGAATTACAATTGTGACAAATGATGTTGTTTGAATTTGTAGAATATAATTTATCGTTCCGTTTGACATTGCAATCATTATTATAATATCTATCTCTGCTTCTGCTATTGTGTCTTGAAAAATTTGTTTACTTTGGTATTGGTTTTGCTTTATATTTCTATCTGTTCTTCTTGTATCGCCTTGTCTCCCTGTATCACTATTTGAACTTATATCTCTAGACCTACTATGTAAAGTTTGACTTCTCTTGTAATCAAAATCTTTTCGACTACAATGTCGTGAACGACTATCATCTCTATCTCTACTATAATCCCTATATCTCTGTCTATCTTTACTAAAATCTCTACTGTGACTAAAGTCTCTATTTGTGTTTTTGCTATTGTCCCTTCTAGAAGAAGACAAATTTCTATTATGATTGTTTTCATCTTGTCTATCTTTGGAACTATTATAATCTCTATTTTGTGAATTAACTCGATTTTTATTAACCCATTCCGTGTTATTTTTAATATTTTTAGTTGGTATGTAATTAAGTTCTTTTGCAACGGTATCTTCAAATGATACTAGCGACTTAGAATTTGCAATACTATTAATTGTTTTCCTAGTGCTACCTTGATACGATAAGTCAAATTCAACTGTTGTATTGTCAATAACCGGAGAAATAAAGTTCATTATAAAATCTTTAGTTTCTTCTATTCTTTTACATAACTTTACCAATTCTTCTACTGAGTATATGTCAATTAATCCTAAGTTAACCTGATAAAATGGCAGTATTTAATGTCTTAAAATTTTTTATTTTATTCTTTCATCTACTTTTACTGCAAGTCTATTAAATAAATTTTTCATAAATGCAACATAAATTCCTACAAATTCTTTTTCACCTTGAGTTCTACCTTTAATTTGTGTCCAAAGTTTTTCCTGATAATCACTGGGTAAAAACTGAAGTATTAAATATTCACATAAGGAATCCCAATCAGAAACTTGATCTTTTATACTTCTGACATATATAAGAGCTTTACCTTGAAATAATTCTATTGAGCTTTTAAATAACTGTTGTTTACTGACATTCTTAGATTCACTTAATTCCCCCAACACGTTCTAAGAATGCATTTAAACCTAACACATCAGATTCACCGTTAAACTTTACACCGAAACTATCTATTTTGGAATTATCCCCTAAACTCAATCTTTCTATCATTTTTATTGCTACATCACCACTGTTGATATCACTAGTTTTAATTTGTAATTCAGCGTCACTATTAGGATTTTCAAAAACTCTTACTTTATCATTGGATAAGTCAGCAAAAGTTAAATCTAAAATTTCTTCAGATTTATTTTTTGTAACGTCTAATCTCAATCTAAAATCAGAAATATAACTCAATAAGAATGAAAAAAGTTTGAATTTTTTATCTAATTCTTTCTTATCGGTAGAACGTATTTGTTCTATTTTATTTAGAATATGGCATAATTTTGTTTCAATTTTTCTAATGGAACTTTGTATAAAAGGTTCTGATAACCAAGTATCAATATGTTTTAGTTTTTCTGTTATACTTTTTAATTCATCACTAACCACAAAATGAACTTCACATTTAATAACATTTCCCTGTTTTTCTAAATCTAAAAGCTCCCTTAATAAATTTTGTAATTCTTTTACAGTAGCTGTGTCTACTGGTTTAACACCTCTACAAAGTAGTTCAAAAATAACTTCCTCTTTAACTAATCTATCGGCTGATATTTGCATGTTACTCATTTTTATTTAATAAATATCATAAATATAAAATCACAATTTCTATCTTTTTTAAAAAAATAATAAGGCAACTGGCATATACCTTAAGGGAAAAATAGTGTGAGCTGTCCATAAAAATATTTTTAGTATAATTTATAATTGTTCTATATTCCCGAACAAAATCTTATTTAATGGCAAACAATATTAACATGAATATGGTAGGCAACCAAACTACCTTTTGTATACATTACTAAAGCCTAGTTTCATACAACAAAGACAGATACAAATATACAAAAATCAGTGACAATAAAACCCTCAAAAACTGATTGTCACACGGAAACTAATCGACAAAGATTAAAAAGTAAGACATTTTTGAAAAGAGAACGAAATAGGCTTTCTAATGATATGTCACTTGACCCCAATTGCTATTTAAGATTTCAAGGGTTGATTTCACCCTACCTTAGGGGATGAATCTACAGAGCTAAAACTATAAGCAATAAAACTGCAAGAAAAACTAAAATTGACGTGTTTTTGTAGTTTTTATAAAAATACGTCGATTTCATTTTATTATTAGGAATCCGGACTTTAACGTCGCAGTGTATGTAAAAAATGTAATCTTCATTTACACCCGACTTTTTGTGGATTTTTATAAAAACAGTAATATCTAAACACTTAGAAATTTAGTCTTAAAGTATGTTATTTTTTCTTGTGCGGTTGCCAAATACCATGTTTTGCCAAAGTATTATAAACCTGCCATTTTATTTAAATAGGTTCTACTTTATATTTGTAAGAATTCTGTAAATGTATATTGAATTAAATATTAATTAATAATATTTATGTCAATTAATAAATTTTTTAATATTTCAACTTTTGGTAGTTAATGGGTTTCTTTAATTATATCAACCGATACGGATATTCTTCCGTCGCTAAAATCTCAGCGGCAGTTATACGACTGCAGCACTTCCTAAAGTAGAACTCTTTAAATTAAATCTTAAGAATACACTGTACATCATTAAAATTAACAAACCAGTTTAGTAAAAATCATAACAAAGATCCTTAGTTTTAAAATAGCTGTCAACATCACTTTGTTAAAAATCTTATAATAAAATATAAAAATATTAAAATCCCAAGGATTTCTTTTGTCACTTAATATGCTTGTTGCTTGTACAATTTATTCTAGCCTCTAACATGCGACTTTTAAAAAAATATGTTACAATTACATTCAAAGAAGTTCAGATTCAAGGTAATTTTTATTAATGTTACCTTTATTTTGTATATCTAATTGTTGGAAGGTTCTTCCAATAAAAATTTTAATTTCAAGAATTTACAAAATTATTTGTCTTAATACCTCACTTAATACATAAGCAAGCATTCCATATACTTTCCAACAACCTGCAAATAAATTGTGGTAACAGCTGATTATTTGGAGGTCACTCTAGTACTCTTACAAACCAAAAAAAAAACAGCTTTAATAATAGTTCCGGGAATTCAATTCTAAATTAAAACATTTAAAAATAGGAAAATAAGTGAGGCTTTTTTGATAGGTTCAATGATGACACATACAGGTGGATAGGGCATCCTAAAAAGCCTTGGGTATCCCAGCATCCAGTGGCCGACCGTGACGCAGGCGTGACGAGCGCGGTTTTCGCAACAATGAAAGGGCTGGCGTAGAGCGTGGGGAACGGTTGGGGTAGGGGTTCAACTACATAAACAGAAACCCCAGGAGTCCTGACATCCATTGGTTTGCTTCTTCTTGCTATTAACGTGTGTAATTTTTACTGATCGACAGACGGTTAATAAAAATCGTGGTCGAATTAATAGTTTGAAGACACATCGTGATAGATTATTATTAGCAGTGAAAACCTCGCGGTTTCCAGGCTCTTTGTAATTAACAGCAAGATCAACCCTAAGAACATCTAAGTTACCATGGCTGCCGTTGCTGCCGCTCAGAAAAATCGCGAAATGTTCGCAATCAAGAAGTCATACAGCATTGAGGTAAGTCATTATTTGTATTTTTTCTTTGCAATAAAATTAATTTAACATTTTTTCGAGAAATTTGCATGAAAGCTTAAATTTTGTTATACGCTTCACACTCTGCAAACCAGCGGTAGCTTGTTAGTTAGATATAGATGATTGATGATCTATAAGCCAGTAAAATTACAGAATCTTGCGGTTTTACTTAATTTTTCTTTAAGTTCAACGGAAATTCCGGTGATCTTTAAATAGCATCAGAAATTTCCTGTACAGTTATACGTTTATAAATTTGCATGCGTTTTAATAATTTTTTAGGACCTTTGTTAAAAAGCTGAAAAACTATCGTTACAATACTTTTGCATGTTAGAGCAGTTATACTTTTGTATTGAAAGTTTCAGAATCATCAGATGAACAGTAATTTTACTTGCTATCGAATACAAATCCAATATCTAATTGCAGTAATTAGGAAAAATGCGTTTTCACGCTCATTAACGCGGGATATACCAAATAGACCGCTTAAAATTTAATAGAATCACTTCAAAATTAAAAAAATACCCTTGTACCTATTGTCTTAAGTAAATCAAGGAGCTGTAATTGCGTAAGTGATAAATAAGTCTCCATTACAAATACAGAGAACACGTTGGCCTTCGTATGATCTATTCGTAACAAATTAGTAATAATGTTGTATTACTGAAGGTTTAATTAATATGCTTAGTAAATAAATGCAAGTATAATTCATTGAACCTTTTATAATTTTTGCATTACTGGAATTGTACAAAAATTATGTCACGGTCCTTTGTTCAACTTGTTGATTCGTTGTAAATTACCTATGCCAAGGAGTAATGCACTGCTATTTAATTATTAAAGATATAACTAGTAATTACAATATTTATTTCATTTTTAATTAATAGGCTGTATAAAACAGATACCATGGCCATTGATAGTGAACGCAATTACGGCTATAACCTTGCCAGAAGTAACAAATTCCGTGACATTATACAAACAGTAATAAAGCCCTCCTCTTCAGGGTCGACAAGCAACCGCGCCCCAGGAATCGTTATAATTAAAAAAGTTGATAATAAGGCTTAAACATGTCCTTTGATATCAAACTTTTAAAGCTTCTATTGTATAGCTAAAACTTTAGTATAGGAAAGTTGAGAGCTTCAATTTCCCGAAGACGTTCTCACTTCCGGCTGCAAAAGACAATACGGATTGAACTTACAATTCCTTTCTATTTCAGAATGGTTATCCTGCAAGACGTCGCTCCCTTGTCGACGACGCTCGCTTTGAAACCTTGGTTGTGAAGCAAACTAAACAAAGTGTTTTGGACGAAGCTCGTCTTCGCTCAAACGGTAAGTTATACATGTTTTTGTTGCATGTAGGTGTATGCATGCTTATGTGTTGTACGTATTATTATAGATTGTAGCCTTGAACCTGAAATATTATTAGACGACAAACCAGTCATTAAAAAACCAGAAGAAAAACCACAGGTTGAGAATAACACCGCAGGTAATTACAAGTTACTATTTTTAACACACACTCACCACTCATTGAAAAAGCTCATTCAAAACCGCCGCTTTAAAATTCCTCTTAAAAGCATAGTTGCATGGGGACAAAGAAATGTAATAATCACGTCCGGCGTTTTAACGTCAAAAGGCAATTTTCATCTTTCACCCACCATTTCCCGAGAACAAGATTTCAAGAATAATCCAATGAAAATGTGGCTATAAAATAAAGTACTGACGTCATTTTTCTTTTTTATTTCTAGATAGCGGACTTACAGAAGAGGAAGTAGTCTTAGGAAATGCTGTTAGCGAAAATCCGGATGCAGAGCAGCGTGCTGCACTCGTCCTTCGCTTACGCGAAGGGATGAGTTCTCTTTCGCGGGTACTTAAAAGCATTGAGAAATACCAAGGCTCTCTATGTCATTTAGAAACTCGTCCTAGTGAAAATGAAAAAGGCCAATTAGATGCACTCGTTAAAATTTCAATGACCAGACAAAATCTCCTACAGCTTATTAAAAATTTACGTCAGTCCTCAACTTTGAATACCGTTTCTCTAATTGGCGAAGACAATATTCCAGCAAAAATCCATGGTTTCCTCGCCATGCTAGCGATTTAGATAACTGCAACCATTTGATGACTAAATATGAACCGGATCTAGACATGAACCATCCCGGATTTGCTGATAAAGAATACAGGACACGGCGTAAAGAAATTGCTGAAATTGCTTTTGCATACAAATAGTAAGTTTCTGCAACTTTTAAATATGGAGTTATAATTTTCTATTTATTTACAGCGGGGATCCAATTCCGCGTATTCAATATTACGAATCTGAAAATAAAACCTGGCAGTCTGTGTTTAACACAGTTTTAGATTTGATGCCAAAGCACGCTTGCTTGGAATACCGTCGCGTTTTCAAAATGTTACAAGAAGAAGGCCTCTTTGTTCCACATAGAATTCCGCAATTGGAAGATATGTCAGCGTTTTTACGTCGTCAGACGGGATTTACTCTACGCCCCGCTGCTGGTCTTTTAACAGCGCGAGATTTCCTCGCTTCTCTTGCTTTTAGAATTTTCCAGAGCACTCAATACGTGAGGCATGTCAATTCGCCCTACCACACTCCAGAACCGTAAGTATCACCTTTAATTTAATATTCCACTCCGACACTGAAAATGATCAAAGAACTTGCAAATAATCTAATCATAAACCCATTATATAACGCTTGCAGTAGCAAATTGCTCTCTCTAATAGCCCTTGTAATGCTGTTCCCTGTTCAGCTACTGAACTTAGTTAAATTTGGCCTTTAATTAACTTTCCATGTAATAAGCAGCTTAACAGAATAAAAATGTAATAATGAAAATTGAATTCAATCTGAAATAATTCTAGTATTAAGGTAAAGATAAGGCGATTTAATGGGATTTTTATTTTATAGCGATTGCATTCACGAACTACTCGGTCACATGCCACTTCTAGCTGATCCAAGCTTTGCCCAATTCTCTCAGGAAATTGGTCTTGCATCTCTTGGTGCGTCGGATGCTGAAATTGAAAAATTATCTACGGTAGGTATTACGTTTAACAAGTAAATCGCGATCACTGTGTCATGGTCATTTGAAATGAACAAATGCACTAATTAATGAATGCACTTCCATTTTACTCATGGTCACCGCTATAAATTTCAGCATGCATTATACGAAACAAGTTTAATGTAATTATCTTTGTAGGTTTATTGGTTTACGGTGGAGTTTGGTCTGTGTAAAGAAAATGGATCAGTCAAAGCTTACGGAGCGGGTCTTCTAAGCGCTTATGGAGAGCTTTTGCATGCTATTAGTGACAAACCTGAATTGAGGCCTTTTGAACCAGCAGTTACAGCACTTCAGCCCTACCAAGATCAGGAATATCAACCCGTTTATTACGTTGCTGAAAGCTTCGAGGATGCTAAAGATAAATTTAGACGCTGGGTCTCCAATATGTCTAGGCCATTTGAAGTACGGTTTAACCCTCATACAGGTCGTGTTGAAGTATTAGATTCCCCTGACAAATTGGAATCTCTTGTACACCAACTAAACACAGAAGTTCTACATTTATCAAATGCTATTAATAAGCTAAAGGCTCCAGTGATACAATAAATGGAAAACAGTATTTGTTCTACAGTATGTGCAGAACAGCTAAGTGACTGGTGTTGTTCCTGCAGAACTACGCTCATTTCATCGTAATCATTGTATAAAGTCGTCATTATGTAATATTTTAGTCTATAGTAGGAGTACTATTAGTTGTAGTTAAGTTATTAGTCGTGTGATCTCTTCTTCTGAAGTTATATACGCACCTATATATCTGGTAGTTTATCAGTAAATGTGCACTGTATAATTGTCAAATATTATTATTGTTTGTGATATGTTTCTTTAAAAATCCCAGCGAGATCATAAATATTTATTATAAAAATGATAATTTAAATCAATGTATATATGTATAGGACTATAAATACAACAAATAATGTATCTGTATTTTTTCCTTAATTACAGACGTTTTTTCGAATCACAAACACATTTAGCCTGAGTATTATAAAATCTTTGTCGCAGAGTTTCTACATGGTAATGACAGGGGTTTGGCGATGAAGAATGAGGATATGTATTTATATCACCTTCCAAAGGGTTTGGTTTACAAGCGCCACACCCACAACTAAAACCCTTTCTTACAGTGGTGTGAGGTAAATGTGTAAAAGACGATGGTTTTATTCCAGGTGAAACACTTGGAAGTTTCATTGCAAAACTTGGCACAACCGAGGGCTTCTTAGTACCGTCAGATAAGCTAACCAAAGAATTCTTTTTTGATTTAATAAAGGAGCGGTTTATAGAGTGGTTTCTTGGTAATAAAGTGTCTTGGTTATGCATAAATTTCGTAGAACACCCCCCTGCCGATTGTGTGCAAGAACAACAAGCACCTGAACGCCTTTTTAAAGGAATGGGAGTTGTTGAGCTCTTTTTAGGTAGAGCAAATGAAGTATTGACGGGTGTATTTTTGTCTATCATTGCGTTCATTAGGCTTTTGTGTGTATTTTCTCTTGATTGAAAACATACTTTATTTCCAAATCTGGCACAAAGGGGGTGACAGTGGTTAGGATGTCCTGAAACGCCGCTATAACCAGTTGCAGGTATCTGGAAAATGCGAGGTGTTAGTACTGGTTTACTTTTTACATACCTTATAACCAAGGTCAGCAATAAAGGAATGTCGCAAAAATAACAAAACCTTCAGGTACATTTTTTTCTTTTAAGGTTTTATAGTCTTTGTATCTGCAGAAAGATTTCGTAATTAATCTCATTTAATGGAGTAATGCCTATTAATTATGCTAAATTAATAATTGGAAATAACTATTCATGGTCACTTTTCCTAAGACTAATAAAGAATGTAATTAGTTTTTATAACTAATAAAAACCAGCAGCTTTATTCAAGCAGTGAAGGGCAAATTCAAACATACCTTAATCTAGAAATTCATGCAATTTTTTATGTAGAATACTACATTACACTAATTAAATAAATAAACGGAGGTATAACTGTTGAAGTTTGCATTTAATCTAAATATATACGAGAATTAATTTCAATAACAATTTTTTGTAAATATGTATAGTAGATAGCTTGGAGCAATACTGATATGCATAATATATAGATTTATGTGATATTAATGTGATCTACTAGAGACTTAATCGTAACACGGAAATACTTTATTCTTCCTTGTGTATTTTTTGTACATTTTATTACTTAAACAGATTTCTTCCTGAATTAGAATTTGTATGTTTAATATATTTCCAAGGTTTTGTTTGCTTAATATATAGATCACTCCTTATTCAAATGGAAATAATTCCCTTTTAGATTAGATAGTCGCGTTAATAGACTCTATTTTTAAACAGTTAGATTTGTTTGTTATAATCCGCCACGCCATAAAATAATACTGGTGAACCCGCTTCTTACACCTTACCATCATCGAATTTATCTGTCAGAGATGGCTTCAGGAAGATCTCCAACGTGACATGGACAACTAGAATTCGGCCTGAAATTAGGTTGGCGTATCCTATCCTAAGGTGCGACTCCCGAGTCGGACCGCTTTAAAATTCTTAGTCAAGAATTTTTTACAAAAATTCGCTCTTCTTTGGACCAGAGGTAAAATGTGTGTCCCGTGTGTGGATATTATTACGCACCCTAAAGATCCCTACTGGAAGAGCAAGGGTTTGGCAAAATTCAAAATTTCCAGGTAAAAACTCGCTTTCTGACCAATGTAGTACCTGATATTAGGCCCTTGGTTCGCCTCAAAAATCGGTTCAAATTCCTGCAGGTTTTTAGCTCGCTCTAAATCAAGTTCTGAAATTTATATAGTCGCCGCACTGAAGTACCTGTGTTTTAACTATGTTACGGGTTTATTGTTTTATTTGAAGACTGACATAGTTAAACAAAAAAGACAAGAAAAAGCACTCACGGAAAATTTGTTTAACGCTTAAATAAAGCAATGCTACTAAATGCTTTCCAGCAATTTCCCTATTTTTAAATACACAATACTTTTTTTTAACGTATTATATAGTAATTATTTAGCTTATAACTACTACACAGTCACAAAAAAAATTCTTCTGATCTGGGGGTCTGACCGTGCTTACTATATGTTTTGGGGCCGCTAAAAACCAATCCGAAGTTTATTTCACCCCATCACATCAGGTTTTTGACCTCGAAAAACAGCGGATTTTGTGACAAACACACTTTTTTAAATACTGACGGATGTGCTTCACACTTGGTATTTGGGAGTATCTGACGTTGCTGATAACAAATCTGAAGTCAGATTTTTCAAAATTCAAAATGGCGGATCAAATGTAACGGTCAAAATTTAAATTTTTATGGAACCTGTTATCTAGGAGTTTTTGGGGTCGCTGATTATGAATTTGAAGTTAGATTTTCAAAATTCAAAATGGCGGATGAAAAATAACGAATGGATATTTTAACAAAATTAATGAATCTTTATGGGACTTGCTATCTATGGGTTTTTGGGCTCGTTAATTACAAATCTAAAGTCAGATTTTTAAAATTAAAAAAAAAATTAACTGCAATATTTGATGCGCCATTTCAATTTTTGAAAATCTGCCTTCAGATTCATGCATTTAATTTTATACTCAATATACAACTCCAATAAACACATTATGTTAAAAATTTTACTTGATATCTACGTTATTTTAATAACCACATAGTTCTGGTCATGCACCTTTCCTCGATCCTCGCCCAAGCTTTGTTTTGGCTGAAGCGCCGAAACATACTGTATTATTAATTTTTACGTTGATCCAATTAACGTTAGTTTTTCAAATCTCTGTACCGTCGGCATTAACATTACCCGATGTACACCGCGGAAAGGTTGCACGATCAGGTTTTGTACATCATGTAGTTCTAAAAAGGGATTTTTGGTAAAACTATTGATATTATTTTAATTGTTCTTTTTTCAAGTTGTATCCACTGATTTTCTCTTTGAAAGATCTATGTAAAAGATTTCTCTTATGCTTCTTGCTTCGTTCAAGTGTTTCTTTTTTGAGCATCCAACAAACATCTGCCAACATGCCACATCCGTGAAAACGACTTCTAATAACTTTAATATCTTGGCGAAAACGTTCACTCAGTTCTTCACTGAAGTGTCCGAAAAATTCATCAGGATGAGAGTGCAAGAAATTTAACTTCAAGTTCATCAAGCATTCCAGTTTCTTGTAGTTCATAATCACCTTGGCGATCATTTCTTTATACTGAGGATTTTTCGCCTAAAAAGTTTTGTGCAACTTTTCGAAAACTTAGCCAAGCTGCTTTCTGCTGATCATTCATCTTACTGATAAAGACAATCTCTGAACATTTTCCTAATTTGGTAGCAATCAAACACCCCCTCTTTAATTTTGAGGACCTTTAGGGCATATCATTTATTAATACTCATAACATTTATCCGTCTTATCAAGGGTTTTGACAAACTGTTTCATCAGACCTAGCTTTATATAAAGAGAAGGAATTAAGATCTTTGATGGATTTACGAGGATTTCATGGAGGACATTACGCGACCCAGGTGTGAGGAATGATCTAGCTCTACTATTGCATAAACATAAGTGGTGGGGTACTTTGTAAATCCGGACTGTTTCCCGAATAACATGGTTTATGATGTTTGAATATCCACAGATCTGATAATGAGGTGAAGTAAGTTATGGCGTTATAAGGTTTTCAGATTTTCAGATTACAACTTCATTTCTGGATTTGTGTGCGCTTAGTAGCCTGAATTATAGTTTTTTTGGAGTTTATGGCAGGATCCTGATGTGATGGTTTTGAACAGGCCTTGGATTCGGATTCACGAACCTCAGAAGCATATAATAAACATGTTCAGATGCACAGAACAGAAAAAAAATTTTTTGTGTGGCAGTGTTACGAATCTGGAGTCAGACTTTCAAAATTCAAAATATCAGATCAAATGGTGGTTGAGTTTCTAATTTTAAAAATCTGACTTCAACTTCGTATTCAAAAATCCCAAAAAACCCAAGATACATAATTTGAAGCAAATCTGTCAGTGTTTCGAAAAACTTTTTGTGTGGCTGTGTTATTTATTAAACGATAAAATGTCATTTTCTGAAATAAATTTACGGTTCGGAAATAATAAATATGAACTCTAATGCAGGATTCAAATTAATATAATAAAAAACTACATAAGCACAAATCATTATAAAAAAAGGTTACATATTACAACCACTAAGTCCTCAGTAGCCAAGAAGGTTATTAGGAATTCCTCTAAAGATATTTTCTTGTCTGAAAGGGTCAAGTGAACCTATCCAACACCTGACGATTGTCTTCTTACCACCCGCTTAGGTGATTTCAAAGCACATTTCACTTTGCCCAGTGATAAAATACAAATAACGAGTTAAACCAAAAATTGGTCGAAACAGAGATAAATTGCAGCTGAAATTGAATCAAAATAGTTAGAAATTGTAACAAATTTGAAATGAATTGAACCAAATTGAATCAAAATAAGAAGGAAATACAATAAAAATAAGAAAGATTGTAAAAAATGAATAGGCAATTAAGATTAATACAAAAAAACGATTTGAATACTTTGATGGAGTTATAAAAGTGTTTTATTTTGCGTTCTATGGTATTGAATTCAAGCTGGGCATAATAAAAGTGAGATTGACAAGAAAATAAAAAGGATTACGAAATTTTGTAATGAATGAATTATCCGTATTGAGGATAAACTAGAAAACGTACAAAATCAGATAAAAGGGATTGTTAAAGATATCAAATAAAACTTCGCCTAAGAGTTAATATTAAAATTTTAGAACAGAACAAGACAAAAATGTTTATAAGTAAAATATGACTTTATTTTTCAAAAATATTCTTTTTAAGAGAACCGCTTGAATGAAAATGAGCATTTTCGCTCATAATTATGAATGGTTCGTTTTCATCAGTAACAGTCATTGGATTCTTTTGGCGAAATGTTGGCGTTGTGCAAAATTTCCTTCATTCAGTTGCTGAACAATCATAAGCTTAGAGGGGTGAAAGTGTAGGCCTTGGTGTAAAATTCGGCGAAGTGTTTGCCTACCCAATCGGAGTGCTACTACTCGTTTTCGGATAGAACGTTCTGCTCTTTAAATTTCTACGTATCTCGCCCATTCTTCGGAAACTGGTGCCCTTGCACTTTGCGGACGACTTCGGGGTTTTGGAATAGCTGCAGATGCAGTCGTTGTAAAATTTGGCACCTATACTCTATTGTATCACGTTTTGGGCCTGAACCGTTACGACCAATATTGAAACGTTGGTAAAAGCGCCATTGCACAACAATAATAGGCTTGTTTGATTTTAGATACTCCTCAACTGCGAACGCACGATTCTCCCTTGAACAAATAATCATTGTGTTATAGCAAGTGCTCTTATTTGAATGGTTATTACTAATATCTTTTCTAATCAGGATAGCGATCTCTCCGCTTACTCTTTTATGGAGCGCCCGTCCAATCTTATTGTACAGTTCCTGAGAGTAAAACTTATCTTGAGGTTTCAATCTCGTTCTTTGGCAGACTTATACAAATAGAGGAATATTTGGCTAATAAAATCTGCAATTCAGGAAGTGGTACATCGGACCATTGAAATTCCATTGCCTTATAATTGGAGTGAATGTTATAGTTTGAATTTTTAAATATGTATTTATTAGCGTAAATAATGCGGCTTTACATATATAGATTATAGGACTAAAATTCAAGTGTAGTAGGAATAGGAAAATATGACAGATGGTTAGTGCAAGTTAGGATTTACGACGACGTCCTCGCCAGGGGTCTTTAGGTTTCTTTGATGGCCATACTTTTCCAGTCTTTTTCTACTTGTAGAGTTATTGGGTATTGATTTGTTTGGTTGTGTTGTATATATATATCTTGGTTTTTTGGAAAACGATCTAAGGCTAGAATTTAAATAATAATATATTTATTTATTCAGTTCTTCCCAACATAAGCATCACAACAGTAAATACGGAGTTAACTAGATGAAAGACATTCAAAATTAGCAAGTGTGTTTGCCAGGTTGCATTTTCAATATAACTGAGGTAGAAAAATTAGTCTGACAGTGGCTTAAAATTTCGTGTTGTGTGGGATTGTGTAAAATTTTTCAAGGAAACCGTGGGTTATTGAAAGTGTGTAAAACAGAATGCAAGAGGTATTGAGTTTTCTCCTCTTGATTTATACGTTGTGGACTCAACAAAAATTGTACGATTTAAAGTGATACCTTAATAATAGCAAATTAATTTAACCTAAACGCCCTACACGACAAATCTGTGTTGGTAATTAATTTTAATTAATTAAATGAAGGCCAATCTTTGTAAAAGTAACATTAGAATGTAGGTTTGATAAATTAAGTTTAGAGCTTTGAGTCTGAAAAAATATTTTAAGAATAGACTGAAAACTAATTTTAAAACATTCTGAGATTGAACTGCAAAACAGTGAAAACTAATTTTGAGAACAATTCAAAGTGGATATTAATTGTGAGCACATAATGTCATATTACCGCCTGAAGAAGATTGGGAACGTTTGGTAGCTATATTAGCGTGTAAAATTGTTGCAACTTGGACTTCTAATTGAAAATGGAGATTGTTGATGCTAGTGGTCATGTATTTTGAGGCAAAGTTTTATATTTTGGTATAGAGGAATTGTAATTAACAAAATATAAGTTTTTGCAAGATATATATATATATATATATATATATATATATATATATCAAGTAACCAAAGTATTAGTGTAGGATTTACCCGTGGAATTTCCTTAATTACCTGAAAAATAGATAAATGTAATTTCATTGACTTAATCTGTCAACAACATTCAAATAGTCTGGGAATTTACTTGAAACCATTTCAAATCCGTCAAAAGTGGACATCACGGTTATTGGGGTTTCAAAAAAAAACGTAGTTGCACACATAATGGAGTGGTAGCAATTCCTGGTTTATCTGCATTTTGTATGCATGCATGGTGAAAATAGTGACCTGTAGTTGAAAGCTGGGCTGAGATAGGTGTTACGTTTTTTTCGTGGCACCCACGTTGGGCGCCAAAAATCTATGTGACGTTATTATCGGGGCAGCCACGTTGAGCGCCAAATTTATGCTACGTAACACAAAGAAAGTCACAGCAATGACCCGGCTCAATCGGAGAATAGGGGGGGTTGTAGAAAGCAGACTGACCTATGATGTATGCGGCGGTAAGGAGTTAGTAACAGTACCTGCAATAAAAGAAATTAGAATAGTAAACCTGCAAAAAAAAGATTAGTCCTGCAAACCTGAAATAAAGAAAAAGCATAGCAGTAATGAAAAGTCTAAGTTATTCAGTACTATGTAGAACGAAAAAAAAAAGAAACTGTTTAGATAATCTATATAATATAACAACGGTAAAAGCAATACAAAAATTTTTAGTACGAAGTGAGGTAATCTTGGGGAGTAGCAGAAACGTTTCCTCACACACCAATTAAACATAAATCAGATAAAATGTTGACAAAAGATAAATAGATAAAACACAATTGGTATGAGTAATTCAGTAGTATTGATTGTTCTTTCTTTCTTTTTTTTTAATAGCAGGCAAGTCTATTGTAAAAGGTATCAGAACGACGAACATTATTGCAAAACAAACGGATAGATATTTACAGTAATAACAAGTATGAAATAGTTCAACTTACAGAAGTCCTTCAGCAACGCCTCCTTGCAACTGAAGTGTGGGATTCAACGATGCCCTGTACTAACGAAGCACTTCAACCTTGACTGTGAGGGTGTTGATGGAACTAATCACACGTTACACTAATCACACCTACGTATTTCACTGGGGTTAGCAGCAGACAATATCACGCTGATGGAACTATGTAGCATTGGTAAATTTCTTGGTAATTCTATTTCCTGAGACAATAATTCCGAAATATTTTGTAACACAAATTGTAAAGAAAAATAGTAATAAGAATTTAGAACCACGTGCTTTCAAGGCACGATGTAATGCATGTCATCTGATAAGTTCTTGCATTATACTAACAGTAATGTGAGGTGTTTTATTTGCTAAATCTGGTAACAAAGAAAAATCTAATGCTTTTGAATAACGAAACTCACGCAAGCCATGATCCATTTCAGATTCTTTGTTGTCCGAAAACTCAGAAACCACAGTATCACTGCATTCAAATAATCCAAAGCACGCGCCACTCTCACAAAAACGGGGACCAGGAAAACTAGATCGCACATACAGTTCCAAATATAAAAAGACAAATCAACTAAAAAACAATCAGTAAAGTAACGCGTAAGCAATAAAACCGTCCGTCAATAACCTCAAAACCCGTGCGGTCGAGTAAACACATTCTACAGTTAAAATACACATTTTATTCCACAAGAAAAACAACTAGAATCGTGCCGCGTTTGTTCATGAACAATTCGAGAATTAATCTTGCATTCATTTTCACTATTATCAAAGCAAAAAGGAACAGTATTTTTTACGTACTTAATAGATAGGAACAACCAATAGAACTCCTCAACTCGTCGCTATTATAACCGCTTATCGACTATTATCTACCTCGCTAATAACATAATGAACATCTAAAACGTGAATGTAACAATCGTATCTAATAATTAATTACAGGCTGTTTATCGTTTCCGATAAGTTGGAATTTATTTATTAATGAGAATCAAGCTTCAATTTATCTATCTTTAATTAATACACGCGAGTTAAATTGCATACAATATGAAAACTATTCGAAAGTATTTACTTTATACAAACAGCGATCTCAAAGAAACGATGTATTTTTAAGTACGTTAACAGAAAGGAAGCGAAAAATGTTAAACTACAAAAATGCCCGTTACATAGGGAAAACCATGTTGCAGGTAGAAACTTGATATATATTTTAAATAATTCGTAGCAATATAAAGGAAAATAATTAATTGAAAAAAATTCGGATTTTCAGACTTTCTAGTAAACATTTATGATTTTCTGAATTTGGCACATGACTTTCCAAAAAAAGGTTATGCATTAGCTTGCGTACAGGTAGCGGTAAATACTACATTGCTGAAAATAAAATTAAATAATTGTCGCAGACTGGTTTTGAGAAGGTGGGTTTTTAAAGTAAACCTGGCGAGACCGTAAGATTTCTGCTTGGTGGCAACCTCTTTGTTCTATGTCTAAAATACCAAATCAATAGAAAATAATGCGAGTTTTGATAGGTTTCTGTGTAAAGCATGATTTTTGAATCCAATTTTGAGATTAGGTGTTTATACAATTTTTTTTAGTTACGTTTAGAATATTTATTGAATAGCTATTTGTGCTCTGCTCTGCTTTTAACACAACTAAAACAGAAATGAAGTAGTTCAAGAACGAAGTACTTGTAGGAACTATGTTCATGTTGTCTGCATTGAGCCATATATATTATTTTGTTTTAGGTTTAGGAACACGTTGGTTTTAGGAAGACCATAATTTTTAATGGTTGTTTATATGTTTCAATTGAAACTTGTCTACCGAGTCAAAATATGTGCATCATTTAGCTCGGAGATATTCTCTTAAAAAGATATGTAAAATTTAATTTCATGATTGAAAACTTTCCATTATAAAACTATTTTTTGGATATAAAAATAGTGTTGAGACAAAAATAATGTCGTGGCAAAAATAGTGTTGAGTTTTCACCTCATAGTCGAAATATTTTATTGCTAAAACAGAATAATCGGATGGACACATGTGCGAAAATAGTGTAGCGGCGAATATAGTGTTGAAGTAAAAATAGTGTTAAGGTTTCAACTTAGGTTATTATTCAAAATGTTTTACTACTAAAACAATATAATCGAACGGGCACATCTGCGAAAATAGTGTTGAAGTGAAAATAGTGGCGAGGCAAAAATAGTGTTGACGTAAAAAGAATGTTGAGGTTTCAACTTAGGTTAGTATCTGAAATGTTTTATTACTAAAACAAAATAATCGAACGGGCTCATGTACGAAAATAGCGTTGTTGATGTAGAAAGAGTGTTGAGGCGGAAATAATGTTAAGGTGCCAATTTAGGCTAGTATTCGAAATGTTTTACTACTAGTGGTAAGGTAAAAATGGTGGTGAGTCGAAAATAGGGCTGATGTAGAAAGTGTTGGTGCGAAAATAATGTTGAGATTACAACTTAGGTTAGCATTCGAAATGTTTTACTATTAAACGAAAATAATCGAACGGGCACATGTGCAAATATAGAGTTGAGGTAAAAATACTGCTAGGGCGAAAATAATATTGAGGTAAAAATAGTGTTAAGGAAGAGATAATGTTGAGGTTCTACGTTTGGTTAGTACTCGAAATGTGCCACTACTAAAACAAAATAATCGAAGTGGCACGTGAAAAATAGTGTTGAGATAAAAATAGGGTTGATAAAAAGTGGTGTTGAGGTTAAAATAGTGTTGAGGTAAAACTAGTGTTCAAGCAAAAAATGGTGTTGAGGTAAAAATGGTGTTTAGGGTAAAATAGTATTAAGGTTAAAATAGTGTTGAAGCGCAAATAGTGTTGAGATAAAAATAGTGTTGAGGTAGAAATGTTGAGGTTTCAGAAATAATGTTCATGTTTTACGTTTTGTTAGTAGGCAAACTGTTTTACTACTAAAACGAAATAATCAAGTGGACACAAGAAAAATAGTGTTGAGATAAAAGTAGTGTTGAGGTAAAAGTGGTGTTGAGGTAAAAAGTAGTATTGAGGTGGAAATAATGGTGAGGTTTGAACATAGGTTTGCAGTTATAATATTTTATTGTTAAAACAAAATAATCGAACGAAAACATGTGCGAAAATATTGTAGCGGGGAAAATAGTGTTGAAATAAAATTAGTGTTGAGGTTTCGACTTAGGTTAGTATTCGAAATGTTTTATTACTACAGCAAAATAATCGAACTGATACATGTGCGAAAATAGTATTGAAGTAAAAATGGTGTTGAAGCGAAAATAGTGCTGAAGTAAAAATAGTGTTAATGCGAAAATAGCGTTGAGGTAAAATTAATGTTGAAGAGGAAATAATGTTGAGGTTTCAACAGAGGTAGGTATTTGATATGTTTTACTACCAAATCAAAATAATCGCACGGGCACATGTACGAAAATAGTATAGAGTTAAAAATAGTGGGAGGCGAAAATAGTGGTGAGGTAAAAATTGTGTTGATGCGGAGATTATATTGAGGTTCCAACTTAGGTTAGTATTCGAAATATTTTATTACTAAGGCAAAATAATCGAACGGACACATCTGCGAAAATAATGTTGCATTGGAAATAGTGTTGAGGTAACAATAGTGGCGAGGTAAAAATGGCGTTAAGGTAAAAACAGTGTTGGTGCGAAAATAGTGTTGAAGTTCCAACTTAAGTTAGCATTCGAAATGTTTTACTATTGAACACGAAATAAGTAGAATCCTTTGGAATGGGGTGTTTACAATGTATAATAATGACAGTATGGACAGACAACGTTAAGAACAAAGATGTTCTAGAAATATTAGGGGAAGTAAGATATCTGTGGACAATAAAAAATAGTAGAAATAGAAGGATAGGACACGTTTTATGGTATTCGGGAATAGTGCGGGATGTATTATAAGCAGAGATAGGAAAAAGGTGAGGTAGAGGTAGACGTACACCTCGAGTAGACTACTGCACAAAGAGAGTCAAAGATGTAGGACGTAGGAATTTTAGGGAAATGAGTAGGTTGGTTCAGAATAGAAAGTAATGGAGGTTCGCAGTTATAGGACTAAAAACTTAATGATGATGATGAGGTTGATACGACACGCAGGTTGGTTAACTCACTTTGCACACCACTGAATATCGGTGAAATAGGGTATTTAGGGTGTTTAGAAAACAATAGAAGGTAAGCCGAGCTGTATCTAACAAGAAAGAGCAGATGCTATGTTTGAAGACAACAAACATAGAAACAAGGAAAGAGTTGTTGGAAACATTTATGTAGAGGACAGCACTGTACGGCTATGAAATGGGGACAGTTGGAAAAGCAGACTGGAAAAAGGTAGAAGCCTTTTGGAATATGGTGCTTCATATGTATGATGATAGCATAGACAGACAAAGTTAATAACAAGGAGGTTCTATAAATAGTAGGGGAAGATAGATATCTGTAGAAAAAAAAAATAGGAGAAATAGAAATATAGGTCCGTTCTATGGCATTTTTATTTTCTTTTACAACTTCTTCCATCGAAATCCACTCCCGCACCACTGCAGTTAGTCGACGTAACCTTATATTGTTACTAAGAGGTCCCTGCCACTTCAGGACAAATTACAATTTATCAATCATTTTACCTGTAACAAATACTTAGATGTTATCAAATTTAACAGCAACCATTAACTACTAAATAATGCACTTGTATATTTACACAGTAGTAAAGTAAATCAAACACACTAACTAAAGTGGGTGTGTGTATTGGTTTGAAAATTGCTGTTTGCTTTTAAATTAATAAGCTTTGAAATGGCAATACTTCTTAACAACTCACAACATTCAAACGTAGTGCACAATTGCAGTACATCTAGGTAATGAGTATCCCAAATACAATTTTTGTTATATCCGTTACTAAAGATGACCTGTAAATCTTCAGATAATATTCCTTTAGTTGAGTGACGATATTTGTCCAAACGCATAAATTTTGTAACCTAAAATGTTCTGAAATCTCTTAAAATCTGAGTTCTCGTTGTGATATATGGAAAGCCTATGATAACCCTGCCGTCGCGCACAGTGTATTTCTTACTTAAAAAACGCGTGTTTAAAATATGAATTTGTATAAATGCAGGATGATGGGTAAATTTTGCTTTATTAGCTAATGGAGATAAGTTAGTGATAAAGCTTTATGATTAACATAAGTTTTCTGTCGTATATCTCAACATTTGTTCAACCAAACTTACGAAGTAAGTTAGGTTAATAAGATCGCTACGTCGCCGTCGTCGCCGCCGTCGTCCGTTGCACGTTTTTTTCGTTTTACAAACATTTGATATATGGATCTTGTTCAGTTATTTACGATGATTAAGAATATGCTAGCCAATTTTCGATATCTCATCTAGTTTTCGAGTAATTCGACTTTAAAGTCGAAATTTTGGTTATATAAAACTTCAATATGACAAAATATAAATATTATTTTTAGGTTAATATCGACCTCCTGAGCATATTTTTACATAGCATCAATACTCTATGTTGATTGGTTTTCGAGTTATTCGACTTTGAAAAATATGTTCGAAAAATTTTATAAAAAAAAAATAAAATAAAAGCAAATTTGTGTGAATTTCTATTACATAATAGCTTTAAGTTTGGTTGTATGGCGTACATGCGGCATAGATTTTTTAAATATTATTTGTTAAAGTGAAATAAAAGTCGGTAAATATCGATGCTGTATGATTTTGTGAATCCAGCAAAAATCAGCATGAATTATACAAAAATAAATATTTGGTAATTAAGACATTTTATTGTGACATTTTATTATACATCGCTTTTAACTAGAGATAGTTATTTAAAATGACCAGTCAAATATGAATATTGGTGACTGACTGATTGCAAGTAGTAATTGTATTCTGCAGAATTTATAAATTGGTATTGTCCACAATCAATTAAATTAGCTGGATTTATAATTAAATTATAATTTTCAAATGTACTCAAAGTTTAAAACGATACACAATACAGTGTATAAACATTGTACATAGTGGCGGTTGGGGCAGTCGGTTGGTCGGCGATCGCCGAGGACTCGGATGCTCGAAGGGCTACGATAGGCAAAAAGAAAAAATTACAATAAAGTATTGTTTATTAAACTGAAATTTCAGTTGACGTTATGATATTGTGAACTTATCAATTGCTACAGCGATTTATTAATTAATATTTTTAATTCATTGGTTCTTAACACGTTCAATGCTCATGCCGACAGGGTGTCGACGCGAGCATTGCTATAGGAGTGCGCACGCCGCAGATGTGTCGGCTTAAGACCGTGAATTCTATAAGCTGTCTAGCAATATGTGCACTGCAGTTGAGCTTTTGCCGTGGAAGGAGTACGTTGTTAAAGGTTGCATTTATACAAAAGCGAGAGTGGTTCATAATATTACGGTGTATTGTTCTCGCTACCTTAGTTCACAACTGTTAAATTTATTAATCTCAAAATGGCAGAGGATTTGGTTGCTGGTCCGTCAAGATCAAAAAGACTAAGAATTCGTAATCCAAATAAATTAACTGAGAATGAACTGGAGGCATTAGCTTTGTATTCTGATTCGGACGAAGAACCTTTCCAGAACTTTGATAGTGAATGGAGTGGTGCTGAAGAGGTCGCAGAAGAATTTGCTGAAGACGCTAATGATAATTACAATTATCAAAGTGACGATGGAAATTCTGTTGCCGAACCAATTGTTGAACCCACTGTCAAGCAATGTGGTAAGTTACAGTGGGTGGAGAATCCACCACTACTAAAAGATATTCTGTTTGTTGGGCAACAGAAACTAAATGTGCCCTTACTTGGTGATGGAAAACCTTTTGACTTCTTTTATCTTCTGGCAGATAACCATTCTTTTGATTTATTGGTTAGAGAAACAAATATATATGCAGAGTCTATATTGTTACACGAAGTTCAGGGACCGCATTCTAGAATTAGCCGTTGGAAACCAGTTGATAGAGAAGAAATGTTAATATTCTTGGGTATTTCGTTTTTTTATGGGCATACTACAGTTACCTAGATTGCGAGATTACTGGCTTACAGATCGTTTGTATAATTTACCAGTAAGAAACTACATGAGCCGAGATAGATATTTAATTATATTGAGGTGTTTGCATTTTGCACCAAATCCTCAAGATGGCGAAGACAGGCCCGATGACAGGTTATACAAAGTTCGGCCTTTAGTGGAATTTTTCAACAACAAAATGTTCACGATTTATTCTCCAGGAAAGAACTTGTGTATTGACGAATCAATGCTTTTGTGGCGAGGTCGGTTGTTGTTCCGTCAATATATAAAGAACAAAAAGCACAAATACGGTATAAAATTTTATTTTATAACGGAAAGTAACGGAACAGTTTTGAATATGCAAATTTATACTGGAGCTTGTGATGACTTAGGTGGTAAAGGGCATGCTGCAAATGTTGTTCTCCATCTTCTTCGAAATTATTGTAATAAAGGTCATAGTCTATATATGGATAACTACTACAACTCAGTAACACTTGCAAGGCAATTATTGGAGAGAGGCACCTATTGCACAGGAACTCTGCGTATTGGAAGAAAGGAAACCCCTGAGGTAGTTAGTAAAGCAAAATTGAAGACTGGCGAATCTATCCATCGTTATGGAGGTAATGTGTGTGTTGGCAAATGGAAAGACAAACGCGAGGTACTCTATCTTACAACCGAACACGAAAATAACTTCACAGAAGTAACATCTAGGTCCGGTAAGAGCAAGATGAAACCTGCACCGATAGCACAGTATAACAAATACATGTCTGGTATAGATCTACAAGATCAAATGTTGTCTTATTATCCAGTACACAGGAAAACAATTCGATGGTACAAGAAAGTTGGTATGCATATTTTTGACGTAATGATATACAATTCATTCATGCTGTATAATAAATTCTCTAGACCCAAAATGTCATTCTTAGATTTTCGTCATTCACTTGTTGAAACTTTGCTGGTAAAGAATATTACAAAAAAAAATAGAGACCAACCAAAGGAGAATCCTTCAGCCTTGCATCTTCCATCAAAATGTGCAACAGGCGCAGGTGGTAGGAAACTTCGAAAAAGGTGCCGTTGGTGTTCAAAACGTGGTATTCACAAAGACGCAATGTATTATTGTAAAACATGTACAGATTTGCCAGGACTATGTTTAGATCCATGCTTCAAAGACTTTCACGACAATTTGAAGTAAAGCAAATATAATTAATTTGTAGATTTAGTTTCTTTTCTGTTTATGGACGGTTGTATTTTTATAGACTATTTTTTTGCTCTATCTCTTTCACATTTACTATTGTGTTCAGTTCTAGTTACTTCCACTTCTAATCTGAACTTTCTTTTGCATGTATTTTTAGTTATATTATGTTTATTTTACACTTTATAGATAATAAAGCCCTAAACATAAATTTCATGACAATATATTATTGACGACACATATGCGTCGCTGAGCACTTCATATTAAAAACATGTGTGCAGTGCTGGCGACGACACGTGTGCGTCACACGTCATTGTCTATTTAAAATTTTGTTGTTGCAAAATATTACGTCATCATCAAACTTTCACAAAGAGAAATGTCAATTAACCATCACTTTTCAGCCTATGGTACCAGGTAACTTGGTCAACAGCGCCATGAGCAGCGAATGTGTTAAATGCAAATTTTCGTTCTCTTTTATTTAGGAATAAAACCAGGTGAAGTGTTTAAAAACTGATACTTATTAATCATTTTTATAAAACTCTTTTAACAATGTTACTTTTTACATATGTTTTTTTTTTATATTCTTAGTATTAAAATTTTTCTATATTTATTTGTAAATAAAATTTACTACGTTATCATTGTGACTTGCGGTGGCGGGGCTGATTTAGTTTTTCTGTACGTCAACCTTCTGACTCTTTCCAACATGTTTTTGACGTTTCTAATTTTATGTATTTTCTGTAACTTGCAATTCTTTCTTTTTATGATATAGTACGTTTTTTGTTGCGAAAACTAACTATAACATGCCTTACGTTTGTTTTTTTAAGTAAACAAAAAAAAGAAATAATCAACATACTCTAGCTATAAAGGGTGTTTATAAATTCATTCGAAAAAATTCAGTAGAGTCGTCGTTGAAAATTATGAGGGATCTTGCCTATTAAAAAAATTTCTCAGACCAACCTCTTAAAGGGTATCATATCGGAAAAGACGAAAGTAAAATAAGTTTTAAATTTTTTTCAAATCTGAGTTGACCTAAAAACTTAAAATTTTGGAGTAATTATAGGTTGCTTTTTCAGTCTTACCATGGAGTTAGAAGAGGGTGAAACGACCCTAATTTTATTTTGTCAAAACTTTTTTTTGGAGTTGAATTTTACAAATTAAGAGTATTATTCAAAATCCCTTTATGATTCCTCAACTTATTTATCCCTTGCTTTTTCCAAAGAATTAATGGTTTTTGAATAAAAAATAGAATACAATAACTTGTATGGTACATGCCTCTCTTTGAATGACAATTTATATACTTTGCTACAGGGATTTATTAGTTAGTATTTTTTCCTATTTAATTCATTGGTTTTTAAATATAAATTTTCTTTCTCTTTTATTTGGGAATAAAACCAGAGGAAGTTTTTAAAAACTGATACCTATTACATTTTTATAACTCCTTTTAACAATGTTACTTTTTACATATATGTTTTTTATTATATGTTCTTAGTATTAAAATTTTTCTATATTTATTTGTAAATAAAATTTACTACGTTATCATTGTGAGTTGCGGTGGCGGTCTTGATTTAGTTTTTCTGTACGTCAACCTTCTGACTCTTTCCAACATGTTTTTAACGTTTTCAATTTTTTGTATTTTCTGTAACTTGCATTTCTTCCTTTTCATGATATAATACGCTCCTTGTGTTGAGAATTAATTATAACATGCCTTACGTTGTTCTTTTAAGTAAACAAAAAAAAAAAATCAACATACTCTAGCTATACAGGGTGTTTATAAATTCATACGAAAAAATTCAGGAGATTCGTCGTTGAAAACAAAACAAAATTCGAAATACTGATAAAAAAAATAAGCGAACACCTAAAACTAAGAGAAAGTCAAACACAAAATCTGATGATCACAAACGAAAATGTATCCGAAATAGGGGAAAGAAGTTTAGAGCAAAAATGACTGCCAATCAATTAGAAGAAAAAAGGCGAAAGGACAGAGGAAGATACAGATTAAAAAAGAACAGGGTGCTATAAAAAATATAAGCTCAGTTAGTGAACGAGAATAATGGAAAAAAGGAAAAGCGTGGAGAGAAGCAAGCTTGAGGTACGGAAAAAAGTTAAGAATAAGGTGTGCAATAGAGACATATTTGGACGAAAAATCTCCACCTGAAAGTAAAGTTGAAAAGAATCCTGAAAATGATCAGAAGAGAAATGCACCAAACGATCAAGCAAATTGTCAAGGAAAAACAGTGGTAGAAGAAAAGTTGAACGTGATATAGCAGTATGTTACAGAGAATTGAAGAAAGCGCAAGAAAAAATTTCAGAACTTGAAAGAAAAGTTGATAAGTATCGAAAACAAATTTACAGGTCTAGAACGGTTTATTCAAAGGGAAGTCAGGTTTCTAGAGTAAATGAGTTAACATGTGCATTGCAAATTTCACCATTAGAAAACGTTTAATATTTAGTGCAGTATTAGAAGATCAAATGTCGGAGAACATACAGCAAGCTGAAGGACACAAATAGAAAATTTTAGTTTCGATAATTACAAGCGGTAAAATAATACAAAAATATAGAACGATAGGAGAAGCCAGAAAGAAGAATTATTTCATATAAAATGCACAGAAAAAATTACTCTAGTATGAATTTATCTCAGTATGAAAGAAAAATAAAAAATAGCTTTAAGAGACAAGCAATCAGAAATTCAGTAACAGAATTCTTAGAAAGAGATATAAATTCAAAAATGTGTCCTAGGAAAAAGAACTTTATACGAAAAGCAAAAATTAAGAAACAAAAGAGAGTTTTATTAGATTTTTATAAAAATACGTACAACAAATATATTGAAAACGGTGGACATTAGATTCCTTACAGTACTATTTGGAAAGATAAGGCATTTTGAGTAGTTAATCCAAAGGTAAAGATCGAGACACATGTGCATGCATTAAACATGAAAACATTGATTTTATTGTTAAAAACATGTACTATGCCTACCTAATAAAACAAAAACGTGCGGAAGATATTATTTCAGAGCTTGTTTGTAACCCCGCAAATATGGAACGGACGTTAAGGACTTGCCTGAAATGCAATAAAAACGCCTTCAAACTAATTGCAGAAGATCAAAGTCACTTAGAACAAAAACTTAATCATTTCCAGTGGGAGACTGCATCTGAAGAAAGGAACATCAACGGCAAAGCTAGAAAAATATGAAAAACAACAAAAAGGGAAAAAAGTGCAACAATAAACGGGTTATTGATTCTTTTAAATAAACAATTGATACAATTCCAAAGACATGTTTTTACCATGAGTCATCAAATGAATACAATGCAAGATAAAAACAACGATATAGCTTCTGACGAGATCATTATTCAGTTTGATTTTTCTGAGAATTATTTAACAAAATATGCGACAGGAATATAATCCATGCACTTTGGTGCATCAAAACACCAAATTGCGCATCATACTGGAATTTATTATATTTGAAATCCAGACAATAATGAGATTCCAAGTCGATGCTTCTGTTCGGTTAGTGACAATGTGGATCATCAGTCTTATGCAGTTTGGGCACATCTACGTAATATTTTACTGGATTTGAGTAGGATTTATCCAAATACTGCGACACTTACGTTTTTCTCTGATGGTCCCACATCACAGTACAGAAACAGAAGAAACTGCTATCTTTGTATTACAAAATTTGCACTATTTCAAAACTATTAAGAAGATATCATGGAATTACAGTGAAAGTGGCCACGGCAAAGGACGAATGGATGGAGAAGGAGGGAGCTTAAAGCGAAGACCTGATAGTATGGTGCTTCGGGGCAATGATATCTCGTCAGCAAAGACTTTTGTTGAAAACTGAAAGGTGCTTCCATAGACATTTGGGAAGTTCAACGTAATGAAATTGGGAAAGTAAAAAAGAAGTCCCATAAAATTTGCTTTCAGTTACAAATATAATGTCCACCCGTCAGCTGTCTTGGAGCAAAGAAGAAGATACAAAGTTGTTCCTGAAAAAACTAACATGTCTCCAGTGTGGCTATGGAGAAAAATGTCGACATTTCAGTTCGCAGCCCGTTCAGGTAGAGCTTTTAAAGTCAAAACAAAATCCAAAAGCAGACTCACATGGTGTAAATATGATTAGTACCATTACAAATCTGAATGTCAGTAATGAGCAAACGGTACAATTAGATCAAACTGCCAATGATTATCGTATCCTTTATATAATTTTAAGAAGTAAGTATTTAAATCTTTCTGAGCAGATGTTCTTAACATAACCCTAGATACTGAAAGTAATCCAACAATGTTACATGATAAACCAAAAATAAAAGTGATCTCAGATATTATGTTGACACCTGCAAAATATTTCTACAGAATATTCAATATACTGATAGTAGTATCCTTTTAAAATATTTGACAATTATTTTGTATTTTCAGTACCGTTTTAAAATTTTTCTTAATAAATTGTAAGGCACTAACCAAACTACAACGATGATATCTTATTCAAAGAATAACGCCGTGGAAGAAGATCCTTCTCCAAAAGACATAATGGCGCTAAACAATATTCAAATTTTTAGGTCATTATGTTTCTCGTGTTATAACAATATAACAAAGAATACAATCGGCTATAAATGCAATAGTTGTAAAAGGACGTACCACATACAATGTATTTTGAAGCATAACTTATCGATAGGCACGAATATAACCATTAATAATCAATTTAAATGTAAATCTTGCTTTGGAAAACTTTTGTAATTTGCAAAACAATATATTTTTGTAATGGATTTTTAATCACAAAACATTTAACTGTGAAGTATTTCAGTTCTTCGGGGTGGTACACAAAACGTTACTTGGACAATGTTTTGTCATTTCGGTAATATAGTATCATTTCGCTAACACCGTGTCATCAATAACACGGTAGTTTTTCAAATTTTTCTTGCACGTGGAGGTTTTAATCCAAACGATTTGACAACTACCTGTTAGTCTATAACAATCTAAACTAAATTAAGCTAAAGGACAATTTTTGCATGGCTTTAATGGCATTTGATCACCAATTTAAAACAATGATAACGAAACAGTATCGCTTATGGGGGCAATTACGTTATTCCAATCCCAATTTTTATCAAAGTACAACGCAATACCTTTTGTGCCTAAAACTATTTTTGAAGAAATATATACATACAAAGAAAAACCACATAAAATATTTATAAATGTACATTTGATGGGTAACCGAAATGACGCCATCTATTGAAACAGCAGTAGAATTTGAAAAATAAAGTAATGTGAGCAGCCAGAAACACAAATTGTCCAAGCGTCACCGTCATCATCATTAAGTCTTCAGTCCTGGAACTGGTTAGACGCGTACCATCACTAGTAACCGTTAGCTTTAACCTCTAACGCGTCTGGAAATAAACAACCCCGATTCCCACCGGCTGGCCTCCTTATATACATTTTGGTTAATTGAAAAATAACCCCTTTCTTGACGCTCTTACTCGGCTTAGGATGCGCCGGTCGTAAATCTTTAATTTTAATTAAAACTGTCAATGCCTAAGATAACCACAACCGTAGCTCTCAGAATTGATTTTAGTTGAGTGCTCAGCTAATTGAAAAATTGCTTTAGACCACCCTGACATAAATAGGATCCTAAAGCATGATTGACATCTAATCATAGATATGGACTAATTTGACATGTTTAGTGCCCTTAAAGTAAGTGCCTTTAGAAAAATTGATTAACTCTTGGATTAGATCTTTCTGGGAACTTCGCTGAGAAGCTACTTGGGTGATCCTGCAGCCGCTACAATTCTAATAATTAGCATGCTAAAATTAAACTAGAAACTAACTATTTTTAGGAATACTAGAACTATTAGAGCTTATTAAAACAGTATGTTACAGTTCTATGCTACGAAATGCATTCTGAAGAAATGAAACGAAGTACCTTAGTTTCGAAAGTTCCTAGAGATACAATGCATGCAAGAAACCTGTATCGGCCTAATTCTGAACTACATTGCGATTATCTGACAAAACATAATAAACCTGCCTATAGACGAACAACCTATCCAATTGTTATACTATCTAGTATTCTTGAAGAAATCTTAAATGAACTTCATGATATGCCAGATGTACAAAAATTCTTATTTCCTGTTAATGCGAATTTAGTCGAACACTATCAAAATATTATCCAACGACCCATGGATTTACAGTCAATTCGAGATAATTTGCACCAAAAAAAATACCATACTCGTGAAGAATTTTTGGTTGATATAGATCAAATTTTTAAAAATTCTGCTTGCTATGACGATGCACCATGGTGTGGACATTGTAAAGCCCTTGCACCAGAATATTCCAAAGCTACAAAAGAATTAGCAGACAAAGAGTCAAAGCTTGGTAAAACTGATGCTACCAAAGAGGAAGATCTTGCTAAGGAATATGATTTCAAAGGTTATCCTACCCTTAAATTCTTTAGAAATGCACAGCCTATTGATTATTCAGGAGGATGTGATGCTGCCCAAATAGTAGCTTGGCTTGAAAAGAAAACTGGTCCTGCAGCTAAAGAGCTTAAGACAGTCGAGGAAGCTAAACAATTTATTGAAGAAAATAAAGTTGCAGTTGTTGGTTTCTTCTCAGATCAAACTTCAGATAAAGCTAAAGCTTATTTATCTGTTGCTAATGCTGTCGATGATTATCAGTTCGGAATCACTTCTGACGAAGCAATTTACAAGGAATATGAAGCTACATGTGGTTCTATTGTCTTATTTAAACAGTTCGCCAAAGGAAAATCCATTTTTGAAGGTGAACATACTGAACAGAACATCAAAAGTTTTGTTACATCAGAGTCGTTACCAAACCTCGTAGAATTCAATCATGAAACGGCACCTAAGATCTTTGGAGGTGAAATTAAGAGCCATTTACTCAACTTTGTATGTATAAGTGATGACAAAACCAGTGCTATTGTATCTGCTGCTCGTTCTGTCGCCAAACCTTACAAATCTAAAATTTTGTTTGTTACAATCGATGTAGAGGAGGAAGACCACCAGCGAATTTTAGAATTCTTTGGAATTAAAAAAGAAGAGGTTCCCACTGCACGTATTATTAAACTTGAGGAAGAAATGTCAAAATTCAAACCTGAATCGTCTGAACTTGATGCTCAAAGCATAACTACATTTGTAGATAAGTTCTTAAAAAGTGAGCTTAAACAACATTTTTTAAGTCAAGAACTTCCTGAAGATTGGAATAAACAACCCGTGCGTGTTCTTGTTGCAACCAATTTCGATGAAGTTGTATTAGATAAATCCAAGGACGTCCTTGTAGAATTTTATGCTCCATGGTGTGGTCATTGTAAACAGTTGGTCCCTATTTATGAAAAAGTTGCTGAGCATTTTGAAAGTAATGTTGATGTTGTTATTGCTAAAATTGATTCCACAGCAAATGAACTCGAACATACTCGTATTACAAGCTTCCCTACAATTAAACTATACAAGAAAGAAGACAACAAAGTTATTGATTACAATGGTCCTAGGACTTTTGAAGGGTTATCTAAGTTTGTAGAGTCAGGTGGTATTGAGGATGGTGCAGCAGAAGAGCCAGTTGAAGAAGAGACTGAAGATGATGATACTGCACGGCGAGATGAATTGTAATTGTAGTACTGACATATTTTTGTTCGTTTTCTTTTCAGATTAATTGTTTTCACATTTCATTAAATTCTAGGTATGTTTATTAGTATTAAAATTTTTCTATATTTATTTGTAAATAAAATTTACTACGTTATCATTGTGAGTTGCGGTGGCGGTCTTGATTTAGTTTTTCTGTACGTCAACCTTCTGACTCTTTCCAACATGTTTTTAACGTTTTTAATTTTTTGTATTTTCTGTAACTTGCATTTCTTCCTTTTCATGATATAATACGGTTTTTGTGTTGAGAATTAATTATAACATGCCTTACGTTGTTTTTTTTAAGTAAACAAAAAAAGAAATCAACATACTCTAGCTATACAGGGTGTTTATAAATTCATGCGAAAAAATTAAGGAGATTCGTCGTTGAAAACAAAACAAAATTCATAATACTGATAAAAAAAAAAGCGAACACCTAAAACTAAGAGAAAGTCAAACACTAAATCTGATGATCACAAACGAAAATGTATTAGGGGAAAGAAGTTTAGAGAAAAAATGACCGCCAATCAATTAGAAGAAAAAAGGCGATAGGACAGAGGAAGATACAGATTAAAAAAGAACAGGGTGCTATAAAAAATATAAGCTCAGTTAGTGAACGAGAATAATGGAAAAAAGGAAAAGCGTGGAGAGAAGCAAGCTTGAGGTACGGAAAAAGTTAAGAATAAGGTGTGCAATAGAGACATATTTGGACGAAAAATCTCCACCTGAAAGTAAAGTTGAAAAGAATCCTGAAAATGATCAGAAGAGAAATGCACCAAACGATCAAGCAAATTGTCAAGGAAAAACAGTGGTAGAAGAAAAGTTGAACGTGATATAGCAGTATGTTACAGAGAATTGAAGAAAGCGCAAGAAAAAATTTCAGAACTTGAAAGAAAAGTTGATAAGTATCGAAAACAAATTTACGGGTCTAGAACGGTTTCTTCAAAGGGAAGTCAGGTTTCTAGAGTAAATGAGTTGACACGTGCATTGCAAATTTCACCATTAGAAAACGTTTAATATTTAGTGCAGTATTAGAAGATCAAATGTCGGAGAACATACAGCAAGCTGAAGGACACAAATAGAAAATTTTAGTTTCGATAATTACAAGCGGTAAAATAATACAAAAATATAGAACGATAGGAGAAGCCAGAAAGAAGAATTATTTCATATAAAATGCACAGAAAAATTACTCTAGTATGAATTTATCTCAGTATGAAAGAAAAATAAAAAATAGCTTTAAGAGACAAGCAATCAGAAATTCAGTAACAGAATTCTTAGAAAGAGATATAAATTCAAAAATGTGTCCTAGGAAAAAGAACTTTATACGAAAAGCAAAATTAAGAAACAAAGAGAGTTTTATTAGATTTTTATAAAATACGTACAACAAATATATTGAAAACGGTGGACATTAGATTCCTTACAGTACTATTTGGAAAGATAAGGCATTTTGAGTAGTTAATCCAAAGGTAAAGATCGAGACACATGTGCATGCATTAAACATGAAAACATGGATTTTATTGTTAAAAACATGTACTATGCCTACCTAATAAAACAAAACGTGCGGAAGATATTATTTCAGAGCTTGTTTGTAACCCGCAAATATGGAACGGACGTTAAGGACTTGCCTGAAATGCAATAAAAACGCCTTCAAACTAATTGCAGAAGATCAAAGTCACTTAGAACAAAAACTTAATCATTTCCAGTGGGAGCCTGCATCTGAAGAAAGGAACATCAACGGCAAAGCTATAAAAATACGAAAACAACAAAAAGGAAAAAGTGCAACAATAAACGGGTTATTGATTCTTTTAAATAAACAATTGATACAATTCCAAAGACATGTTTTTACCATGAGTCATCAAATGAATACAATGCAAGATAAAAACAACAATATAGCTTCTGACGAGATCATTATTCAGATTGATTTTTCTGAGAATTATTTAACAAAATATGCGACAGGAATATAATCCATGCACTTTGGTGCATCAAAACACCAAATTGCGCATCATACTGAAATTTATTATATTTGAAATCCAGACAATAATGAGATTCCAAGTCGATGCTTCTGTTCGGTTAGTGACAATGTGGATCATCAGTCTTATGCAGTTTGGGCACATCTACATAATATTTTACTGGATTTGAGTAGGATTTATCCAAATACTGCGACACTTACGTTTTCCTCTGATGGTCCCACATCACAGTACAGAAACAGAAGAAACTGCTATCTTTGTATAACAAAATTTGCACTATTTCAAAACTATTAAGAAGATATCATGGAATTTCAGTGAAAGTGGCCACGGCAAAGGACGAATGGATGGAGAAGGAGGGAGCTTAAAGCGAAGACCTGATAGTATGGTGCTTCAGGGCAATGATATCTCGTCAGCAAAGACTTTGTTGAAAACTGAAAGGTGCTTCCATAGACATTTGGGAAGTTCAACGTAATGAAATTGGGAAAGTAAAAAAGAAGTCCCATAAAATTTGCTTTCAGTTACAAATATAATGTCCACCCGTCAGCTGACTTGGAGCAAAGAAGAAGATACAAAGTTGTTCCTGAAAAAACTAACATGTCTCCAGTGTGGCTATGGAGAAAAATGTCGACATTTCAGTTCGCAGCCCGTTTAGGTAGAGCTTTTAAAGTCAAAACAAAATCCAAAAGCAGACTCACATGGTGTAAATATGATTAGTACCATTACAAATCTGAATGTCAGTAATGAGCAAACGGTACAATTAGATCAAACTGCCAATGATTATCGTATCCTTTATATAATTTTAAGAAGTAAGTATTTAAATCTTTCTGAGCAGATGTTCTTAACATAACCCTAGATACTGAAAGTAATCCAACAATGTTACATGGTAAACCAAAAATAAAAGTGATCTCAGATATTATGTTGACACCAGCAACATATTTCTACAGAATATTCAATATACTGATAGTAGTATCCTTTTAAAATATTTGACAATTATTTTGTATTTTCAGTACCGTTTTAAAATTTTTCTTAATAAATT
This sequence comes from Platerodrilus igneus, assembly GCA_036346225.1. Lineage (NCBI taxonomy): Eukaryota > Metazoa > Arthropoda > Insecta > Coleoptera > Lycidae > Platerodrilus > Platerodrilus igneus. The sequence goes on along the minus strand of JARFIW010000936.1, from coordinate 3,839,168 downwards.
GTAAGGCACTAACCAAACTACAACGATGATATCTTATTCAAAGAATAACGCCGTGGAAGAAGATCCTTCTCCAAAAGACATAATGGCGCTAAACAATATTCAAATTTTTAGGTCATTATGTTTCTCGTGTTATAACAATATAACAAAGAATACAATCGGCTATAAATGCAATAGTTGTAGAAGGACGTACCACATAAAATGTATTTTGAAGCATAACTTATCGATAGGCACGAATATAACCATTAATAATCAATTTAAATGTAAATCTTGCTTTGGAAAACTTTTGTAATTTGCAAAACAATATATTTTTGTAATGGATTTTAATCACAAAACATTTAACTGTGAAGTATTTCAGTTCTTCGGGTGGTACACAAAACGTTACTTGGACAATGTTTTGTCATTTCGGTAATATAGTATCATTTCGCTAACACCGTGTCATCAATAACACGGTAGTTTTTCAAATTTTTCTTGCACGTGGAGGTTTTAATCCAAACGATTTGACAACTACCTGTTAGTCTATAACAATCTAAACTAAATTAAGCTAAAGGACAATTTTTGCATGGCTTTAATGGCATTTGATCACCAATTTAAAACAATGATAACGAAACAGTATCGCTTATGGGGGCAATTACGTTATTCCAATCTCAATTTTTATCAAAGTACAACGCAATACCTTTTGTGCCTAAAACTATTTTTGAAGAAATATATACATACAAAGAAAAACCACATAAAATATTTATAAATGTACATTTGATGGGTAACCGAAATGACGCCATCTATTGAAACAGCAGTAGAATTTGAAAAATAAAGTAATGTGAGCAGCCAGAAACACAAATTGTCCAAGCGTCACCGTCATCATCATTAAGTCTTCAGTCCTGGAACTGGTTAGACGCGTACCATCATTGTTTCCTATTCTGAACTAATCTACAGATTTCCCTAAAATTTGCACAGCCTGCATCTATAACTATCTAATCTAGGTCTACATCTACCTCTTTTTTCCTATCTCTGCTTGTAATATATCCCATACTATTCCCCAAAAATGCCTTAGAACGTATTCTGTCCTTCTATTTCTCTTATCTTTTTCCCCAGATATCATTGTTCCCCTACTATTTCTATAACCTATTTGTTATTATCTTTGTCTGTCCATGCTATCGTCCTCGTACATCTGAAGCACAGCATTTCAAAAGGCTGCTACTGTTTTTCTGTCTGCGTTTCAGACTGCCCGTATTTCATAGGCATACTGTGCTGTGCTCCACACATATGCTTTCAACAATTTTCTTCTTGTTCTATGTTTGTTGTCTTTCCTCATAGGCGCTGTTCTTTCTTGTTAGATGCAGTTCGGTCACCTTCTATTGCTTTATAATTATGTACCCTATTTTTCCGTCCTTCAGTGGTTGTGAAAGGAGGTAAGCAGCCTGTGGCTGCCAAGTTCCCCCAACACTTAACCTTTTACCGATTTAATATATTTGCCAATATATCTTTTCGCACAGTCATCATTAGTTGCAGATATTTCGCAACCAAGAACTAGTTGTTTATACTAATCTTCAGATTTAACTGCGCTTATTTTTTCGTCATTAGGTTTTCCGTCTTAAAACTGGTTGGACACGTAGCTGCACTTATTTATATTCTGAGCTAGTCCACATAGATCCCTGAAATTCTCACACAGCATGTGTATACAGCTCGTTCCCCTTCCATTGTTTTCTAACTTTATGCCCTATGTGGCTACCAAGATCCCCCAACACCTAGACATTTGCCGAAGTAATGGTTTTCCAGTAAATCCTTACACACACTTAACATTATTCGAGAATATTGCCCAACCAATTCTTGTAGTTGCTTATAATAATCATCATGTTTAAGTACAGATATTCTTTCGTCATTAGTTTATCCATCTTGGAACTGGTTGGATGCGTACCTCTATTGATTTCTATTCTGGGCTAGCCTACACATCTACCTGAAACTCCTACAGCCTACATCTTTTACTATCTATGTGCAGTAGTCTAACCTAGGTCTGCCTCTTCTTCTCTTTTTTCCTATCTCTGCTTCTAATATATTCCGTACTATTCCATCATGCCGTAGTATGTGGCCTATCATCCTATATCTCCTATTTTTACCGTTTTCCACATATTTCTTTCTTCCCCTACCATTTTTAGTACCTCTTCGTTCTTAACTTTGTCTGTCCATGATATCTTCATCATACGTCTGTAGCACCACATTTCAAAGGCTTCTACCTTTTTCTTGTCCGCTTTTCCTACTGTCCAGGCTTCACAGCCGTACAGTGCTGTGTTCCACAAATATGTTTTAAGCAATCCTTTCCTAGTTTCTATGTTTGTTGTCTTTGAACACAGTAGTTGCTTTTTCTTGTTAAATGTAGCACGACCTTGTACTAATCTTTGTTTTATATCTTTTGTGCTCTTCCCATCTTGCGTTATTTGGCTTCCTAGGTAGCAGAAATCCTTAACCTCATGTAAGTTTGTGTTACATACTTGTATTCTTGTTTTTGATTTATTTTCCCCACTTTTGCATACTAGAACTTTAGTTTTAGTTTTGCTAATTTTCATACCGTATCTCTCTGTTAGAACCGTTTCCATTTCATTAAGAGCAGCTTCTAACTCTTCCTTGCTAGACGCTAATACCGCTATATCATCTGCAAATCTAAGCAGATCAATTTTTTGTCTCTGCATAGTAATTTCAAATGTCTTCCTGCATTTTACAGTATTCATTGCCTCTTCTATGTACAAGTTAAAAATCAATGGGGATAGGGCACATCCCTGTCTCACCTCTTTCCTAATGTTTGCTTCTCTACGTTCCTTCTCTAATTCTATTACTGCTGTTTGCTCTTTGTATAAGCTATGTACTATTCGTCTATCCCTATAACTCATTCCAATCTTTTTGAGTATTTCAAACACGTTTTCCATTTTACATTGTCGAATGCTTTTTCCAGATCTGCAAACCCTATATACACGTTTTCCCCTTTTTCTATTGTTTTCTCCATTATCACTCTCAGAGCTAAAATAGCCTACCATGTTCCCCTGTTTCGCCTAAACCCAAATTGGTCTTCTCCTAGTATTTCTTCGGGACGTTTTTCCATTCGTCTTTGCACAATTCTAGTTAATATTTTTGACACGTGTGCTGTCAAACTTATTGTTCGAAAATTTTCACATCTATCCGAGTTTCTCTTTTATGGTATAGTGACTAGGATGTTACTTTTGAAATTGTTCGAAAATTTTCACGTCTATCCGCGCCTTTCTTTTTTGATATAGTTACTATTATGCTACGTTTGAAATCTTTGGGTATATATAGGTTTCTGCTTGCACCTTATATGTACCCGGCGCCTTACCATTTTTCAGACTCTTTAATGCTAATTCAAACTCATCTCTAAGTATAGGATATCCCAAGTCATCATTTTCAATGTTTGCTTTCTGTTCTAGTGCAGTTAGTTCCTATCCTGCATATAAATTCCTATATATTCTTGCCATCTACCCACTTTCTCTACGTTTTCTATAATGACGTTTCCTTGTGCGTCCCTTATATTTTTGCTATACGGTATTATATCCCTAAAGTTCATTCTAATTAATTTGTATGCTTCGTCTGTCTTTCCTATTTCCATCTTCGTTTGTACCTCTTTGCACTTTTCATCAATCCATTGTTCTTTAGCTTTCCAGCATTTTCGAATAATATTCCATTTTATGGCTTTGTATCTCTGTTTTCCTGTTTCGTCTGATTTATTTTTGTATTTTCGTCTTTCTTCTATTAAATTCAGGACATCCTTTGTTATCCATAGTTTCTTATTTTCTTTTTGTGTATATCCCAGAATATCTCTGGCCGCCATGTCTAGGCTGGATTTAATGTTATTCCATTCTGTTTCTACTTCCTTAGTATCACATATTTTCCCTATATCTTTGATCAATTCATTTGACTTTTTTTCGAATCTTTCTTGAATATCTTTATCTTTTAGTTTCTCTAAGTCCAAGTGCCTTTTTCCGTTTCTTTTTTACACATTCTTAAATTTAAGTGCGGCCTTCATAATTACGATGTTATGGTCAGTATCTATATCTGCTTCTGGGTAGCTTCCACAGTCTTTTATTTGATTCCTAAACCGTTGTATAACAAGAATGTAATCTATTTGATATCTCCCTATATCTTCTGGCATCTTCCACGTATATCGTCTTCTAGCATGATGTTGAAATAATGCGTTTGTGATGATTAAATTGTTATTGTCGCAAAATTCTGCCAGCCTATTTCCCCTGTCGTTTCTCGTGCCTAAACCAAATAAATCTACTATACTGCTCCTTCCCTACCCTCACCTTCCACGGCATTAAAATCACCCATAATTATTAAATTTTCATGTCATTTTACGTATCTTAATATGTATTCGATATCTTTGTAGATGGCTTCTACCTCTTCGTCACTGTAGCGAGAGGTGGGCATGTATATTTGTATTATTGCTGTGTTTACCGGTTTAGATTCTAATCTAACCATGAGTACTCTTTCGTTCTTTTGTAAGTAATTTTCTACACAGTATCCTATCTTTTTCCGCATAACCATCCCCACATCCAAATTTCCTTCCTCTGCTCCTGTATGAAGTACCCTGAAGTCTCCACTCCAAAAATCCCCCATCTTTGGTCACCGAACTTCGCTGATCCCTACTATGTCTAGTGTTAACCTATTCATTTCGATTTTTAGGTTCTCTAGCTTACCTACTTGCTTCATACTTCTAACATTTCACGCTACGACTCGCAGAATGTTCCCGACTCTTATTTTTAATTTTCCGATGGCATCCTCCGAAGTAGTTCCCTCCCGGAGATCCGAATGGGGGACTATTTTAATCCGGAATCTTTTACCCCAGAGAATGCCATCATGTTTGTTACAATTTAAGTACGCTGTGTACTTGGGAGATAATGTGGTGGTTTCCCATTGCCTTCCACATCGCGGTAGTGTGTCATAGACTGCCATACCGACCCCTATGGTCTCTGCCAATCTAAGTACCGAAAGAGCCGCTGCCCTCTTTCGGGGACCTGTCTTAGTCTGGTTCCTCACTAACGACCCTAGTACTTTGGTTGGAGCTGTAGTTTGGCTCTTTAGCTCATTAGAACACGCAAGCCATTTCACCTGTTCTAGTAATTTAGAACTTCGGCAAGGTGCAGGTCCATTCGAAATGGAAGAGTCACCATACAACATAAAAATTATGTTAGATCACACAAAGAATATACTTTATTTTTCGAAGTTTTATTGAATGATATTGTCCCATTACGTGAAATTTACCCTTATAAGTATGAAAATATGTATTACACCTTCCAGGCTTCAGCCGACGAGCATTTAAAATTATCAAAAGGTTAAAAAAAATTATATCTAAATCTCCATCATCAATTAAAAATAAAGGCAATTCATGATACTTTAGCTAAAAGAATATTTGTTTTTGTGTTATATTATAGAAGGTGATTGTTTTGGTTTATGTGTGTATATCAAATATAGAAGGCTAATTTGACATTTGATGAAGCGACGAGTTCGGCAGGTTTTCGCTATCGTTACGTACCGCAATCAGAAACTGATATCTCTGCCGAATGCGCCCATTGTCTTTGCTTGTTATTATAATACACTTTGGCGTAAACAAAATTGCCTAACCCCTAGGAGTTAAATGCTACATTAATCATCTCAAATCAACCATGGAGAAATGATTATCAAATCACTTAACAGATGTTCAACATTAATTATTTGTTATTACCCATATTTATTTTTCAGTTAGCTACAAAACTCCTGAAACAACGATTGAATACTTTATTCAGGTTTTTTACTTTGATTTCAGAACAGTAAGTTTAGTTTTTACTGTTAAAGTAATAACATCTAATTATAAAATTGGCTTAATAGAGAAATTACTAGGCGCACAAGATCATTGAAAAAAAACGAATTGTGCGACAAAATAACATTTTCATTATTATTTGATTTTTATAACATTCATAACAAAATTAATAAGATATTTACTGCCATCTGTTGGGAGAAAGGTGAAGAAGCTGTGTAAAATTTCAAACTTTGAATTATGAATTAGTTATGGTTTTGTTCGTAGATTACGGGTTACACTATTTAAATTTCCTAATAGAGTGCGCTAGTGATTTAAAGTATCGACAACAAAAACTTGTAATTTTATTTGAATTGACAAAAAGTATAATACTGAGAGCTTGTGAAAGTTGATCTGATCAATTATTTTGCATATTATCAAAACAGGTAAAAGTAGGGTAGTTATTATAGTTATCAAATACATATAAATGAAATGTAGATATCGAATAGCAACCAATGTACACCTCCTGTGACCTTCCTAGGATGTTAATTTTAAATAAATAAAATTTGTTTATTCTCTTAATTACAGATTTTTTTTGCCATATAATGCATTGAAATGTTGAACGCAATGGAGAACTTTGAAGCATAAAACACCATCCTGTGTAATAAAGCGATAGACGGCGAATGCATAACGCAGCACTTGAACTGAAGCTTTAGCCACGAATAACATATAAACAGGGTGTTCCTAAATATTATGTACCAAGGGTGTAATTCTTTAGCTTATTTTATAACTAAAAATTTATATAAACATCTGTCCGTAAACGCTTCGTTCGCTTCGAGCTACAGCTTGTTTAAATTTCAAAATTTTTAGTTTCTTCCTTATAGCCCGTTCAATTTTTGAGATACTTAGATCAAATTTGGAATCTCTAGGGTTTATATCATTGGACATGCCGGATGATTGTGAAAATCTATAGGGTGATATTTTTTCAGGAGTAATGCCCCATTTTCACTCTGATAGATTTTTAAAAAAATGAATTTTCTTTTTTTTAGAAACTTTTTGGTCCATTGCAGTTTTTCGTACCTGCGACCGTTATCGAACATAAAATAAAAACACCATTTTCTGTAAATCGCTATATAAAATTAAAATATTTAAATTAGTGTAGTAAACTCTGGTTTTATTGTGGATAATTTGTTGTTTTAATTAATTTGGACAGTTCTCGTTTGAAATGGTAACTTGTGTCTGTATATATTTATAAGATTAAAGGGTTAAGTCGTAAACTGTAAGATGTAAAAGCATTTTAAATACTCTCTACAGGGTGTTGAACGATAAACGTTACAGCAACTTTTTGACAGTGATCTCATCCAACCCTTACACATGCGCCCACTCTACTTCTGTACTCTTTCGAACACCACCAGTGTTTCTTAACAGTTTCAAATGCAGATATTCAAGCCATAAACGGTATTCACTGGTGTTTTATACTATAGAGATTTGAGATGCCCCAGAGGAAAACATCTAGAATTAGGGGATCTGGAGAACCATGACTGAGGTTCACCCCATTGTATCTACTTGTACACATACACTTCATTTAAATACTTAGTTACGTTTATTTTTCAACATAAATTAAACACCTTTTTTCCCCTGGTTAAGTCATTACCCGCTCGAATAAATTCCATTTCTATTCTTAAATTCTCCAAAAATACCCTATATAGCGTACCTGTTCAGAATAAGCCCGCTTTAACATAATTTTAACTCAAATCCACTTTGCTTTTAAAACGAAAATTTATTCGATAAATTAAATAGTCAATACCTTGTTTTAAGTATCTGTTAATTTGTTAAACATTCCGATAGCGTATATTGCTTTCTTTTGTGTTTCCCATTTAAAGACTTGTCAAAATAATAGATTTTACTATTATTTGATAGCGTGTTTTCCAGTTTGCTAATCGCGCTTTCGATAACGCGAAGATTGCAGTTCGAACTCGTGTTATTTGAACCCATTTTGAATTTGATTCTGCATCTTGTACGTTGAAATATTTTCTACATTATTCGTCCCAGTACTTCAAGAGCGATGCACGTTTTTTTGTTCGACAAGTAGGAGGTGTTTTGCCTGTATCAATGAGTTGTTCCGCGCTTACTCATCTTAATCAAATTCTTTTGTTAGCTCTTAGCTTGGTTCTTTTTTATGTAGGTCTAGCTGTTCTTTGTTACAGATCAACTGCCATTGCCTGTAGATCGTTAGTGCCGTTATGGTAACAGGGTAAATAAATCCCGACGACCGTGGAGAAGCGATGCTGATTCACTCTCGACCCGTTGGACTGCAAGCTAAGTATTCCGACACATACGGGTATACAACTTGTTTTCTTTTATGTATATCAAGGGCATATTCCTTATTAGCGTTTGGTGTAGTCACGCGATTAGAAAAGTGACAATGTAGGACTATTGTTTGTTGCTGCAAATCGGTATTATTGCTCTACAGGGGGGATGTACCAATGTTAAAAATGTTAGACAAAAGTTCCCACACGCTTATTCTTTTCTACTGATTAGCTTATTTTACAAAAGGTATTATGTGCAATTTTAAAAACGCTTGACAAAAGTTCTCACATGTTTATTTTCTACTGATTAGTTTTATTTTGTATAAAATACGAGATGCGCACTTCGTATCTAAAGTACTAAATTGTTCGTATCACATAGTTGTTTGCTTTGAAATAGTAATGCTTAATTTATTTCTTTTGCTTGTTTGTTTGTTCAGAGTTTTTTTGTTTTTTTGGTATGTAGGTGAATCTCCCCACTCTCCGGGTCTGGTAGTTAGCCTCTTATTTACGTTTCTTCCGACTACTTCTAGGTACGTAGCATCTTTCAAGCCAAGATGGAAAAATGTGTTGTGGCCCATCTCATTTAATTTCTCCACAAGAGGTAAGTCTTCCAGTATTAAAGGCAATTGTTGTAAAAAATGCCTGAATGAGTGACCAGTAGGTCGACCAGTGAGGATCGATCTAATGATCCCCAATTATACCACCCCACACATTTAATCAGAGCTGCTCATCAAAATGCATGTTTACAATTCCACGGGGGATTTTCTTCAGTCCATATGTGATTCTTGTAAAAATTTATAATAGAATTTCTTGAAAAATTGACTTCGTCGGTAAAAAGGATTTTACAATCAAAATTTGAATTTACTTGTGACTTATTACAGTGCCATTAACAGAAATTAATCCTTAAAGAAAAACTCGAGAAAGATGGGCCTGCGCCCTTTGAATGTGGTAAGACTACAGCAAAGAATCACTCAGTACACGCCAAGCAACTTGATGACTAATGTTTAAATATTCATCCATTTTTCTGGTGCTAGTGTCTAGATTTTTTCTATTTCGTTTAAAATAGTTTTTTCGATCTGTGGTATTCTATGAGTACGTGGTCTATCTGCATCTCCGATATTTTTATTAGAATTCCTGTTCCGTTTGTAAATATTAGTTTAAATTAGCTTTTAATTGTAGCATAAGATGTAGCTTGCAGGTAAATTCCCTCCCGTCGTGTAGATAACATGATATATGATTTTTTCTAATTTAACCATCAAATACTTGTGTGTTGTATGCACCGCCGCTCTTTTGTACAATTGTAGTTATACAGTCGCTAAAAGTTGTTCTAGGCAAACATGTGCTTGTAGCTATGGTGCTATAAACGTTTAAATGCTGTAAACGGTCGACCGGTTATCGTTCTGCTATCGCCCCCGCCGCTGCAGTTTGTTACAAAGAGCTTGATGTTTATGCCTTACGTTTAAATTTGCTCATAATTTACACGTCCACTTTCTCACCATCTGTGGCTATTGAATCACCCCACAACATTGATCCTACGCGAGCCGGATGTGAATTCAACCTGAAAGCTACTTGTTTAAAAACTGTTGTATCGTTTCCATTGTAATTGTAACCTGGCAGATATTCGTTTCGTATATGTTAAGCTTTAATTCGTTTAAATTTATTATTGTAAAGTTTTGATAGCGGTTGCGATAAGATGCAAATACTTGTTATCGCTTTGCATCTAATCTTTTGTTTATTTGAGTTATCTACAGCTTTTGTTTCGGTAGTATTCATTAGCAAGAATTGCGATCTCGTTTCTAATACATTGGTTAGGCATGATTCCGTTAGCTTCTGTTTGCATTTAGCTTATTTAATTAGTTATGGCGGAAAAACTGAAACGCATGCATTTTCTACGTATCAGTTCAATAAACCCGCTGCAAGGCATCTTTGATATTGCGCACAATTGTGAAAATGATCCTAGCCTGTTAGATCTGTTTCGAGCTCAATATACTCCAAATGGCGGGATACGAGAAAATTTTTTTGTCTAACATAATTCGATCACGGCTGCAATCGCATCGGTGATGGACGCGGATGACCAATTTCAAAGTAAACTCGTAAGTAAACGCGCTCTGTTTAAAACTTTGTCCGAGTGAAACTGTTAGTTTACCCCTTCCTCCAAGTACTTTTAAGTTAAAAGTGTCTCTACCGCCGTTACCTCCCCCCAACCCATATTTCAGGGAATTGTTGACTATTTAAAAGTTTAATTGATCACGTTGATAATTTAGTCTAAATGGAGAGCTGTCAGCCGTGAATAGCGGATCCGTGGCGTAGTTGGTATGCATGTGACTACTATGCCCAAGGTCCCAGGTTTGAATCCCAACACGAACCGCTTGAAAAATGGTAGGCGAGCATTTTTCACAAAAATACGCCCTCGTTCGGATGAGAGGTAAAATGGAGGTCCAGTGTTTGAGTGTTGTCACGCACTTTAAAGATCTCTTCTTTGCTTGCAACACAAGGGTTCGGCAAAATTCAAAATTTTCAGGTAAAGAAACTCGCATCCTGGCCAATGTAATACCCTTGGGTGGAGCTTTGGAAAATCATATGTAATGTCAGTCGTAAATAAGTTTTCATGCATTCAATCAATGCTAAAGGGTCCAGCATTGCTTACCATAAGAACTTTGATTTTACGAACGTCAATTACCCTGTTGTGTACAGTAAGCTCCATGAAAAATATCGTAATATTAGCCGTATTACATCCGCTTTTGGGAAAACATTGTTAAATTCCCTAAGTTGAATTCTTACCATCCCTCAGACTTACAATATACAGTGGATACCTTTGTCGACAACTTGCAGGCGCTTAAAAAAATATGAGCTACCTGTAGAGGAATGGGATTTCGTTCTGGTAAACATGAATCTAGACAGCCTTGATATACATGTAGTTTCTACATACCGCTACTAGTAACAAGATTTGTTTAAGCCCTGCTCCCGCTGCCTCTACCATTACACTTGCTATTAGTTCCGCATTTCAAAACCGCTATAAACCATTCGCTCCACTCTCTTCTCAGGAAAGGTTCACTTCGTCTAGCTGTAGTGGCCCGCCAACGTCAAATTTTGTTTTATTAATTCTCTCGCCAAATCTTAAGTTCTGTTACTCTCTAGCGTTCCAGTGGAAATGTCTGATCGCTTTGGTGCTTTCCAGAAATTTTGTTATTTACTCGACTAGGGTAGCACAAATTCTTTTATTTCGCAAAACAGTGTGAAACAATTGGGTTTCCGAGCTACTCCGCATTCACTAACCCTTGGTGGTTTAGGCTGCATGCGCTCCGCGGTTATACATGGTGCTATAACTGTTTCGCTCAAACTCATAGGTGCTTTCCCACCTATTATTAATTTCGAAGCTATCGTACTTCCCAAAATTTGCGAAAATTTGCTTACTACTAATATTTATTCAGGAAATTTTGTTCATCTAGCTAATCTCAAACTGGTTGTTTCGCTTTTCGCTCAATCTTCACCTATTGATTTATTACTTGGCGCGCATATTTTCTTTAAAATCTTATTAAATGGTTGTATTCAAGGTTCAACTAATCAACCTATTACTCTTAACACTATTTTTAGATATGTTTTAATGGATAACATACCGGTCTCGCCCACTTCTAAAGCCACTAACTCGTTTTGTATCACCGAGTCTGCCTCCCCCCTGGTAAATATTGTTGTGAAATTATGGGAAGTTGAAGAGGTTCCTGACGCTAAACCTTTCGCATCTGATGAATTCTTAGTAGAAAAATATTACGTTGACAGTCTCTGCCGTATTCAGCAAGGACGATGTGTCGTCTCTTCAAAGATCCAAAAGCTTCTTTTTCCGGTAGTCGTGATCTCGCTCTACAGTGCTTTGTTTCTTTAGAAAAGCGTCTAACTGAACAACCTTTGATTTATTAACAATACTTTTCGTTCATATGCGAGTATTTAAATTTCAAACACATGCAACCCTACCATTTCAAATCGAACTGGTAATTCAATTTTTCATAATAAAGTTGGGTTTCCATTTTATCTTATAACTGTTAATATATATTAACAAACATGCATTTGCATTCCAACTGTGGATTATCCTTCTTAGCTATTTAATAATATACTTACATCTTTGTATTATCCGAACGCAGCAAAATAGGATGATCAAGTCGTTGGTACATTAATTATGTATATAACTTAAATCAATTTCCTTAAATGCAAGACGTAATTTAAAATCGAAATTCAGAATAAGCTTCAGTAGTATAAATTATAACACAATCTAATCAATTGGCTGCATAGCTTAGTTGGTTAGGGCGTTGATCCAGCAAATCAATGGTCGCAGGTTCAAATCCTGCTGCAGCTGTTCTTTTGGCGGTTTTCAATTACCAGTTAGATTTGAAATGGTAATTCAACTTTACATAATAAAGTTGGGTTTTCATTTCATCTTATAACGGTTGATATATATATTAACCAACATGCATTTGCATTTCAAATGTGGATTATTTTTTTTAGCTCTATATATATATATATATATATATATATATATATATATATATTGCTGTGTTAATAAGATCATTTAGGGGTAGTTGGGACCAATAGTACAGCGCGCTTAATATAAATTACATGAGGGCTCACAAAACGAGACAGTTTTCTGAAGAAAATAAGAAATACGATGGTTAGGCTGGAAAGTAAATGACAACGCCCTGTATATAAACCATAATCATAATTAATTTAGTTAATAAAAAATATTTTAGAAGATTTATTTAAATAAACAAATTCGCAAGTCATAAAACAACATGAACGGAAGCTGAAACACTACACGCATGAATAACGCATCATTATTACGTCTAGGATCCCAATTAAAACAAGCAGGTTTAAAAATGCGTAAGATGAAAAACGCAAATAATTAAATACATAAATTGTATTAAGTCTACGCCACTAGAAATCGAAAATCAACACCTGATATATTGGAAACAAACACGGTATGGTGATAAAATCAAAGTTCATTAAATTTATTGTACAAACAATGGTCTACGTGATCTAATAATATAAAAATCCAAGAGAATGAATGCAATTAACTCGAAATGCTACATGCCGAAATCAGCGCGTTAATTTTAATATACAACAAAGTACCATAGGAATATCCAAAACTTTGTACACAAGAATCACGTACGAAGCGCAATCGATTGAACTATGAGCTTGTCAATAGATAGGCGATGCCTATATATACGACCGGATTTGTAAACAAATCAGTTTTACCATGAATTGAAGAATAGTACACATCGCCCAGAACAAAGTATTTAGGTGAATAAATTTGAACTGATTTAATTGTTAAGTGATAAATTATATGACAGTGCAACATTAAAAGAGGTTTTGTTGTTTTTGATTCTGTAAAAGCGTAAGTAATAAAAGGTTATTTATAAATTAAATGGATCTACCAAGAAAAATGGAGTCCAGGCCAAGAGGACGGCCCATGAACATTAGTAGATTCCAGAGGAATAATGGACCGGTAAGATATCAAGGCAGATCATTTGAAAGGGGGAATATACAAAGAAATAATTGGAATATAGGAAATGCCATTAGGAGAAACGCGTAAGGTAGAATAATGAATCACGTACTGTTGAGAATAGAACCGTTACCCAAGAAAGGGAAAATATGGCAAACGCACAGAGAAATAGCATGAATACTAGCAACAAAAATAGAAGGACATATGCAGACATATTTAATCAACCTGGAACGTCAAGTAGACAGGATTTTTAGATGCAGACAAGTCAAACGACAAAAGTATAGAAATTAATAAATATGAACTGCGCGTGAATTTATAACACTAGTTGGAAGATGATAAAAAACTTATTGAAAAAAATGATTTACTGCCTATAATAAAATTGCAAATAGAAGATAAAGAGATAATGGTAGATACAGGAGCTGAAGCAACATTAGTAAGTGAAGGTTTTATTAAAGATAATTCAGAGAAGTTAATGCAGAAAGTAATCCCTATTAGAAGATATTAATCTAGTATCGCCGAATTATAAAAGGTATGTAGTTATTAAGATTATCATAATTCTGAAAGTTAAGTTGGGAAACTTGGAAGTTGAGCAAAAGTTTTTAATTGTGCTAGGGGATTAAGATTTGATGCCATTCTGGGAATAGATTTTATAAGTAAGATGATAGGTATAATAGATACCGAGAATAAGGTGATAATTATGGGAGATGAGAGGATTGAGTGGGACGAAGAAGTCCACATAGAGGTACAAGGACAGTATATGAATTTGAGAAGGAGATGAAAGATGAAGGAGATAAGAGTTTAAGTATTAAGTGCCCTGGTGAAGTTAGAAGAGAAGTTGTATCGTTTTTAGAGGAAAACTCAGAATTATTGGAAACTACAGAAGATGATGTTGAAGAGATGGAGGTAATACATAAAACTGATGAAAATAGTATAATTGCAGGTGTTGAAAGGAGATAAAGGAACTTTCTGTGAATGTAGCTCTTAAAAATAAAATAAATAAAAGTGGTAAAATATTAAATAATAAAGAAATAATTGGGAAAGGTAGAACTTAATAATTTATTTGGGACAATTGCGATTAGAGAATCAAATCATTATGTGAAATGCCGTATGTATAAAAATGGAGAAGTAGCATTTGATTTCTCGAAACATTCATTCAAATTTGCGGATTATTGAAATGAGAGAGGATGACGGAGTTAAAAGCATAAATGTGAATTATTTTGAGAAAGATGTAAATTATTTTAGGAGAGAATTAGAAGATAATGTAGATAAGGGATCGATTGTTCTTAAATGTCCAGATGAAATTAGAAATAAAATAGAACCGTTGTTAAAGAAAGAATTTTATGAATTGATAGATAGAGAGTTAAGAATTGCTACGGATTGTGAAAATAAGGTAGAAGTTATTGATATTGATATTGAAGACGAAAGATTATCTATTTAATGAAGATTAATTGAAAGATGTATGGCTTGAGGTAACGTAAGTAGGCTAGATAATTCAATCCTAGACCATATATTTTCTCGATGTAAGTAGTATAGCAGAGTAGTGCTGGGACAACTTTATGAAAATTTTATACCCCATATCTTCCTAAGGTAGCTCAGAGAAAAACATGCTATAATACAATGAATTATGTGTGATAGTGAAGAGAATTTTGTTTGAAATGAAACTTGATGAAACCGCGTGTAAATATAAGAAAAAGTTAGGAATATAGAATAGGAATGTTAGACTATAGATGATATTAAAATAGAGTTAAAGACAGTTTAGTAACTAAAGATAGAAATAGTTGGATTGTTAAAAGTAGGAACGCCATAGTATGAAAAGATTATGCGTGTGTATTAAAAAACATAAAGAATTAGTCATAGTTAGCAAGTAGTAAAATTACTCATATATGCGGATAAATAACGCAGACTTTGAATTTTATATTTTGATTTGGGGGAGAATGGCGTGATAAGGGATCACGAGAGGTCATTGAAACCCAAATTTCACCAAGATATAAAAGAATCCGAAGAAAATAGAAATTTTTGTAAATTCATGGTTACGTCATGTACAATAAAAGCGTACTTTAATTCATTAAAACGTCAAACAAAAAAATGCCTTAAATTAATCAAGTTAATTGCCCTGTGTATTACATAAATTCAATTTATGGAAAACATGTTCTTGAAAGTTCCAGGGAATTGAGACGAAATACGTCAACTTCGTTGAACTCATTAATAAATTAACGTTTGTTCTACGAAGAGGCCGTAACAATAAAAAAGTCGATAAAATGTAAGAAAAATTGATAAAAGTTATTTATTACGTTTCGCAATTACTGGATTAGTATGCGACGCCACAATAACCTTGGATGTTAAACAAACACGAGCAATGCACGTCACTATTAAGTGAAACTCGATAACTAGGTAATAAAGCGCGACAATTTAAACGTAATTAGAAATTCCTAGAAAATTACTTCAGATAAGCTTGTATTATTTGGAATGGAGTCACATAAATACTACTACATTCTAGAAAATAGATAATTTTTGTATATAAATGAGAAATTTTATTAAATACATTCATTCATGAATTCGATCGTGGAATGTTATTTTGATATAGTTGCGAATTGTTGCATTGCAAAGATGATATTTGAAGTATGCAGTACGCATACTTTAATTTAATAAATACGATGTTACAATAAATAAAAAAGTGATGTTTTAAACGTAATCTGCATAAAAAGAATGAAAATTATTAAATGTAATTATATACCATGAATATAACGCTACTTTAAAAATTTTACTAAATATTCCGAAGGAAAATTTAAGCGAATATGCACGATTTTGTAAACTGGGATTTGACGTCAATTAAAGAATAGAGGCCGAAGATATTTATTTCTGTAGATTACAAATTGGAAAAGCACTTTGTGGTTTTGCAAGTCTGTCATTTAAATCTAAGCTAGGATAAGTGTTAATCATATAATATTTTATTATTGTAAGGATCTTTACCAGGAAAGTTTGTGTTCAGAGTTCGAAACACACTGAAATAAGGAGGAGTTCCTAAAGGTAGTGTAAAAAATTTTTTTATTTTTATTTTCAGAAATTTTATGACGACCAATTCGTGGGGCTTGATTGGTTTTAATGGAAAGCTCGATGGTTAACGACTTCCACAGCAATGTATATATATATATATATATATATATATATATATATAATAGTGGTTTTAAAAGATCAAAAATAAATATAAGCGAAGCAATTTCAAAACACCCTGTATAAAGAAACAACCAGAAATTACGTGCGAAAATTATATTAGTTAATTCATTTTTAAGTATCTGGTATTAACGAAATTTTATAAATAATTAATGAAATTTAAGTAGGTTTGCAAAAAATTAAATGGTAGAAGCCAATACCATTAATTAATTAATTAATTTGAATTAAATTGAAATAAAAGCATTTAAAAACCCGGTAATACCAAGATGAGACGCGTTGCTAACGTACCAATACATCAGGAGGGTTAAAATACGTGAAATATCCAAATCGTAGAAGTGTTATTTTAAAATATTACGATTGAACACCTGCGTATTTTTCTAAAAGTCAAGTTTTGCTTAAAATTGTGTAGATAACAAATGGTTACAGAAAACGTCGGATAAACCGTCGCTTATATTCACGGGAAATGCTAATAAGGGGGTTATTTAACGCACGCAGACAGTCCACGTGTGTAAACAGTGAACAAACAAGGATATCGATTTTTCAACCACTCAAGCGAGGTTAGACTGAGACGTACAAAACGTATAAGCATGCGACCACAATAGTAGAGGAGGGATTTGAGAAACGTCATTAAGTCTACGATTGGTCGATATGTTAGTTCAACTTGGCATAGACGCGAGGATAGTGTAGCGCGATTTTCTTGAAATTTTATAACGAGGTACGGAAATTCGCAGATTTGAAATTGGGATTGAGTGCAAAATTGTGAGAATGTGTGTTGTGTGCAGAGGATTTCGGATAACTGGGGGCCTGGAGAGGTTACAGTCGAACGACATAAATACTCTAAAGAACTAGGACTCGCTCTCTTGTCTTTTAACTGCGTGCCTTATTATTTCAATCGTCCCGAAAGCACATATGAAAGTTAAACATGAGTTGTAAGTACAGTATTGCCCGAAATAAACAGTACTGAAATTGTAATTGTTTTGTATATTTAAAAAATACATATTATTGACACTTTATTATATGTTCTAAATGTGCACCTCCTCGTTCGAGACAGACTTCATAACGATGTTCTAAGTTTCTGGTCATGTTATTGAATAAGGGTTGTCTCAGGGCTGCGAAGAAGACTCTAACGGCATCTTTTAATTCATCGATGGTTTGTGGTGCCCGTTTGAAAACGGCATTTTTAGCCATGCCCCAAATGTATGCGTCTGGAGGTGTGAGGTCTGGAGAATGTGAAGGATAAGGGAAGTCAGTAAATCGTGATATGAATTTGCTTGGAAAATGTTCTTGAAGAAATTGACGAATTGCGGCAGCAGTATGGCAAGTTGCCCGTCCTGCTGAAAAAATTGGTTTCGAAATGCCAAGTTACGTGCACGACAGAATTGACGTAGATCAGGGATAAATCGTGTTAAAATTTGTCTGTACCTCTGTTGATTAAGTGTGACTTGCCTACCATTCTCTTCGATAAAGTACGGACCAATGATTCCGTGTCCGGAAACAGCACACCAGACACTCACTTTTTCACTATGTAAAGGAACCTCTTGAACCTCATCGGGTCTGGCAAAGCCCAGAAATCGATTTGTGCGACGATTCACATAGCCTGACAAGTGAAAATGTGCTTCGTCTGAAAACCAAACATTTTTCAAAAATTCAGGTTTTCATACTGTAACGCGAGAATTCTGGCGCAATATTCCACTCTACTGCGATAATCCCGAGGATGTAGTTGTTGATGTACCTGAATCACATACGAAAATGTACCCAGCTCCTTCAGGATTCTTTGAAAGGAAGTTCTTTTAAATCAAGTTGTAACGCTGTCCTTGCCTGGCTGACTTTCGGATTTTCTAAGATTTGCTCAAAACACGTTCATGGTTATTGTTGTTGTTAACTGTCCTGGGACGTTCCGAGTTTCCTTTTCGTTGGCACAATACACTACCTGTATTTCTAAACTTTTCAATAACCTTCAAAATTACAGCATTACTTGGAGAACGTTTATTAAACCTTTGTGTGAATTGATCAGACACGTATAGCAAACTTGCACCATTACGTCGGCCGATTCCGTATGAACGAAAATAATGCTCTACCAGAAACACTTTCTCCTCTGTACTTAACACCATTTTTAACAATTAGGCCCTACTAATTACTTGTTTGAGGTTTACTTGACAGGTCTATACTAGCTAACTTGAGTGTGACAGCGCACGCATAAAAACACCGACAACTTAGTTTCAGTACTGTTTATTTCGGGCAATACTGTATTAACAAATAATTTAAAGTGTATTGTTTAGTGGTAGCCTCTAAATTAAATTAAAACGCGGTTAATGTGCCGAGATTATTTTATTGAGGTATCACCTATAATTTTTAATCAACTCGTGTCGGGACATTAAATAACGTAAATTACTGTGAAATAAAATTTGGAATTTGGTTACACCGAGAAGGAGGCGTTGGCAGATCAACTGAAATGGAAGTCGTCTAGTAATTGAGAGAATCGACCTGCAGACCAGATAGAAATTTACATGGCAGCATTTACAGAGCGAAGATCTTCTAGAAATTCCAGGCAACGATTTAACATTGTGATTCCTATAAACTGTAAATATTGGGGTGGCGTATGAGAGTGTGAATTATTTACGTATTGAACAGAATATGTGTAAATAACTTTATTACGGTATTCAACTAGAAATTGAAGGTGTCTAGAAAGCTTTTAAACGTTCCATCAGAACGTGAAATTTTGTGAAGGGTACATGGCTTTGTTTTTTTTAGTTTTAGAGTATGCAAAGTACAAGGGCATACATTAATTGGGTTATTATGAGCTCACCATATCCCACAGTTTACTTAGAGTATTAAAATAAATAAATAAATTATAATGAAGGAACTTTAGAGAAGGTATTATTCAAGGTCCATTTACTCCGCGTAAATTTTATGTGTTTGATGATTTAAAAATTAAATACAGAACAGTAAAATTTACTGAAGTGCAACGTGAACAATAAAATAATAATGAATTGCATTTGTAAATAGGAATAAATAAAAGATTGTATGTTTGTTGTATTTTGTGGTTTTATTGGGCGTGTGCGTGAATGATAGGATTTATGAATGAATATAGCTATCCAAAAGGAGGTCCTAATGAGCTAGCCGGAAGCAGTTGAAGAAGGCCGTTCAACCGAGGAAGAGAGGAAAACGGGTAAGCAATTTTTTTTGACTTATTTAGATTTTTAGAAATTTTTCTATTTTACACAGTAATATATTAGTGTGATATTTGGAGGTTATAAGAGCAGTAGTATTCATTTTGCAATTTATTTCGTTATTTAGCATGTAAAAACAACAAATTACAATTTGAAACCGCTTTTTAAATTGGTAGTGTAGAAATTAATAATTTTACTGTAATCTTTTAGGAAGCTAAAAGTTAGTTTTGATAGTCCTGCAGATGTAAATATTCATAAGGTATAGCGTATATAAGACAGAATTTCAAATTTGATAGTTATAAACATATTTTAACAGTCGTATTTAAGGTGAAGAATATTTTCCAAAAGCTTTTAGAACGCGAAAGGGCAGAAGCGAGAGTCTAAACTTCATTTGATAAACTAATCTAACCTTCATATTTAAATTATAGCAAAGTGGCAGTTATATTTGTTATAAGTTTGAAGCTGTTGTCAAAGCTTTCCTAGTAACATTTAAATAATAAACGAATGTAACCGTCTTAATTTTCCTGGTATATTTTTAAGGAGCGTAGATAACGTTGAACAAATGCAAACAAATTCTAGGTAGTGTGGTAAACGACGTCAATTATAATAAATTTATAGCTTTTAAAATGGGTAGCTGTTATCAGTTACAAATTCAACTTGCCAACAAAAAACAAAAAGGGAGTATTAGACAACATGTATACAAGTGAGATAGGCGTAGATTGAACGTTAACGTTTGTTGACAACGAGGAAGGCACACGAAGTAAAGTATAGTTGCTTTAGCGTGTATGTTAGAACAAAATGAGGACAACACGTGTTATGAATATAAAGTAATTGAGCGAGAACAAATTGGTGGTTATACAAAGTGGAGTGAGTACAAAGAAAGAGCGAGGTGATTTTTGGGTGTAGGTTGGAGAGAGATGGATACTACACATGTTGCATTAGGGGCGTATTTAAGACGTTTACTTTGTCAGTTGGGGTAAATATACAAAAGTGGGATTATTGAAATTCGACGAAAATTGGTTAGTTAGGCATGCGTGTTAGTGATGTTCAAGTGATTTACAAGAAGTGAGTTTCGGTTGGAAAGAAAATACAAAGAAATGCCTACGTAAACATGTTGGTGTGGGGGAAACTTCTAGAATTTTGGTGGCAGTTAAAGTTTTTTGTGTACGTTAGGGAGAGTGTTTAAGGATTAAATGTTTGTGTTGTAGAACGTTTGAAGAATTCTAACATGCTTTGAAGAGGGAAGAAAGATATATAAACACCAAGAGATAGTTGTGGAGCTCTCTCTTAGTCTCCGAGTTCGAATAGCGTAAAGCTTTCTCTTGCTCAACAAACAGCTGTTGGCTACAAGAGAAAAATACTTTAACAAGTTGTATAAAACAGTACTCTACGTAAGTAAAGATTGTTTTAATTTTAATTTTCACTAAATGTCAAAAGCATACAATTGGAAATGGAGTAGATGTGAGTGGTTGGTCAATTTGGTTGTGTATCAACAGTCAATGGTATTAGTAGCAGAGCTTGGGAAAATTGGATGCATCTTCAATGTGGTAGATGAGTTGATTTCATGGTCAAATGGTTACAGTCGGCAGTTATTCAAGTCAGGTTGGTGTGTTCCTGTATGCCGCAGTCTCTGAGAGAATGCTAGCAAACCGTATGCATGTATAGTAGCGCGGTAACTGTTGCTTTTTATTGCCTATGCGTATAAACTGGTATTCAATGACTTTTGTCCGCTTTAGGTAAAATTTATGAATGAAAAGGACAAACTTGTAAAGAGATACTATTTGAATTTTTGATAGTGTATTATTTTACTGTAATTTTATGTGAGAATTTATGTTAAAAAGGGAGGGTTAGGATATTGGTAATATTTGTTTGTTTGTACAAAGTATAGGGACTTTTTGCTGTTTGATTGGTTACTAGGAGCTCTTATTAAACCTAGGTTAGAGTAAAACATGTGATAAAGCCCTGTTACCTTCCTAGATAATTAATTGGAAATAATTAATCTGGGGAATCATTGATCTCGAAATGTATTATTTTAACAGGGGTTTTATATAATGTATAAATAAAGTGTGAACGAAAAGTTTACTTGTGATTTGGCGTGTATTTTACTCCGAATATGTAATAAATGTATATGATTCACCATAGCAGCTATATATTTTTTGTAGTTAGTTGAATTGCAGAAACAGGCTGAGCAGCCGTGGCAAACTTCACTGCGACGCGGAAATTTTTAAGCTTTTTAAGTTAATAAGCAATCGTATTATTTGAGCAAGTGCACAATTTAGGCACTCTGTATTTCAAGTAATAGCTGAGGTAAGTTGACCAGCTGGACTTCAATTATGACAAAGTTTCTTAAAATTATTATTTTCCTGAATAACAAAAAGTTTCAACTCACACGACAGACATATTCTAGACATTAGTAAATATTGCACGCTACTCCTCAACTCGTTACGATCAAATTGCCGTAGGTTTTTGATGCAAGGTATTCACAAACTCTACCTATTATTAGTTAACAGGGATAGATTTTAAAGAAAAATAGTCGGCATATGATTCCTGACTCTGCAGCCCAGGATTGAGGTCTCAGACACTGCATTCATTGCCGATTGTAGTGCGAATCATTTATTTCAAAGGCGGTCGTTAAATAAAGCTTACTCGTGGTTTATCTGTATATGTATTATCAAACATGCTACAAATGTGTCGTTTGCTTGTAATTAAAAAACCTCGGTATTTTTTCTACGTAAAGTAGTTCTCACTTTTTGATCTGACAAACGTGAAAAATAAAGAGGTTTGAAACTTGGGGAAGCCTTTAACATGAAGATTTATAATAGAAGACATGATAGGGTGGAGAGATGCAGTTAATAACAATAAGGTATGGGAGTTGACTTAGAAAAAATAGGTCACATTTTAGAACGAGGGATGGGCGATATAGTAGGAAATAAAATTGCTATCAGAGACAAATGATCAATATAGAAATCAAGCTAGAAAGGATGTAAGTATAGATAATTTCCAAACATTGAAGAAACTAGTTCTGGATTAGAAACAAAAAATAAGTGTGCCGAACTAATCTTTGCCTTGGGATTATTTTTAAATCCTTTGCCTCAGAATTTTGCAGGAAGATCTTTCCTGAAATTTGGGTTGCTGTACGTTTTGGCTTGAAATTTCGTCAATACGACTTAGATGATTTTTTCGAAGTATATAAATCATGTCACCTCAAACACAAATGCTGTGAACTATAAATAGAATTATTCTTCTTTAACATCACTTACTCAAATTATCGCTTACTGCTCCAGTTTTGAGCTATAGAATATTTATATACTCATTAGGCTTACAAATATAAAAATAGAAATTTGCATGGTTGTTACTACTGTAATTGTAATTGAATGGCATTGCTATTCTACTTACCATCAATTGATCTTTTTCTGGATGTGATGGTGTAGGGTCATTATATGCATCTTGCAGTACACGATTAATATCTGATATTCTTGACCGAAGATCCTGAACAGCTTGCTCAGTAGAAGATAATCTCTCTACCCAACTTGCTATTAGTATGTCATCTGAACAAGTGCAAGTTGTTTTTTCTGATTCACATTCCTTTGACTTATCGAATGTAGCATTAGATTTTTGCAATTCACTTCTTTTTGGTACTTTTCCACGCTGAGGGTCTGTAGGTAAAGCGTTTGCTTTAATCCCAATAGATTTTTCTGCGCTTGCCTTTCTCTTACGAACTAATACTTTCTCAGGTTTTTTAAAATTTCTACCATATTTTATAGAATCTGATTGTGATCTTGTCGGCCTATTTACATTGCCGTCTTTTTGCGGTACCTCATCTAAATCGTGCTGAAGTATGTCATCTTTCACCAGGGACGTTAATGTATCATTTGCTGTAGAATCATCAAACCCTCCGAATGAATCTCCAGACGCCAGCGAAACGTCAGGAGTATCAATTTCTATACTGTGTTGATTATAAATTTGCGGTTTGTCTTTTGGTTTTTGTTTAGTATTTTCAGTTGAAATGGTAGCATAGTCTATTTCTGTAAATAAATATTGCTGCTCAGTTCCAAGTTGGTCTCGTATCAGAGAGCCTTCTTCTTGCAAAACAGTTGGTAACTCTTCTGGGACAGATACTTTGGGAATTAAGACTTTTTTTGGCTTTTGTTTAGAATTTGCTGTTGGAATGGTAGTATAGTGAGTTTCTGAAGGTAAAGAACGCTGCTCAGTTCCAGGTTGGTTTTGCATCCGAGAGTCTTTTTTCCGCAAAGCAGTTGGTAACCCTTTTGGGACAGACACTGTTGGAAGGAAAACTTTTTTTGGCTTTTGTTTAGTATTTGTTGTTGGAATGGTGGCATTGTGCGTTTCTGAAAATAAAGAACGCTGGTCAGTTCCAGATGGGTCTCGCACCAGAGCGTCTTTTTTCTGCAAAGCAGTTGGTAACTCTTTTGGGACAGGCACTGTTGGAAGTAACACCTTTTTTGGCATTTGTTTAGTGTTTGTTATTGGAACGGTAGCATTGTGCGTTTCTGAAGAGAAAGAACGCTGCTCAGTTTCAGGTTGGTCTAGCACCAGAGCGCCTTTTTTCTGCAAAGCAGTTGATAACTCCTCTTGGACAGACACTTTTGGAAATAACATTTTCTTTGGCATTTGTTTAGTATTTACTTTTGAACTGGTAGTAGAGTTTATTTTTGAAATTAAAGAATGTTGCTCAGTTCCAGGTTTGTTTTGCATCAGAGAAGGTTCTTTCTGCAAAGCAGTTGGTAACTCTTCTTGGACGGACACTTTTGGAAATAACGTTCTTTTTAGAATTTGTTTAGTATTTACTGTTGAACTCGTGGCTGAGTTTATTTTTGAAATTAAAGAGCCTGCTTAGGTTCAGGTTGATCTGGCATCAGAAAGTCTTCCTCCTGTGAAACAGTTGGTATCTCTTCTGGGACAGATACTTTTAAAAATAATACTTCTTTTGGAACTTGTTTAGTATTTACTGTTGGAATGTCAACATAGTCTATTTCTAATATTAAAGAAGGCTGCCCAGTTCCAGGTTGGTCTTGCATGAGAAAGTTTTCTTCCTGCAAAGCAATTGGTAGCACTTCTGTGAAAGGCACTTCTAGAAATAAATTTTTTTGTGAATCTTGTTTCGTATTTGCTGTTGGAATGGTAGCATAGTCCATTTCTGAAAGTAAAGAATGCTGTTCAGTTCTAGGTAGGTCTCGCATCAGCAAGCTAGCTTCCTGTAAAACAGTTGGTTCTATTCTAGACAGGCCCAGTACTAGAAAGTCGTCTGCAGGCATAGCAGGTATTTCTATTTTAGATAGGTCTAGTACTGGAAGGTTGGTTTGATGCAGCACAGAATCTTCCGTTATACATGAGTTTAATATTAGAGAGTCGTTTAGAAACATATTATGCTCTTCTGTTTCAGGTCGGTCTAAAGTTAGAATCCCTTTGGGATCCAAAGTAGGTTCGTCTGTTCTATTTAAAATTAGAGTGAATTGTTCTAGGGATTGAACTGCAGATTTGGTAGGAAACTTTGTATTTAATGCCATGTGCACTTTATCTAAAACGGTTTCCTGAGTACCACTGGATGAAGCTGTGAAGCACTGACATACCTGCACTCCTTGGTTGACTAGTATTCTTGATTTCGATTTCTGTCGATCTAATACCTGCGGTATTATTTCTCTATCTTTCTTATCATCTTCAATCGTAGCTTGTGTACTCTTTTCAATTAATGAACTTGTGACCATTTGAACAGTCTCAGTATCGCACTCCAGCTCATCCAATCCAATACAAGTCAAAATTGTTTGTTGTTCTATAGGGGTGCAGTTTGGTCGGCAAGTATGCACATTTCTAGGTTCTGCTGCTGAAACGTGATTTTGATAAGCACACCTAGCTCGAACGACATTTTTTCTTAGTTGACGTAAGTTTGTTATAGTTGAAACAACTGCATTGCTTTCATGAGAAAATTCTTCCAATAAGCACTCCAATGCACTGTTCATTTTTTCGTTAGCGTCGCTGGAAGTTTTGTGTAGTGAAAGCATAGTAGCCAAAAATATTGATGCTATGCTGCCAGCCATCTCATCGTGTAGTTTTTGGTGTTCAGGGCATTCCATACACCTACTGTAACTGTGTAAGTTATGCATTTATAAAGTACTACAAATTTTGACATTTCTTTTTTGACGTGAATTATTTTGAAGGTTTTTAAAAATATTATTCTGTCATATGATTATGCACCTTCTATGATTTTAAAATATCGATGTTTTGCAGTCTAATTAGCAGTGTAACCCAATAATTTTACTTAAATTTTATACAATTTCTCGGATTTCACCTACCAAGGATAAGTTTTTATTTACAATTTTGTGCCAAAAAGCTCCAATCTACACAATTGTACCTTACAAAAGAAAAAGAAGAAACCCAAAACAAAAACAAAAACACCCGTTTTAATTTCAAACTGCAAACCCGGTTTATTGAACATTTAGCAAGATAAATAAAAATTTTAATAATATTCAATATCCTAATTTTGACATATAAATTAATCTTTGAATGGCTGTTTTAACTTCCTCAGCGCCTATAGGGATGTGGGTTTATACAAATGGGCTTAGTGACCAAAAGAATATAATAGATACGAAGTTCTAGACTGCCAGAGTCAAAGGTTATTTGAAGAAATCGCACTTTAACATCTTGGTTTACGACATGCCGAAAGATTTGACATTTGATATTGTCGGAATAGTATGGTTAGTATGGGTAGGTTAGGTTAGGCAAATTATGTCTTATAAGCCACGTTAGTTAAGATTGGTTAGGTACTTATAATACATTGGGTTGGGCTAAAATATGTCATTTAGTGGTAGATACCTTGGCAGACAGTGGAAGTAGTAAGAACCTTTCCACTGTGATCACTTCAGGGATTTCAAATTTTTGAAGGTAGTAAAACAAAAATAGAATCTTTATCTACTCTACACTAGGCGTGAAACCTAACCACAATCTAAACCGATCAAACTAATATTCAAACATATAAATGAGTTCAAAATAAAGCAAAAGTCTGTTTACGAGAAGCTAAAAATCTCGTGAGAAGAATCAGCAAAGAGCATGTTCCTGAAAAATAGGAATCAAAGAATGTGAAACTTCGGTGCATAAAACCAAGGAAACAACTCGAAGCAGTGCGATGTGTTAAAAGAAGGACCCAGTAGACTAAAAAACAGCTTTTCAGAAAATCCGAGACACGGACGTAGTCGAATGCAGAGATTATTGAATCTAGGACAGGCACAGTATAACTGGCGGCAGTTAAATAAATGTCGGACACAGACCAAGGCATAGGACAGGAGTAGTTGAGCACGTTCCTTCTGCAGTAACGTATAAGCGGGGAGAAGTAACATTAGACAATGAATTTATAAAAACACCGTGATAGTAGTAACGGGAAATTCTGTTACAGCAAGAGACTATACAACCAAAGTAAATCAACGAATTCAAATGCCTAAAGATTTTATTTAGACCGTTGCTCGGAACTTTGCGTCGTTTGAAAAGAAGTTTGACGAAACGTCACTATGGTCAGGTCGAGAGGACCGGATGACCATATGTCTTCAGGAAAATTATTAGTGCCACACATGATACGACCGAAAAGATATATGGTGAGAACTGTAATGATAGATGGGGGTGTTTCATTAAGTAGACAATATGGGTCCAGTGGGCTAAGTAAAAATCGCTGCAGGGATATACAAGGATCCTGTTTCCAGCTTCTGAATAAAATTAAGCACGAAACGATGGTGACACATACGTTTTTGTACTTCAAAAGCAAGGTGAGAATTTGAAATCAGTTTTAAAATATATCAAGTAAATCTTAGAGACAGCTAGGTGATTGTCGTTATTAAAGAGTCTAAGGGCCACAAAATATAGCAAACTTCTCATTATCAATAGAAATGATAAGTCAGCACTAAAATCTCTTAAAGGTAAAGCTGACGACCACATCCAGGCAAAAAGAGTTGGATGGAGTACGAGCACAATGAGAATGTGTGCACATTCGTTCACCGCAACTGTATAGGAGCAGCTAAAGCTATTAAAAATAAAATTGATTTACATGCCATAAGGAATGCAGCTTCGACGTGGTTCAAATTGAGACTGAGCTTCTTATTAAACTTTGAGCGTTATATAGCTCATGCTATCTAAATTTCATTGGTTTATCTGAACTGTCGTTCAAAGTCTTGTAGCCAACCATAGGTTGTTTTGGATATTCCTAGTAGTTTTACAAGTTTAATTCTGATGAAACTATTCCGTAATTACGTATTCTGCTCGTATTTCTATTATTTCACGATTTTGACCGCTTGTTTTGTTATTATTACTGAAAATTTTAATTTACCTTGGTCTTTAATTTAGCTTATGGCTCTTGTTTATGTGGATAAAGGTTTCGGGGAATTGAACAAATAAACTGATGTAACATGAATGACGTAAATCAACATGTTTCTGTTTATACCTTGTATTTAAAACTTATCTTGAAATGTGCGTTTCTTATCAAAGCGCTTTACTATATTCCTTCTTTAGCGCATGCTTAATTGCGTGATGACTTACTAGGTCTTATCTTATTCCATGCGTATCTACTTGTTTATAAATTTATGAACGCTTTTTGAAGTAGTTTAATTGCATGTATAATTATTTCTCTGCTGAATGTGTTCTATTATTCAAAGACATGCTTACTGACATTGATTAAAGTTAATTGCGGTCCTTATACAGGGTGTTGAATGTTTGCTCTTTGCATAATATGCTAATTATTTTATGCTAAATAAATGCAGTTTCCTAATTCCTATTGCTATTTACATTTACTACGCGACCCTTACGACTCAATACATCCCTAAAAAAACCCCTTATCATAGCATTATTCCCCCAAATTAAAATATAAAATTTTAGAGCAATGTCATTTTTGGCGCCCAACGTGATGTCAAAATCCCATTGATCTACAAATTCTTATATTTTTATTTTATTTTAACAAATCTAATTCCCCCTTGTTAATCCCCTATTTACATCTACTTAATCTTATACCTATGTCCTATTTTACTACCTTATTTATACCTATACCTAAGTTTATTTTACATTTTGTACACTTATTTGTGTACCTCTGTATGAGTAGATTAAATTTATGTGAACTTCCCTCTTATTGCTCCTAATTCTGTCCTTTAGATCATATTTGTTCCCTGCTCTATAAATATACCCTCACTATTTATTCGATATCCCAAAAATTTAACTTTATTTTGAAAAAATTCGCATAACGTGTCTTCGTTCCTCTCATTAGCTCCTTACTTCTTTGTCTATCAACCCTTTCAAAATCAAACGTTTCACTAAACATCTGATATGCTCCTTCCTTTATTAAAGCAAACTATAGTCTTTCTCTGTAAATCGATATCGTTTTCGTACGTGCTATCTGCATCTGTGTTTTGTCCTAATTATATTTTTCCAGCTATTATTTGTTGACGAGATTTTATGTTCGCTATCTGTCTACAACTTTAGCATTCTTAGAATTTAAAACACGTGCAACTCGAATAACAACCGCCGCTTTAAATATGCTATAAACCTGAAAGCTTTTATTATTTACGCCATTTATACTAAAGAATATTAAAACAAATATTAATTATGCCTACCGTAATTTACGCTCAAGATGCATTTACGCAATTATGCGTTTCAAATTATGTTTCCAAACTTATTAATAAAAATATTTACAATCGAATTTTGCGCTATAATCAACTAACCCTAATATTTACTGGTAATTTTTGACCTATTTGTGACCTATTTATACACTTTCTAATTTGCAATAAATATAAATTTGAGCTTGTTAATGCCCTTTTATGACTCAGTAGTATATATATATATATATATATATATATATATATATATTATAGTGGTTTTAAAGGGTTAAAGGTAAATATAAACAAAGTAATTTCAAACACCCTGTATAAAGGAAACAACCAAAATTTACTTGCAAAATTTACTCCAGTTAGTTCATTTTTAAGTAACAGGTATTAACAAAATTTTACAAATAATGAATAAAATTTAGTGAGGTTTGTAGAGAAAAAAATGTTAGAAGCCAATGCAATTAATTTATTAATTTAGATGAGTTTAATTAAACGGTTATTTACGTATAATATGCATAAAAGCGTGTTAAAATTCCAATAATACCAAGGTGAAACGCGTTGCTAAACAACAAATATATCGGTGGGGTTGAAATACGTGGAAAATCCAACTCGTAGAAGTGTTATTTAAAACGCTCGTTAAGATTAAACACCTGCAGAATTTTAAATGTCAAGTTCCATTTATTTTGTAGATAACAAACAATGATTCTAAGGATTGTACAAACGGTTGCATGTTTTCGCATGAAACGCTAATGAGCGGTTATTTAAAGCACGTAGTTTGGGGTCCACGTGGGTTAGATAGCAGATGGTCTGGAATATCGATTTCTACCACTCAAGCAAGGTGAGACAGAGACGTAAAATATGCATAAGCAAGGGACAACGTTAGTATTGACGGGATTTGTGAAACGTCAATGCACAGTCTATTAGTCGATATCGTTAGTCGCACATCAGACCAGACACGGGAATATTGAATATTAATTTTTAGAAAAGATCGTAACGGTGCACTGAAATTCGCGGACTTAGAAATCGGTTGAGCAAAATTTTAAGAACGTGTTGTTGTAGATGAAAAATTTCGGATAAAATGCGGCCAGGAAGTGGCAGCCTAAATTGTATAAATACTTTTCGAAAACATAATGAAACCCCTTAATTTTTCGATCGCTTCAGACGACGTATGAAAGCTACCTTAAGTTTGTAAGTATAATAATATTATTCTAAATTGTATTGCACGGTGTTAGCCTCATAATTTGTACGCGACTTGTGCCGAGTTTAGAATTTATTGAGCTATCACCTATATTTTTTTTTAAAACTCATGTAGTGACGTTATGTAAAGCGGATTAAATTAAATAATTATGAAAGAAGTATAATTAATTTGGAGTTGGAAATTGGATACACCGAGGAGGCAGTGCAAGCAGCTCACCGTAAATGGGGTTCTTCTACTAATAGCCAGAAGCAGCATACAGAGCAGAGAGAAGCAAATACACGGCATCGTCAACGGAACATAGATCTTCTAGAAATTCCAGGTAACGCTTTGAAATTGTGTTGTTATAAACAATGAAACTATGAATATTGGGTGACGTATGAGAGTGATTTTGAAGGTAGTGTGCATTATTTTGCGTATTGAATATAATACGTATAACTAACTTTATTATGGTATTTAAATTGAAATTTGAAGGTGTATATAAAGCGTATTAATGTTCCATCAGGAAGTTAAATTTTGTGAAGAGTACATGGGTTGTTTTTTTTTTAGTTTGTTGTGAGAGTATGCAAAGTATAAGGGCATACATTATTCATAATTAACTGGGTTATCATGAGCTCACCATACTCCAGAGTTTACGTAGATTTAAAATATATTGAAAGAAAAAAAAGAATGAGAAAGAAGGTATTATTCAGGGCCCATTTACTCAGGGTACATTCTATGTGCTTATAATTTAAATTAAAATACAGGACATTACAAAATATAATTTATTGAGGTGTAACTTGATCACTGAAATGTGTATAATATTGAATTTGGTTTGTAAATAGTGAAAAATAAAAGATTGTATGTTTGTTGTATTTTGTGGTTTTATTGGGAGTGTGCGTGAACGATAGAGAATATGAGAGTGAATCTAGATATCCAAGAGGAGGTCCAACTGAGCTAGCCGGAAGCAGTTGAAGAAGGCAATTCAACCTAGGAAGAGAAGAAGGAACGGGTAAGAAATTATAATTTTTTTTTGAGTATTTAATTTCTATTATGAGTAATTTTCGAGTTTTGAAAATTTAATAAAACGGCAATATATATATATATATATATATATATATATATATATATATTGCTATGTTATCCTCGGTGTTAAAAAAAGCCCAAATTATTGCTGTGACTTAGGTACAGAGAACTGTATTAATGAAATGCACCAGAAGATATGAAATTATTATCATACTTTCCTGTTCCTTTGCTTTGCCTGGCTAGCTAAACGGAAATTATACTGTGGAATTTACCACGAAAACGTAATGAAACTCGGCAATCTCAAGAAACATATATATATATATATATATATATATATATATATATATATATTGCTGTGATACGGGGTTGGTTAAGGGTGCACGTTATAGTAAAGGTCGTTCGGGAATGAGTAATTAGAATAGGCAGCAGAAAACCACACTTATTTAAGGAAATAATTAAGAAATAGACATAGTTTGTAGATAGTAAGTAGTCAACACCCTGTATATAAAGTAGAAATAGTTTTTGGGCGACGCAGGTAAACATAGGAAGACGCATGGTTGACGTAGGAATGAGAAATACATGTATTAAGTAGATAGTAAACATTAAATACCCTGTAGATAAAGTTTAGTTAATTTAGATAAAACAAATAAGGATATTTTTCAGTGGAAGTACGCGTATATTGAGAAATAAATGATAAAGTGTAATTAGACACGCATTAAAAAGAAGAGTTCCAGACGATTAAATCAATACGGATATAGAAATAGAGTTTCAGGCAGTTAATATAAATGCGTATAAATATCTAACCAATTTGATAAGAGAAATGATTAAAAATTGCGTGAATCGCATGTAAACATGAAAATTTAAAGTCGGGTTGCATCAGTTGTTTATAGAAAAGCAAGTAATCTATCAAAATACAGCATGTTGATAATGAAAGACAGCTGCGGGCAGGTTGTGATTATGGGAAAGCGTGGAGCATTACATCAGAAACTGCTCTAAAAGCAATTATTTGATTGGTCAGAGAGAAGCGACGAGTTCTAGACCAGACCCACGGATGGAGTGGGAATTCGAGATTATATTAGCAAGCACCTTGATAAGAAAGTCAGTTTTGAACTCAATGAAGGCCGAAGTGCATTGCCATTAAATAAAGTAATACGTAATAAGTATAAAAGTGAAAAATAAAATGAGTGCGAATATGAAGATTACAATTGCCGTTTAAACGGTTTCGAGGTCTGAGGAAATAGACTAGGATTCTGATGTTAAGAAAAATACAGTAATACAATTTAAATGTCAAGGGAAAGGAAGAATAATACAATCTTGAAGTACAGGAAGAAACAAACTACAATTTTAAGTCTGGGGCAAGAATGATAAGAGTCTAAGTTTGAGGAATTGAAATAAATTGGGGTATATAATTTAATGGTGATGGTCCAGAGTGTAATAATTTGAATGGAATCCAGAATTGGGAAGATCATTTTATTGGAAGCGTCGATGTGAAAAAGATAAAACCAGGTCAGATTTTTAGTTATAAGACATTTGTTTTTCTATATGAATTTTTATTTTATTTTAATATTGAATTTGCTAAATATGATATGCTTGTGAAGAAGTCAACAAAAGAGGTTGCATACGTATTGAATGAGTAATAAGAAAACAGGTTTAGAATATTCTACACTTTGTTGGTAAAGATAATAAATTTTCTTTGGTGACTTTGGGTTTTTGAGTACATACTAGATGGTTGTTAATAAATGAAATTTATAAGAAATGTATTACAAATAATTTCATAAGCTGTACATAACATATTGGTTTCATTATATAAAATCTAAATTTACTGAATTTTATAATTGCAAATAAATGCTAGCCGAGGTCATAAGATTTAAATAGTACAAAGGCGGAGCCACAAGTTGAATAGGAAAGTGATAACCGCAAGGCGGTAACGTATCGAATTTTGCCATTGGTAGATAGAGTTGTTTAATGATAAAGTCCAGTTGATAGCAATATTAAGAAAACAGCTGGAGGAGGAGATAATTACACTTAATAGTGAATATTAAAATGGTGGTCCAATAATTTAGATTACGTAAATAGCATAGCAAAATAAATAGGTCGCCCAAAGTAGGGGCACGATAATTTAGAGTACGTAGCAAATAAATAATGCAGCACAACGAAGGGGCATGATGAGTATTTAATATCATAGCAATATATATTCAAAAACACTTTTCTTTCATAGAAAAGAATTTATAAAACAGTTTATAGTTTAAGTACATACAGAAAATTATTCCTAACTATTTCCTATATACGAAAATTATCCTTACCTGCTCTTTGTTAACAGGTACAAAATCCTTCTCAACTTATGTGTAGATTATCTATTTTTTATTATCACGTTCGTAAAGTGTGATAATTTATTAAAGGTCAGGATTAATTCATGAAAGTATTTCTGATTTCTTTTTTGGAACTCTAACCATGGTGTCTGTCTTCATCCCTACAAAATAAGTTTTTCTACAAAAGGACCACTATTTAAAAAAAAATTATTAAAGGTAAACCTCATGACAAATAATAGCTCATTTTGTTTTTTATTTTTAATATTTCCGTATCTGCATCAGCAACTTTTGGAGTTATTAAAATCTAAGAAAAAAATATTAATTATAAATTCCCCTTTTAGATGTTCTACGAAGAATTTATTTAGCGAAAATGTGCAGCCCAACAACATTCAGGCTTGCCCTAACTAGAATATACCGGTCGATTTAGTTTTGAGCGTTGCCTATTCATGACCTTTAAATAAAATATTGTCAGCATATTTCTTTCCGAGATCACCCTCACAATCCGGCTTCACCCCGAATGACGGTACATAATAGGTATAGAAAACCTAAACTGATGCTTGCATACCTGGAATCCTCGTATAGTTAGTAATAATGAATTAAAACGCAGGTTTTGACTTAGGTGTCGCTGTCAGTCTGTTCTCTGAAACACAACGGCTATTCACCTATGCGCAGTAGAATGCCAACGTTGCAAAACCTTCAAAGAACCGACGTCAACTTTGGATTGGTGCACATGTAGCGTGGTTGGCCCACAAATTCGTTCGTTGGTCGTGGTAGACCTTATAACGTTCAACTCCCTCGCATTCCGATATACAACTCTGGGCAAATAATATTAATTAAGTAACTTACCCCAGTAATACTAGTCAGAGACCAATGTCTTGTATTCCGGGTGGGTTCTGGCTACTTACGGTTGCTAGCTGTTTGATATTGTTCCTTTAGTGATGCCTCAGTGTACGATACGATGAGAAAGAGCTGTATAGGGTAGGAACTACTCGTCGATACTTGAAGCAAGTACACGTCGGCACTCCACGGAAGACGGTAAGAAAGTGTCCCAGGCCATGCTGCATTTTTCACGTAAAATGCTTACCTTCTCTTTCCGAGGTTGACGAAATTTCACGTGCGTTGATGGAAACCAAACCGTTTCCATGTGAAAATCGTTATGTCGGCATGCTCAGCGACCACAAAGATAAGTTAATCTTTTAAATAATCGTATGAACCACACTTGACGTGGTTTTCACAGGCGTTAGAGGGTTCGTTATTGTCTGTTCCGAATTTTCCCACGCAAAGTTCTAAAAAAAGTCCATAAACCTAAATGAATAGACTATTACATGTGAGCTTTATAATGATGCAAAACAATCGCTTTAGAGCTTGAAATAAAACATCAAAAAAAAAGTCTGTACAAAGATTGTATACGTTCACGGGAGACTTAACTTACATTTGTCTATAGATGCCACCTGGTTTTTTAAACCGCAGCAAAAGCTACGATACCAGGAAACGAAAACGAGCGACCTCCCGATTTTAATGCACACTCGAACTCTGCGCGCACAGGTCTTGTTTGCCGTTGCAGCGACTGCACAAATTTCGTGGGAGGCATGAGACTCACTTACTGATTACTACACTCACTTCACTAGAAATCTAATTACAAAAGTTTTTATGTCACATTCATTTATGAATGTTTGCAAATTTCATCTGTCTCCTTAGAGACATTTTTTAAAGCTGAACAAATTTATAATGCTTTAGCAAAATAACAAATAACAAATAGGTTATAAAAATAGTAGGAAACAAGGATATCTGTGGAAAAAAATAGGAGAAATAGAAGGTCAGAATACGTTCAAAGGCATTTTTGGGAAATAGTATGGGATATATTACAAGCAGAGATAGAAAAAAAGAGGTAGATATAGACCTAGATCAGATAGTGATAGATGCAGACTGTGCAAAGTTCAGGGAAATGTGTAGGTTAGTTCAGGATAAGAAACAACGATGGTACGCGTCTAACCAGTTCCAGGACTGAAGACCTAATGATGATAGCAAAATACGCCAAAATATAATGCAGAAGCTAATACGCTAAGTTTATAAATTAACCAGTTCTACTGCATTTATGATACTTAATTCCTTAACACTATTCTATCAAGCACAATAATAATGTGCGAGTTTACTCATTCAACCTACGATATTATATTCTACCTTTGGTCAGCAAATACCAAGGGTTCGAAACAATAAATTAATAAAGTGATATCCTAAAGTATTTTATTACGAAAAAGATATAGGTGCTTAATTGACTTATTGGTAAAGACAAGGCAAAGATAACATCTCAGAGATAATTGCAAGGAGAACGAGAAACACAAAACCACCTATGTGTTAAAGTGTTAATTAAGGTACGATCAGGTGTCCAAGATATTTTTGAGAAAAAAGGAAATTAACCAAACGTGGTTACGTAATAAGTCGGTAGAATAAAATTCATAGACACTCTGAAGAAAACGATAGGTACTAGACATTTATGATTTAAACTAAAAAATTACGCTAAAAGAACACCCTTTATCTAACCGCGCGGATCTCTACACTTTAATGTTGCTTGATTAGCGGTATACAATTGATTGACCATTCGTCCCCCGTCGAAGGTCTAACCTGGTATTATTTCCCACTTTACTTCTTATTTTCTCAGACCGGAATTTTTGTAATTGCATAATCTATCTTGCTACTAATTTTATGAAACGAAGCGTGGAAAGTACGTGGAATCGTGTCATTTACTTAGGTTTACATTTATGTGTTTTTGTCTGCAGTAATATAAAATAAATACATCGTAGTGTATTGATTGAAAACATTAAGGCATCTGCAATTTAATATACGTGCATTGTACTTAGTATCTCGGTTTTTACATAGTAATAAAGTATGTTTGGGTTTTTTTATGGTAAATGCAACTACCTTTATGATAACTATGCCATATTGCTCAAAATTTATTTAACTAAAATTTCTAAAGCTCATTCTTAGGATGCATATTAATGAGTTCACTATTATTTATTTAATAATTATAAAAATGTTAAATATAAGAATGGCATGCAACCGCAACCATGGTTTACAGATATAAATGTTTTGTTTACATTTCGTGGTTTAAAATAATTTACGATCGCACAGTTCCTCCAAATTTGTATTCAACAGAGAGAAAATGTGTATTTTTGTGGTTTTTAAAATTATCATTTAAATAAAACTAGCAATTTTTCTGCAATGTTTTAGTTTCAACATTATTATATATATAACATCAAAATTGTACAGGGTGCTTCAATAATAAATTTGTCTATATAAGATTAATTTTTTTTATCCATTTAATGTTCATATCTAGCGCAACTCAACGCGACACAATTCTAATGTTCTCATAACAATTACCTGAAATATTCATCGTTTCAGTAGGTACCTTAAAAGTCCAAATTTCATATCCATTCATATCGTCATGATCTTGTGAATATGTAATGTTGATTTGTATAAATTCAGTACACCTATGAGACTCAAATCGAAGGCCAGTTAATTAGGAGTCACATGTCTTACTGATAATATTATCCCTACAGTCAGTTGACGGTGAGATCAATGTTTTTGGGGGAGTGTTTAACACGCGAGAACACGTTGAACTTGGAACAAAATTTATTCTTAGAAGAATCTTTGGGCATAAAATTTATCCTACATTTTATTTTTTTTATTGTTTAACGCTGACTGTTCAAACAATACTTAAATCGCAACGAATTACAATGTCACTTCAATCATACTTTAGTTAAATTAACCTAGGTGTTCTTCATAAAAATTCCTACATCTCTCTAGAAACCAGTGCAGCCAACATGTTCATATTGTAGTTTACTTGAACGTAGCTCGAACCGCCATGGTAAAATGAAGTAATAGTTAAATTATCGTTCAACTTGAATGTTAGTTCACATGAACATTAGTTTAACCGTAGTCGATATAACTGGCACTTAGTCTGGTTAGGATGCAATCTTGCGAGGTAAGAAATTACGTACATGTAAACAACTAAATCACTATTTCCACTTTATTTAACAAGAGTTTACCTTATATGCAGTTCTCAAACCTGGCTGATATTGAGGAATTAAACAACTAGAAATTAATATAAAATACTTACTTATAAAATAATCGAAAGTAAAGGGAAGCAAAAAGGGTGTGAATAAATTAGGTATATTGGGTTGCCTATCCATTTGTTATGTACTTTATGATGATCAATATTTTGTTATGCAATAAAATTGGAATTTCTGTTACTTTTACCTTTATATTGACAAGTATCAGAATATGTTGTCATATTTGTAATATATCCTACCTGCAGCCTGGGGCACACACTTCTCTAAACGTCACTGTTCCATGATCAAATAGTCTATTGGCAATGGCTCGTGTTCCTACGTTGTGTTATAGAAAGATCTAAATATACACTGGCTACTTACGCAGGTAGGACGATTTGCAATAAAACTACGGTTTACTGACCCTAACTTTAATTAATAGATTACTAACCGAGTTGGTTATTTACAACTAAAAATTTATACCTTTCGAACAAACAGTGTCGTATTCAACCTGGGCGATTGGAGAAAGAAGTAGCACCGCAGAGAATACCCCAAACAGTCCTTACGCATACAACTACATTTGTTATCTAAGCATACAACATGTAACAACTGAAGAAAGTATTACTGTGGTTTAATTAGTTTTTCTGGAAGCACTGAGGTCAGCTGAGCCATTACTACCCGGCTAAAATTGAAAAGGAAAAACACCAGGAAATAAGGTCCATGGCTAACAAAGTTCTATCCTGCACAGACATAAAATGTTAGTAACTCTCAACAAAAGCTCAAACATACGCGCCTAACATACAAACCATTAATATTTTTCTTCCCATTTTGCAATATATTTCACAAGAGTTAGCCGACTTTCCACTATTTACAAAAATTAAACTGCGGAACATCGATAAAATAACATTTATAAATAAACATAAAGTTATGTTATGATGCGCATGATGTAAGGTGTTTATTATTGAAAAGACTATATCCCACATAGTCACAAATCCAAGAGGTCTAACGTAATAGCATTGAGACACATCAAACTTGGAATCTTTAGTTAGTTAAATAGAAACGTCGTCTAGATAACGAGACTAACACAAACAAATATATAATTTAGTTATAACCCGCGATGTGAGCTATGCAGCTGTACGCGTGACAAAATGCTGAAATAAAGCAAACATACATAAAAAGATAGTCGAAGTAAGGTTACTAATAATCCAACAAATAAAACACTGAATTACATAAACGTCAATATTCAAATTTGGTTACACAAGTAATTTACTATATCATCGAACGCTAGTGATATTCATTATTTATCGTGAAATAGACGCACTTCCACTCTTGATATTTTCTTATGTTATCCACACATTTGAAGTTCGGTCTTACACTGGTTATTGAAAACAAGATTGTAACGGGTTCATTTAATAAAACAGAGTTAAAATATGTTGGGCCCAACAGATAGCCCTTCTTTAAAATAAAAGTGTTAATAAACCAAATGAAAAAAGTTGTACAAATAAGACACTGCAACAAAGATATTTGGTAGGGTAAAGCATCACATAAAATGCGCCACAAACAGTAACATGTGACTCCAAAAATAGATCTGTCAATATTAACATACAGAATAAATTCACAAGAGCATCAGAACATAAACTATAAGCAAGTGTTACATAGCAGGATTGAAACAGATAGCTATATCAGCATACTGTTAAGATTACTAAAGACATAACCTCTAGTGTTATACCGTTAGTTTTTTTCGCGTTACCGGTTCAAAAGCGACCGCTAGACAAGGAAGAGGTTCCTCCTGTCTCTCTCCATGACAGTTCTGTGGATGTATTCAGAATCCGGCGAGAGGTTACAGCGTTGCTTAAAATACCTTCCGCTATAATATACAGATAACATCTATTTTGTAATTTAAGACTCGTTTAGCGGATTCGAATTTTACAGATTTCCTTTTAAACTGCTATTATCTATAATTAAGTTTAATTGTCAAATTTAGTAAGATGTTAATTGCACGTTATGAAAGCTGCAATTGTAATCCAGACCAAATTTGCATATGGTATTTTAAATAATATGTCCTTATGACAGTCCGAAACGAACGATTGATTCCTTAAAATTTTAAATTGTATATAAATATATTGTAACGAATAATCAGCTACTTATAGAAAGCGCTGCTAACTCGGTTATTAGAAAGGACAATGTATGAACCACGGACTGAACGGTCTTCAAAAGGCTGAAAAGCGGCTTAAAATAAACAAGATACAGAGTATTGTAGCAAGCTAGATTGAATGCCTAAACAGTTGTTACATAAATAGGACTTCATTAAATATAAAAGAAGTATAATCAAGTAGTTTTTGACTGATGAGATTATACCTTGCTTGCATGATAGACTTTATAGAAGTCGCAAAGTGGCTAAACAGAACGTTACCTTTTGCAGCGTATATGGAAAAGCTTACGATTGTAAATCTTTTTCTTACGAAAAGATCAATGTGTTTGTTAATCAAAAGACTTCACGAGCTTTATTTTGGATGCCAAACCTGGATTAGATAAACCTTGGACCGTCATACATTTCCAAGTGCTGAAAACAATTGTAATTAGAAGGAAGGCTGACCGATTCCTTTTGAATGGTACTACGTGAAATTAAAGAATTTCAGAACTTGTGCAGATTAAGCAAAAGAAACTAATTGAATTCGTGAGTGACAACCTTCACAATGGGACCTCAATTTTCTTCATCCTTTTAACGTGCGTAATAGTTTTGAAATGTACCTTACCATTGTTTAAGCGTATATGTGGATATATGAACCAGGAACCTTTGGATTTCCTATGTCTTAGCTTACTACATTGACCACGGCAGCCTATATATATAAACCTTGGACCGCATATCATTTGCAAACCAGTGATTGTGAAATTTATAGAGGATGGCTAAACGGAACCCGTATGCCTTTTGCAGTGCCTATAGTGTGGAGAGAACTTAAAGATCATGTTACAGATTACTATTTTTGCTTGACGAATCTATCTTGAATTTTACGGAAACAAAGAATTCTGTACAGTACCCAACCTGCAATCTGCTCTCAGGCTAGTTTCTTACAGCCAAAAATAACCTGTGGCCAAACGTCTTGAGTCATATACACTTGACCATGATGTTAATGCTGCTGAAAATAATATTGTTGAATATATGAAAGAAAACGCTGATCCTGATTTCCATTTATATGATATAGGTACTACACATTTACTATCACAAGATAAGCTTAATGACTTAGTACAAGATTTAAATTTGTCAAAAGCACAAGCTGAACTTGTTGGAAGTTAGAATTTATTACGGAGTGGTACGTATATTTCTACATATCGGAGACGTAAACAAGATTTTCTTCATCTTTTTTTCTAAATCGTGTGATCAATTGGTATACTTTGTAGATGTTCCTGAACTAATGGATGTATTAGGATTGTAATGCAATAAACAACATCAAGTTTAAAGAAAGGTTTATTTAAATATAAATCAAGCTAAGAGACTACACATCATGAGAGCTTCTTACGTTCTTCCGTATCTCTGAACAACAAGTTACAGTAACCCCTTACTTACTCCTTCTACTACCCTTAGGTCTATCGACGCACGCAGAAGGCCTGAAATATTTTACACATCCTCCGGCGCGGCGGTACAACTTAGCTTATCACTTCTTATTTCTAAAGGATACAATAATTGTATTGGGCGCCTAATTACGGTGCCATTCGCAATCTTAACGTAACAGGCACGCACTTTGCCATCACGGCCGTTTATCACGTCTTTCACCAACCCTAATTTCCACAATAACCGTCGCTTATTATTTCCATGTATTAATACGACATCCCCTTGCTTAATCGCACACTCACGCGCATTCACGTTGTGATGAGCTCCTCTTAATAATTGTAAATATTCTGCGCTCCATTTTTTCCAAAAGTAGTCTATAACGTTTGTTCTCTGCTTCCATAGCCTACGAAGCTCATCTCCATTAATAACACGGTCAACAAAAGGAATAGTAGCCAAAGCGGGTCCCAATAAAAAATGCGAAGGGGTTAACGGCATTAAATCTATAGGTTCACTACCTAGGTATGTGAGCGGGCGGGCGTTTATTGTTGCTTCAACCTCGGTAATGAGTGTATTTAGTTGATCTAAATTTAGTAAAGAACGTCCTATCGTAGCCCTAAGGGCGTCTTTTACACTTTTTACAAGTCGCTCGTAAAATTATCCGTGCCAAGCCGCTCGCTCTACTATAAACTTCCACTTTATTTGGTGACTGTTCACAAACTCGATCAATTCTGTACTCGCCATCACTTCCTTTAAGGTCGATATTTCACGTGATATTCTTTTAAATGTTTTAGCGTTATCTGAGTAAATGACCTTAGGAATCCCTCTACGGACAAAGAACCGTTTACTAATTGTAGATGCAACATTCATTTTCAAAGCAATCTCTAGATGAAGTGCTCGTATAACAGCACAGGTAAATAAAAGCACATAACATGGTTTTGAGTGATAACTATCTTTAAAATACAACGGTCCAGCGAAGTCTAAACCTGTCACTTCAAAGGGCTTTGTTTGCTGTATTCGATCTCTAGGTAACGGCGCGATTTTCCACGAAGTCGTTTACAGATAACACATCTTGCTAAAACGAACTTTATTAATTGCCGTCCTCGTACAATCCAAATTTGTTTACGTAATTCATAAAGTGTTGCATTAACACCACTATGATGAACAGTTTTATGAAACTTCATTATTAGTAGTTTACTTAAATGTGCATTATCGATAGAATAACGGGATGCTTGAGGTCGAAATCTTCTCTTAAATTATGAAGACTCCCACCCAAACGCAGCAATTCATGTTTATTCAAGAAAGGGCTTAAAGTTGCAATACTCGATTTCCGTTCAATGCCCTCACCCTGTTGTAAACTGTTAATCTCCGAATAATAAACTTCCGACTGAGCTTGCCTCAGTAAACATATTTCGGCCTTTTTAAATTCGTTTACGGTTAAACTCTTCTTTTCTTTATTATTTCTAGTTTTTAAATTTCCTATAAATCGTAAAGCATACGCCGTTATCCGCACTAAACGATCAAAATTACTGTATCTGGAGGAATCTATTAATTCATTGCTACCTTTTGTAGTGTCGTTAATTAGTAAAGACATTTTCGATACTATATCTATTGTTCACGTAGATTTCTCTATTGTATTATCTGGCCACGTTTGTTCACTTTCTAGCAACCACCTAGGACCGTGTAACCATGTTTCGGAATTTATTAAAGTACTCGAACTTATTCCGCGGGTTAATAAGTCCGCAGGGTTCTCGCGACCCGGACAATGTCTCCATGTTATATCTTTCGATAAGGTCTGAATTTCTTTAACACGGTTAGGCACATATGGATTCCACTTTGACGCACCACGTTTAATCCAATGCAACGCGATCAGAGAATCTGTCCCAACACACTACCTTATCGATTTTAATTTTATCGTTTTCATTGCACCAGTTAATTCCTAACACCTTTTGAATTTGTGCATTTTGCGATTCAACCTTGCTGTTTACTTCGAAATCGTTAATCGTCCATTTGCGTAAAGTCATGGAGGCTCCTTAAAATACTTACTTGAAAAGTCTTTTAAATGTTCTGAAACATTTCGATTGTTTACACTGACCACTAGATCGTCTACATAAAAATCCCCTTTCTAAGATTTCAATAAATTCAGGATTTTGTTTTCGATTATTGATTAAATGTGTTTGTATCACCGAATTTAAAAGAAACGGGTTACATGTAACTCCGAATGTTACTCTATTCATACGATACGTTTCCAGTTCATTGTCGTTATTGTACCATTAGAATCGATGTGCGTCTTTATCGTCGGAATGTAAATAAATTTGTAAAAATGCTTTCTCAATGTCAGCAGTAATTCCGATCTCGCCTACACAAAAATTAAGTAAAATTTTAATTTAATCTGGACTTAAAATAGGCCCCTTTTCTAATAAGTCATTCAACGATTTTTGTCCCGGGGCATGTGAAGAGGCATCGAAAACCACTTGCAAACACGTTGTTTGTTTATCTTCTCTAAAAACAGGCCTATGTGGCATGTAGTAAACACGATCGCCATTTGTTTTTCAGCATCACCGCGGAAATTAACTCGGCATAATTATTTCCAACATTCCTTTGATAGCAGCGTTATATTCATATTTTGTTAATATTGGTCAATTTAATTTATCTTATCAAAATAATGTTACAAAACGTTCCACCGTAGAAATACAAATAAATTTTTACTGAAAGGGCGATAGAAGAAACCTGATAACAGATTTGAAATCAGCGTTAAAAATCCTATAAGAAAAACCTATCGCACATTAAGAAACAAAAAAAAACAATATGTTGATCAGTGATATCGATGCAGATTTTTGCGCGCATCTTAAACCTCCAATGGCGTACAGCAACGTTAGATCAAAACTGACTTATACACATATTTAGTTCTGGTACTTTGTTAGTGTTGCAAGAAAACGGATGGAGGCGTAAGAGGGGTGGGCAATTAAT
Organism: Platerodrilus igneus; assembly: GCA_036346225.1. Taxonomy (NCBI): domain Eukaryota; kingdom Metazoa; phylum Arthropoda; class Insecta; order Coleoptera; family Lycidae; genus Platerodrilus; species Platerodrilus igneus. The sequence continues at coordinate 3,794,589 of JARFIW010000936.1, read as the reverse complement.
TCAGATAATTGTTTTCCAGTTACTAAAACCTCGAAAGTTACCGTCCTATATAAATAGTTGGAGTAGTACTCCTGTGAGTGATTCGCAACACATTCAAGAGTGAAATTATAACCTAAAAAATGTGTTCTTCGCAGGTATAAATGAACACTATGTTATTGTTGATAAGAAATTCATATTATGTACAAAAAAGTAGTTAACTATTTTAAAACTGTATTCGTAAGGACCTGATGAACGGCCTCTTTCTTACTGAACATGGTAGAATTGCTTGCATTTCAACTGAGCATAATGGCCGAACTAATAGGTTTAACCAAATTAGTAGTGGTCTTTAGTGTTCAGATATACCTAGACTAAGACTAGGTTCCCTAAGCAGAGGTCAAGCTTATCATTTCGGTATGAGTGGAAGTAACTTAGGGTCGGTAGACAGTAATAAACTAAGTCACATAACTGATGTTAGTAAGGTACGTGAATACCACCACATTTACCTCCCAATTCCAGTGCATACAGAAATTGTTAATACTATGGCATCCTCTGGGGTAAAAGGATTCGTGGAGGTAAATAGTCTCCATTCGGATCTCCGCGAGGGACTACTTCCGGGAGATTGGACCGAAAGAATAAACAAGATCAAAGTTTAACGAAGTTGGAGCGTAAATGCAAATCAATAGGTAGCAAATAGGTAGCTAGAGAACTGAAATCTGAAAAAGTAGGTCCTCACTAGCACCATGTAGGAATTAGCGAAGTCCGTTGGCCAGAGGCGAGGATATTTAGAATAGAGAACTTCAATGGTTATTCATACACGGATCAGAGGAAGGAAATTCGAGGTGTGGGGATTAAGTTAATTGCGAAAAAGATAGGACGAAACGTGTAGAAAACTACTTACAAAAGAACGAAAGAGTGCTCATGGTTAGATTTGAATCTAAACCAGTAAATACAGTAATAATACTAGTATACCTGCCTACCTCTAGCTACAATGATGAAGCTGTAGGAGCGATCTACAAAGATATCGAAGACATATTAAAATACGTAAAAGGATATGAAAATTTAATAATTACGGGGGATTTTAATGCAGTGGTAGGTGAGTGTAGGGAAGGAGTGGTTGTAGGTTTATTTGGTTTAGGCACGAGAAATGACAAGGGAAATAGGTTGGTAAAATTTTGCGACAAGAACCATCACAAATACATTATACATTATTTCAACACCATGCTAGAAGACGATACACGTGGAAGACGCCAGGAGATACAGGAAGATATCAGATAAATTACATTATTGTTAAACAACGGTTTAGAAATCAAGTAAAAGACTGTAGAAGCTATCCGGAAGCAGATATAGACACTGACCACAAAATCGTAATTATGAAGGCCGTTTTTAAATTTAAAAATCTGAAAAGGAGGAACGGAAAAGGGCACGAATGATTAGAAAAAAGATCAAATGCATTGCTGAAAGATATCGGGAAAGTTTCTGATACTAAGGAAGTAGAAACAGAATGGAATAACATTAAATCCAGCTTAGACATGGCCAGAGATATTCTGGGGTATACACAAAATGAAAATAAGAAACTATACATAACTAAGGATATCTTGAATTTAATAAAGAAAGACGAAAATACAAAAATAGATCAGACGAAAAGGAAAGCAGAGATATAATGCCAAAATCGGAAATTATTCGCAAATGCAGGAAAGCTACAGAACAATGGATTGATGAAAAGTGCTAAGATTTCAAGAACACGCATAGCTGAAGTGATTAGATTGTAATTCTTCCTTAAAGTGCTTACGTCATTTTTGGATTTTACAGGTTCGATTTTCATAATGCTATCAATATATTGTTCAATTAGCTGTTCCCCATTTCCAAATTGATCTTTTAATATATTCAAAGCTTCCTCATAGAATGCTCCCGATGGAGGAAATCCCTCAATTGCTTCAGCGGCCCTTCCCGTGACATACATTCGCAGGTAGTAGAATCGATCTCCGTTCGTTAATTGTTGATTGTCGTGGATCATACTTCTGAATTGTTCCCAGAAAGGAAGCCAGCCCTTTGCAGTACCATCATACTTTGCTAACTGTACACGTTGAAGCTCCACTGACGTAAAGGACGGCCTACTTGTTTCGTTACTTACTGGTACCGTATTCGTTAAATTTGAGTCAACCTCTATCTGCGATTTTTCTGGGCATTTTAATCTAAATTCCAACTTAGACATCGTAGTTACAGCAACTTCTTCATATTCATACCTTTTCATTAACTCGTCCTCTAGCTTTTCTTTAAGCAGAGGTTCAATTTGCTTATCAATTTCTTTCAGATTGTCACTCGCAAGCTTTAACTTTGACATAGCTGTATAAATGTCAACACTGAAACTATTTTCTAGCATAGAATTTATATTATTAACTGTTTTAGTTAAGTGCGTTCTACAAATTGTCCGTATTACTTGTTATATCATGAAGCCTCGATAGTATAGCCGTCTGTTAAATATTCGCGTTCGCGTTCCGTTGTTCTGAATATTTACGTTAAAGCTCGTTTATATTTATCACCAGATCTTCCCGTGTTTCGGCACCAAAATTGTTGTAATGCAATAAACAACATCAAGTTTAAAGAAAGGTTTATTTAAATATAAATCAAGCTAAGCGACTACACATCATGAGAGCTTCTTACGTTCTTCCGTATCTCTGATCAACAAGTTACAGTAACCCCTTACTTACTCCCTCTACTACCCTTAGGTCTATCGACGCACGCAAAAGGCCTGAAATATTTTACACAAGGATGTATATACAAAACTAAAGAGTAGAAACTATTTATTGATTCTCCTCCACAATGGAAATTCGTTCCCATCTGTTCTTATTGCCCATGCAGCACATATGTAAGAAAACTATGGAAATATAAAACTTTACTTGAAAAATTAAGTATACAAAAACATGGTTGAAGCATATGTGGTGATTTATTTAAAAGTCAGAACTTTAGTTAGGAATGCAATTGAGTGACACCAAGCACTGCTGTTTTCTTAGCGAATGGGACAGTAGAGCAAAGAATAAACACTATTTTGTAAAAGACTAGAGAATGAGGAAACGCCTTGTTTCTGGAGAAAAATTTTGTTACATATCCTCCTCTTGTTGATACAATGCACATAAAACTCGGACCGATCAACAACTTCGTCAAAACTTTAAATAAAGGGGCTGAAAGATTCCAATATACGAGAGAGAAATTTCTAGACTGAGGCAAAAATAAATAAAGGAATTTCTGTTGAGCCTAAAATTCGTCACACTTTCAAAACTGACCGAGATTGAGGATACTGCACAGATATAATTTAAAGAGGCCTTGCAAATTCTTGAGAGATACAGAGGCAAAAAATTGCAAACAAATTGTGAATCTCTCAATTTCCACAATAGTGATATAGGTTGCAACACGTCTTTGAAGATTCGTTTTCTTCGCTTGCATTTGTCTTTTTTCCTGCAAATCTAGAGTATGTGCGTGAGGAACATAGCAAAAAGTTTCATAATGTATTGTGAAATCAGATACAAAAGTAATTGGATCCCCACACTGCTTGCAGATTATTGTTGAAATATAACCAGGGATGCTCCAGAGGTACCATACAACGAAAATCACGTGCAAAAAAATATGGAAATTTGGTAGTTAGTGGTATGCATAGTTTGTATTATAACAAATGTAAATATTACATAATAAAACTGTTACAGGCGGAAAAGCTACTACGTATGTATTTTCCAGCAAAATTATAAAATGGGGACGGCCTGTAAAACAAAAATTAAAAGAGGGTCACCGGCACCAGCTAGCGGAAGGTCGTGGATCATATAGAGGGTTAAAATTTTGCAAAAAAGGTTAAATTAAGTTATAACATACTACAAAAAGATTTGGCACTTACTTTTCATAAAAATATTGTGGCTTAATGACAATTGCCAAGGGCGCCAGACAAGTCAAGAATGTCCAAATGTTCGTACAAAACCTTGAGAGACTTGTCATCCCAAGGAGGACAATTTTGTTCTTTTTAATCAATTCCTCACTTTTTTACTACTTATAAAAAAAATAAGAAAAACTATGGACTTAATCATCGGCAAACCAAACTATTTAATTCACAGAGCAATAAACGTGAACCTCTTACATTCATTGATTTTAAGTTAGAAATTTAAGTGAATAGGCGACTATGGAATTTATGAAAATTTTGAGTACATAAGCAGTTCTCAAACACTTGTATATGAAAGAAAACTTATATTATAAATCGTACACTAAATTAATCCTACGGTTTATGGCCAAAACGTCCTAGCAACAAATAACAAAAGGAATATTGGTAAAATTTTCTACAAAAATTGTCCATTGTTTGAGGGTTTGTCTTCCAACGTAGAACAGTTCTTAAATTGGGGAAGAGAATCTCGCTTGTTGCTTCTGTTTGTAATTTTTTAAAGAATTGACTGGCACACGAACCCGGCAGAATCTTGACAATATCACTTACTTGTGCGTAACACGCCTACAAGCTTTTTAATAGTTACCTTGTATCACTATAAATTCGCGAACATATGGGCATAACCCTCGCGAATTGGAAAAGTAATCACTTCTTTCCAATTTTTAAATATCGTGATACGAAGTGAAATATTATATCTGTGATGCCGGAGAACGCTACCTGCGAACTACGTTTCTTTCTACTTCTTGACCACGGACAGCCCCATTGGAAAACTCTCTCTTTTTTGGCTAAAGCCTTAATTTATATAGCCTAGTTCCTACCCTAATCATTATGTACGTCATTTTCTGTTATCCAATGACTAAACAGAACCTCCCACAAAACAAGATTTCAGAAACCAAATCCAACCCCTTTTTAGATGAGAGTCACGGAAGCAATTATTTTCTCAAGGGTTTAAATTATATTGTACCTTCTAGGAATTTCTTAATTATTGAAATGTGGAACTTATCTATGGCGACAGTAGTCTGCTATTAACAAAGACCGGCTAACCTACTTGAGCCGAAATGGATTTTAAATACAATGGATGTCTCCAGACTACTTAAAATTACTTGTAATATTTGAACAAATCAAATTGGAAATAGTTTTTGCTATTTACAATGTTTCGTTTTCTATAACCCGCTGTCAATCAACGAAAGTATTAAAAAGGTTAAGCTTTTTAAACTGAAATTGGTTTCCTTTATTTACGCTAAAATTTACTATTACATTTTAATTTTATCAGATTCGTCAGTTTATAACCGACCTAAACTTTAAGAGGTTTATTGTATTTGATTTACGAGGGTAGACCTTTAAATGATGAAAGCCGCTGGAATTTACAATAGTTTAGTAGCCTGAAGCTATCTGTAACCCTGATCTTTTATTATAAGTGAGCCTAACTGAAATATGAAGCAACTTATTGTGGAATTTTTGTCTATAAGTTATGCAAGTTACTGAATTTTAATTAATTAATTGATTTGTTTATTCGTTAACATTACAAAATAATGTTACAAAACGTTCCACCGTAGAAATACAAATAAATTTTTACTGAAAGGGCGATAGAAGAAACCTGATAACAGATTTGAAATCAGCGTTAAAAATCCTATAAGAAAAACCTATCGCACATTAAGAAACAAAAAAAAACAATATGTTGATCAGTGATATCGATGCAGATTTTTGCGCGCATCTTAAACCTCCAATGGCGTACAGCAACGGTAGATCAAAACTGACTTATACACATATTTAGTTCTGGTACTTTGTTAGTGTTGCAAGAAAACGGATGGAGGCGTAAGAGGGGTGGGCAATTAATTCAGATAATTGTTTTCCAGTTACTAAAACCTCGAAAGTTACCGTCCTATATAAATAGTTGGAGTAGTACTCCTGTGAGTGATTCAGCAACACATTCAAGAGTGAAATTATAACCTAAAAAAATAAGTGCTCTTAAATCTGATGATTATTATAAACAACTACAGGTGTTGGTTGTGAAATATTTTCAACTAATGTTGATTGTGCAAAATAAATTGGAAAACTATTAATTCGACAAAGGTTCAGGTGCTGGGGGAACTTGGCAGCCAAAGGCTGCTTACCCCCCTTCACATACCACTGAATATGGGGGAAATAGGGTATATAACTGTAAAGCAATAGAAGGTGACCGAACTGCATCAAACAAGAAAGAACTGAGGCTATGTTCAAAGTCAATGAGCGTAGATACAAGAAGAAAACTGTTCAAAGCATAGTGTGAAGCACAGCACAGTACATATATGAAATAGGGGCAATAGGAAAAGCAGGCAGAAAGAGATAAAAGCCTTCTGGAATGTTGTGCTTCAGATGTATGAGGATGGTAGCATGGACAGACAAATTTAATAACAAATAGGCCGTTGAAATAGTAGAGGAATAAAGATATCTGTGGAAAATGAAAAAAATAGGAGAAATAGAAGGACAGGATACGTTCTAAGGCATTTCTGGGGAATAGTACAGGAAATACTACAAGCAGATATAGGAAAAAGGAAGTAGAGGTAGACCGACATCAGACTTTCGCACACAGATAGTGATAGCTGCAGACTGTGCAAATTTCAGGAAAATATGTAGGTTGGTTCAGACTAGGTAACAACGAGGGTACGCGTCCAACCAGTTCTAGGACTGAAGACCTAATGATGATGATGATTAAAAACTGTATCACCACTACTATCATGAGACAGTTTTACCAACCCAACACCCGTTCTTTCAAAAACTGTAAAAAACTGCACATCCAGATATCGGAATCGTTTTACGTTTAATTTGTGTCAAAAAATACCCAGAGCGCAGAACGATATTAACAAAATGTGATGTCAAAGGTACCAAAAGTGCCTCATATGAATGCACCTGAAACTTAAATACATTTAATTAATAATTTGATTAATATAAACCGCTTTTGTAGTCTGTGATATTTCAGGAATGTAGTTAATTGCTTTCAGTAATATTAATAGGTCTAAAGTATTATAAATTTATTCCAGACATTGCAAACATTTGACTCTTAATTGCTTTATACATTAGACCAAGATACTGAAACTAATATATTTCAGTCAGTCTTAACTCTGGTAATTCATCTCCTCTATGTGCTGTTGCTGCGGATGCGTCGAATTTTTACTTCTATCTAGATATATTTAGAAAATATCTCTGTATACAAGTGTTTAAGCGCCGACTGCAGTATAGCTACTACAGTTCCTATTAAACACACTGATACCGCTACCAACACTTCATGCTGAACATTTGAGAGTTACGTCTTCTAATTAAATAAAAAGAAAAACATAAAAATTGTTTTAAGCATATAAATTTTCTATTGAAGTGATATTCAAACTGTGTTTTCAATAATGAATGGAAAAGGAATCAGAAGAAAGAAATCTTCGCTGTCGGGAGTAAAAGTTGCTGTTATTGGAGCTCCTGGAGTAGGAAAAGTGGTAAGCATGATTTCGTGCGTTTAATTTTCTAATTGCCTAACTTTTCTGAAAAATTTTAAGTTCGGTAAACATTTGTTTTAAACGGATATCTTTCAGAAGAAAAATTTTATTCAAACTTAAAATTTTAGCAAAGGTTCTTAGTTAGTACCTGATGAAAACTATCTTCAATGATATTGTTAGTAATTGTAATGAATGGGCACATAATTCAGCAAATATTCACGGCCAAGTTGGAATCTATTAATATTTAAACAAATAAACTTTTGAAAGGTTTAGCATTGAAATGTTAGCTTTGTTTTCAGGGTTTAAATATATAAATATATGATCAAAAGCATTTTCTAATCAGATTGTAAATAAATAACATGTAACTAAAAGTTTTGCTGCAAAGACGTAGAATTTTGTATCTAGGAATTTATACCATAAAATCTACTTATTTTTGTCCGCATAATACGATGTTATTCTGTTTTTATGATATTGGAGAATCAAGACACTTGCGTCTCATTGATGAGGTCGCCTCTAAAGTTTTTGATTTGTTGCCAAGTACCTTAGATATTTAATACCATCGACCCACTTTTCTAATAGTGTATGAATATTTTCAATTTGTAAGTTTTTCGACGTAAATACAAAGGAATATTACGAAGCGAAACACTAAGAGTCTTTACTGGAAAAATAACCTAATGTGTTTAAATTACAGAGGAGTATGGAGAAATCATATATGATTAACAATGTAAATAGTCTTTTACAAGTTTGAGGTGTTGATAGAATCTATAAAATATTGCGTAGCTCAAAGTAGTAAGCTAATTTTAGTCTCTTGTTGTATTCAAGAAATAAGTTTTAAGTTACCACTTAATAAAACATATATTAATAGAAATGTGAAAGTTTAAGTAATGATACCAAAAATTGTGATACAATATGCATAAGTTGTTGATCCAATTAGCGATAGACACTGATCTAATAAGCTTTATGGCCATAAATAATCGTCTTATCGAATTTTTTATGCCATATTAATGGTGTAATAATAACATGTGGCCAGTAAATTGCAAGCACATGCTTTCTATGCAAAAGAAGCGTAGCCGGCGTTGTCCAGACTATTCAAAGTTGAAATATATTACTACATGGCTAAGTACAAAATTTCCTTTAAGAGAATAGATTGCGGTAGTGGTATCCAGATGTATCCGCGCCACATTTTTAGCTGAAAAAGTGATATTTCAATAAATAGTACAAAAGGTTTATTATCATCATTATCTATAGGTTTTAATCCAGGGACTGGTTGTTTCCTACTCTGAGCTAGAGATGAGTTTGAATTAGCATTAAAGAGTCTGAAAAATGGTAAGGCGCGGGTACAGATAAGGTGCAAGCAGCACCTCTAAAAGCCGTTGGCAAAGTAGTAACAGAACGTCTCTTCCGATTTGTAGGCTATATGTATGAGACAGACGAGATACCCAAAGATTTCAAACGTAACATCATAGTAACTATATAAAAAAAAAGAGGCACCGATAGATTTAAAAATTTTCGAACAATAAGCTTGACAACACACGTTTCAAAAATATTATTTAGAATTGTACAAAGACGAATGGAAAAACGAGCTGAAGAAATACTGGGAGAAGATCAATTTGGGTTTAGGTGAAACAGGGGAACACGGGAGGCTATTTTAGCTCTGTGATAATGTAGAAAACAATAGAAAACGGGGAAAGCGTATATATAGGGTTTGTAGATCTGGAAAAAGCATTCGACAATGTAAAATGAAAAAAAAATATTCGAAATTATCAAGAACATTAGAATGAGTTTTAGGGATAGACGGATAATTCATTGCTTATACAAAGAGCAAACAGCGGTAATAGAATTAGAGCAAGAAAGTAGAGAAGTAAATATTACGAAAGGCGCGAGACAGGGATGTGCCTTATCCCCATTAATTTTTAACTTGTACGTAGAAGAGGCAATGAATGCTGTCAAAAGCAGGAAGACATTTGGAATTATTATGCAGGGACAAAAGATTGATATGCTTAAATTTGCAGATGAAATAATCTAGCAAAGAAAAGTTAGAAGCTGCTCTTAATGAAATGGAAACAGTTTTAACAGAGAGATTTGGTATGAAAATTAACAAAAATAAAACTAAAGTTCTAGTATGCAAAAGAGTGGAAAATAATTCAAAAACAAGAATACAAATAGGTAACAAGAACTTACAAGAGGTTAATGATTCCTGCTACCTAAGTAGTCAATTAGTGCAAGATGGGAAAAGCACAAAAGATATAAAACAAAGATTAGCACAAGGTCGTGCTACATTTAGCAAGAAAAAGCAACTACTGTGTTCAAAGACTACAAACATAGAAACAAAGAAAAGATTGTTTAAAACATATGTGTGAGCACAGCACTGTATGGTTGTGAAGCCTGGACAGTAGGAGAAGCAGACAAGAAAAAGGTAGAAGCCTTTGAAATGTGGTGCTACTGACGTATGATGAAAATACCATGGACAGACAAAGTTAAGAACAAAGAGGTACTAGACTACTGCACACAGATAGTGAAAGAAAGGCTGTGGGAATTTCAGGGAAATGTGTTGACTAGCTCAGAATAGAAATTAATGAAGGTATGCTTCCAAACAGTCGCAGGATGGAAAAACTAATGACGAAAAAATAACTGTACTTAAACATGGTGACTATTATATACAACTGCAGATATTGGTTTTGCAATACTTTCAACTAATGTTAATTGTGCGAAAGGATTTACTTGAAAACTATTAATACGGCAAATGTCTAAGTGTTGGGAGATCCTTGGCAGCCACAGGCTGCTTAATCCCTTTCACGTACCACTGAATCTTGGTGAAATAGTCCATATATAATTAGAAAACAATAGAAGGGAATCGAGCTGTATATAGGGTGTTTTCAGAATTGCAGGGAACGGTATAGGCTAGCTCAGAACATAAATAAGCTGAAGTACAAGTTCGACCAGTTTCAAGATGTAAAACCCAATGCCGAAAAAATAAGTGCTCTTAAATCTGATGATTATTATAAACAACTACAGGTGTTGGTTGTGAAATATTTTCAACTAATGTTGATTGTGCAAAATAAATTGGAAAACTATTAATTCGACAAAGGTTCAGGTGCTGGGGGAACTTGGCAGCCAAAGGCTGCTTACCCCCCTTCACATACCACTGAATATCGGGGAAATAGGGTATATAACTGTAAAGCAATAGAAGGTGACCGAACTGCATCAAACAAGAAAGAACTGAGGCTATGTTCAAAGTCAATGAGCGTAGATACAAGAAGAAAACTGTTCAAAGCATAGTGTGAAGCACAGCACAGTACATATATGAAATAGGGGCAATAGGAAAAGCAGGCAGAAAGAGATAAAAGCCTTCTGGAATGTTGTGCTTCAGATGTATGAGGATGGTAGCATGGACAGACAAATTTAATAACAAATAGGCCGTTGAAATTGTAGAGGAATAAAGATATCTGTGGAAAATGAAAAAAATAGGAGAAATAGAAGGACAGGATACGTTCTAAGGCATTTCTGGGGAATAGTACAGGAAATACTACAAGCAGAGATAGGAAAAAGGAAGTAGAGGTAGACCGAGATCAGACTTTCGCACACAGATAGTGATAGCTGCAGACTGTGCAAATTTCAGGAAAATATGTAGGTTGGTTCAGACTAGGTAACAACGAGGGTACGCGTCCAACCAGTTCTAGGACTGAAGACCTAATGATGATGATGATTAAAAACTGTATCACCACTAGTATCATGAGACAGTTTTACCAACCCAACACCCGTTCTTTCAAAAACTGTAAAAAACTGCACATCCAGATATCGGAATCGTTTTACGTTTAATTTGTGTCAAAAAATACCCAGAGCGCAGAACGATATTAACAAAATGTGATGTCAAAGGTACCAAAAGTGCCTCATATGAATGCACCTGAAACTTAAATACATTTAATTAATAATTTGATTAATATAAACCGCTTTTGTAGTCTGTGATATTTCAGGAATGTAGTTAATTGCTTTCAGTAATATTAATAGGTCTAAAGTATTATAAATTTATTCCAGACATTGCAAACATTTGACTCTTAATTGCTTTATACATTAGACCAAGATACTGAAACTAATATATTTCAGTCAGTCTTAACTCTGGTAATTCATCTCCTCTATGTGCTGTTGCTGCGGATGCGTCGAATTTTTACTTCTCTATCTAGATATATTTAGAAAATATCTCTGTATACAAGTGTTTAAGCGCCGACTGCAGTATAGCTACTACAGTTCCTATTAAACACACTGATACCGCTACCAACACTTCATGCTGAACATTTGAGAGTTACGTCTTCTAATTAAATAAAAAGAAAAACATAAAAATTGTTTTAAGCATATAAATTTTCTATTGAAGTGATATTCAAACTGTGTTTTTCAATAATGAATGGAAAAGGAATCAGAAGAAAGAAATCTTCGCTGTCGGGAGTAAAAGTTGCTGTTATTGGAGCTCCTGGAGTAGGAAAAAGTGGTAAGCATGATTTCGTGCGTTTAATTTTCTAATTGCCTAACTTTTCTGAAAAATTTTAAGTTCGGTAAACATTTGTTTTAAACGGATATCTTTCAGAAGAAAAAATTTTATTCAAACTTAAAATTTTAGCAAAGGTTCTTAGTTAGTACCTGATGAAAACTATCTTCAATGATATTGTTAGTAATTGTAATGAATGGGCACATAATTCAGCAAATATTCACGGCCAAGTTGGAATCTATTAATATTTAAACAAATAAACTTTTTGAAAGGTTTAGCATTGAAATGTTAGCTTTGTTTTCAGGGTTTAAATATATAAATATATGATCAAAAAGCATTTTCTAATCAGATTGTAAATAAATAACATGTAACTAAAAGTTTTGCTGCAAAGACGTAGAATTTTGTATCTAGGAATTTATACCATAAAATCTACTTATTTTTGTCCGGCATAATACGATGTTATTCTGTTTTTTATGATATTGGAGAATCAAGACACTTGCGTCTCATTGATGAGGTCGCCTCTAAAGTTTTTGATTTGTTGCCAAGTACCTTAGATATTTAATACCATCGACCCACTTTTCTAATAGTGTATGAATATTTTCAATTTGTAAGTTTTTCGACGTAAATACAAAGGAATATTACGAAGCGAAACACTAAGAGTCTTTACTGGAAAAATAACCTAATGTGTTTAAATTACAAAGGAGTATGGAGAAATCATATATGATTAACAATGTAAATAGTCTTTTCCAAGTTTGAGGTGTTGATAGAATCTATAAAATATTGCGTAGCTCAAAGTAGTAAGCTAATTTTAGTCTCTTGTTGTATTCAAGAAATAAGTTTTAGGTTACCACTTAATAAAACATATATTAATAGAAATGTGAAAGTTTAAGTAATGATACCAAAAATTGTGATACAATATGCATAAGTTGTTGATCCAATTAGCGATAGACACTGATCTAATAAGCTTTATGGCCATAAATAATCGTCTTATCGAATTTTTTATGCCATATTAATGGTGTAATAATAACATGTGGCCAGTAAATTGCAAGCACATGCTTTCTATGCAAAAGAAGCGTAGCCGGCGTTGTCCAGACTATTCAAAGTTGAAATATATTACTACATGGCCAAGTACAAAATTTCCTTTAAGAGAATAGATTGCGGTAGTGGTATCCAGATGTATCCGCGCCACATTTTTAGCTGAAAAAGTGATATTTCAATAAATAGTACAAAAAGGTTTATTATCATCATTATCTATAGGTTTTTAATCCAGGGACTGGTTGTTTCCTACTCTGAGCTAACTTACGCACTTCCCTGAAATTCCCACAGCCTACAAAATTCACAAAGTGTGTGCAATAATCTAATCAAAGTCTAACTCTATCTTTTTTTCATTTCTCTGCTTCTAATATATCCCGTAATGTTCTCCCGTGCCTTAGAACGTGCCCTATTACCATATCCCTTATATTTTTCTGTTTTCCGTATATTTGTTTCTTTCTCTATCATTTCTAGTACCTTTTTGTTTTTAACTTTGTCCGTCCAGGATATCTTCATCATACGTCTGTAGCACCGCATTTCAAAGGCTTTAATCTTTTTCATGTATGTTTCTCCTACTATACACGTTTCACAACCGTACGGTGCTGTGTTCCACACATATGCTTTCAGCAGTTTTTTCCTTGTTTCCATGTTTGTTGATTTCAAACATAAGTAGTTGCTTTTCCTTGTTAAATTCAGCACGGCCTTGTGTTAATCTTTGTTTTATATCTTTTGCACTTTTCCCAACTTGCGCTATTTGGCTTTCTAGGTAGCAGAAGTTCTTAATCTCTTGTAAATTTTGGTTTCCTATTTGTATTCGGGCCAGTGACTTATTTTTCCCTGTTTTACATACTAGTACTTTAGTTTTGTTTTTGGTAATTTTCATAAAGTGTGTCTCTGTTAGTACCGCTTCGATTTCATTAAGAGCTGTTTCTAACTCTTTCTTGCTAAATGCTATTACCACTGTATTGTGTGCGAATCTGAGCAATTAATCTTTGGTCCCTGCATAACAATTCCAAGTATGTTTCTGCATTCAAGAGAATAGGGCATATTCCTCTCTTACCCCTTTCTTAATATTTATTTCTCTACATTACTGCTTTAATTCTATTATAGCTGCTTGCTCTTTGTATAAGCTATGTACTATCCGTCTATCCCTATAACTCATTCCTACCTTTTTTTAGCATTTCGAAAATTTTGTTCTCACTTTACACTGTCGAATGCTCTTTCCATATCTACAAACCCTACATACATGCTTTCTACTTTTTCTATTCTTTTCTCCATTATCACCCTCAGAGCTAAAATAACCTCCCGTGTTCCCCTGTTTTGTCTAAACCCAAATTAATGCTCTCTTTGTATTTCTTCAACTCGCTTTTACGTCCCCCTTTGTACAATTCTAGTTAATATTTTTGGTGTAGAAACTGTGGTGATACGTTTAAAATCTATACGGATCTTGCATGTCTCATACATATAGTTGAAAGAGACATTCTACTACTGCTTGGAAGCAGCTTGCACCTTACACTTTTTTAACTGGTATAACAAGAATAAATGCACGGCAGAGTTGTGAGTGTTACTCGGGCATTGCCAACATCTAGCGTTACAAGTCGCGTTGAGAACCAAGAGACTTGCATACAAAAATATCTCAGGAAGGTATAGACACAGGTAAAAAGTTAATGGACACTAAAATGAAATAAAATATCTACTTGGAACAAGATATTTTATAAAATAATTTCACTACGTATTAAAAGTTTCAACCATAAAAATCACTGTAATTATAAATAAATTCTAGATTTGATTATTTTTTTTTATAAAACGAAATTATAATCCCATATTTATGGTACGTTATTATCATTTGGTATTAAATAAGCTTAGTGCAATAATTTGCTACGTACATCGACGCAACCGGAAAGACAACGAAAGGAGGACCGGGCTCAATCGGTGAGTAGACGGGTTTTATACATACAAAAATAAAGGAAAAGCCTGAAATAAAAATACACACACACTTATTTAGATCAAAAGAACCATTTTAAAAAAACGTCTAATTAGAAAAGTTTGTCACAAAATAAATGGGAATCTAACCTGCGAGAAAACATTTTCTTTTTCAAAATATCCTTAAAAGATTTTCACAGTATTAACAAAACAAAAAAAAATTGAAACAAATAATAATTATTATCTTCCTAAATTTTTTTTAAAGTAATTTAACTGAAAAAGTTTCATGGTGAATGAGTAAAAAAAAGAAAATGAGTCTACTTACATATTTATCGTAATTACAGGCTGTCGCTGTTAGAATGTATTCTCCCAGCAAGTTTTGATAATCGCCTTATAGCTAAGCTATAGATTATCTTTAAAATAAATCATATGAGCAAAGAAACATTTATAATTAGTGAAGGTTAAATATAAGTGTGATACACAGAACGGAGAACAGCTGTCGCTTGATTGAATTCCGGCGGTCTGAAGCTAAGTGGAATCCCTTTCTTAAACCATAAACTCGAAGACACAAAAGAGATTCGTCATCAATCCCTTGCCAGTGGAGTCATTGGCCGTGATAGTGAGTCTCACAACTGTAGTCAACAGTGCGCATCCCCCATTCAACAATAGAGATAATTTCCAACTTTCAGGGTTGCTTAGCTGTCCCACTTTCACAGTTTCACATTAAAGGAATATCCGAATTAGGGGTCACTGTATTATACGGCCATGTCCACCAGAAAAAGCTATAATAAGTACGAGTTAAGATTAGACTCTCTACGAAGGAAAAGTACATTTTTTAAAAATTGCTAATACTTACCATACAGTGGCGTGTATACGAAATTCTATCAAGAACGAAAACGACAATTAGTCTAAGTCGTATTCAGAAAAAAATGAAACATGCAAATGTGATTAAAAACTCGAAATAAACTTAACAAATAGAAACGATCCATTACTTCAACGAGTCTTTAGGTCGGAGTAGTATAAGAATTAATTACGCGCTATAGGAATAGGTATCAAGCCAGCGGATACCTCGAACAAAGTACGGACGATTAGATTGTAGAAAAGCTTTTGGTTTCGCAATAACTACGTTTAAAATGAAAAACTATGATGAAGCGTACTTATTGTACGAAGGTCTAAAATACCGAGTGTTGTTTGAATATGAAAGCAGAATCTATGCAAATGAATAATGAATTAAAAAGGGTATAGTTTTATTCCTAGTCGGAAAGTGAACGTAACAAATTATTAAAGAAAACGTCGACTCCTTTACAAATTAAATCTTTGCAATTACATACAATAAAAGCTGAAAATGTACCTTGATCCCCAATTATTTAAATATGAGTATCATTTTAATACTATTAAAACAAGAAACCAGTAAGTAGGTAGTACTTGACAAAAAATCGCAAAAAACCTTTTTTTACATTCTTTAAGTTTTTCCTTATTTACAAATATTTATCAGCGTATTCAAACGTAGCTCAATTAGCTGCATCGTATTAATTTTTTATATAACTGAAAAACACACTTTAATACACTCTAAGAAATTATTTTATTACGATTGACATGCGAGCTAAGATAAACATAGAAACAAAGCAGGCCTAAGTGCAAAATAACTATAGAGTAACAAAAGTTACCCTATTTTAATTTCCTATCTAGTGCTCTAGTAACGGGGATCCTAAAATAATTGCAAAATCTTCTTACCAAACAAATATCAACTGATAGAATTTTCTGCTCTTTCAAGAAATACAATTTTGCACTACAGTATTTCACATCGGTATCTGATTGAAGTAAATAAACATATACAACCAAGATGCATTCTGAATTAGTGGTAAAATTTAAGTACAGTTATTTGTCCCAAAAAATTTAGGTATGAAGTAGACATAAATTTTATTAGCCAAACATTATGCGGGCACATTGTTCTGGAATTTAAATATCAAATCAAATGTTTGAATAAAGGAAACAAAAACTTGACAGGATGCGGTGCCTTTGAGCCTTGCCTTTAAAATTAAGTTGGAACCCCGACCTAAAATAAATCCTGCCTTAAAATGTTGAAATAGAACGGTACTAGATTTAAAATTGCTCGTACCTCAATGAAAAACAAAAATCAAATCCATTTACATCTTACCATTTTTATCTTAGAAATGAGTTACTTGCAGCTCAAGTTACCCCTACATTTTCTTACCGAATTGCTACACACCAAATTTATAACGACCCAACAAATACATTTTTTAAAACCCTTACCTTAAACGGCCTCATGTTTAGAGAATTGCGAAAGGCAAGATACCATCGGATAAATCCAAATCAAAACAAATGGACGAATTTAACCATGTAGTCAATAAACAAGTATGGCCCATGCATAGCAATCAAATGATATGAAGACAGGAATAATAAGTAGAATTTACAGAATTCAAATCCACGTATATTGTGCAATTAAAAACATCACAGCCAACGAAATTTAAGCAATATACACATTAGCCCAATGTATAAATAATTTATGCAATTTTAATTGTATTAAATGTTTAAATATATAAAAATTAATTCTGCAAACTTAAATTTATTTATATTTAAGTAAATTCAAAAAGAGAGAAACAGCTAGAATATAACTGAAAGGTGTACTTAGCTGGAACATGGCAATTTGCCTCAGGCAATGTAGAATGATACAAGAATTTAGAGTTTCTACTTGCACTTTACTTGTACCCGGCGTTTTGTTATATTTTAGACTCTTCAATATTTCTAAGTATAGAATATCTCAAGGCATACTTTTCAATGTCTGGTTCTTGTTCTAGTGCTTATAGTTCCGGCCCTGTATATAAACTCCTTACATATTCTTACCATCTATTCACTTTCTTTACATTTTCTATAAAGATAATTTATTCCAATTAGTTTGTATGCTTCGTCTGTCTTTTCAAGTTCCATCTTAGTTTGCACCTTTCTGCACTTCTCATCAATTCATTGTTTTTTAGCTTCCCTGCATTTGCGAATAACTCCCCATTTTATGGCTTTGTATTTCGGTTTTTCTGTTCCGTCTAGTCTACTTTTGTATTTTCACCTTTATTCTATTAAATTTAGAATACCCTTTGTCATAAATAGGTTCTTACCTTCTTTTTATTTATCTCTGCCGCAAGGTTCACACTGGATTTAATGTTACTCCATATCCATTCTACTTCTACTTTCTTAGTGTTGGAAATTTTCCCGATGTCTTTCGCCAATTTCTTTGACTTTTGCTCAAATCTATTACGGATATCTTTATCCTATAGTTTCTCAAGGTGAATGTGTTTTTCTTAGTTTTCTTTTTTCAAAATTCTAAATGTAAGTGCAGCTTTCATAATGACTATGATGTGATAGTGTCTGTATCTGCTTCCGAGTAGCTTCTACATCTTTTATTTGATTTCTTTACCGTTGTCTTACAAGAATGTAATTTATTTTATATCTCCCCATATCTACTGAACACTTCCACGTGTATCGTATTCTGGCATGTTGTTTAAATAATGTATTTGTGATGGTAAAACTAGCCAATTTGATCTGTCGTATATCTTTCCTACACCAAATAAACCTACTCCCGCTATCTCTCTACCCTCACCTACCACTGCATTAAAATCTCCTGTAATTATTAAATTTCCATGCCCCTCTACGCATCCTAGTATGTCTTTGAAATCTTTGTAGATCCCTTCTACCTGTGTAGTTACTGGTGGTCATATAAATGTGTATTATTACCGTATTTACCCGTTTAGGTTCTAATCTTACCATTACTACTCTTTCATTTTTTGTAAGTAGTTTTCTACACAACTTTCTACAATTACCCGCATTACTATCCTCACGCCCGCATTTCCTTTCTCCGATCCTGTATGTATTACCCTAAAGTCTTCGCTCTAAAATCCTTCGCCTGTATCCATCGAACTTTTCTAATCCTTACTCTGTCTAATGCTAACTTATCCTTTTCAATTTATAAATTCTCCAGGTTATTTTCTTGCTTCACACTTCTATCATTCCACGCTCTGACTCGTGAAATGTTCCTGGTTTGCTTTTTAAACCTGCCGATCACATCCACCAAAGTAGTTTCCTCTCGGAAATCGGAATGGGGGACTATTTTAACACCGGAATCCTCTATCCCAGAGGATGCAATCATTTTAAAAAAAGGATTTTAATACACTGCGAATTTGGGAGGTAATGTGATGGTTTCCCGTTGTCTACTACATGTCAGTAGTGTGTGTTAGAATGCCATACCGACCCCACTCCAAATACCGAAAGAGCTGTTACCCTCTTTCCGGGACCTGTCTTAGTCTGATTCCTCACTAAAGGCCCTTTAGTTCGGTTCCTTGACTAGCTGAAACACGCAGGTCGTTCTACCCGTTCTA
The DNA here is from genome assembly GCA_036346225.1 of Platerodrilus igneus. Classification (NCBI taxonomy): domain Eukaryota; kingdom Metazoa; phylum Arthropoda; class Insecta; order Coleoptera; family Lycidae; genus Platerodrilus; species Platerodrilus igneus. Next base: position 3,775,404 of record JARFIW010000936.1, on the reverse strand, counting down.
GTGTTTTAGAACTTTTTCAAGGTGGAGGTCCGTTTGGAACGGTTTACTGTTACACAAGTTAATAAACTCTACAATACAAATATACAGGGTGAGTCATAACTATTGGAATATATCGTAAGTGCAGGTTATTCGGATCAAAGTACAATATGAAGATTGGACCAAATATTCCTTAATAAAATGTTGCCATCCAAAAAAGTACAGGGTGTTAGTTATATTCCTATATTGTTATCAAAATTGATATAAACGCATAACCTTAGACTGAAACAAATTTTGTCGTGAGGTGAGGCGGGCACACCAATGCAACTATTTTGACGTTTGGCGTTAGTGAAGCGATTTGTATTTTTATTATCCGACAAAAATTTATTCTTGAAGTTATCATTTCCAACAGACTCACGGACTTCACGGTATTCTTCGCGGCTTAGTCTGGGAATTATCCCAAGGGTGAGTAATGAGATTGGGTGTGGATGCAAAGTAAACTCAACTATAAAAAGGAATGCAAAACGGGGAATTGAGCGCCATCGCATCTATATGGGCAACAAAAACAAAAGTACCCTATGAGAAGATGCAGAAACCCACAGGCTATTATGATTATCAAAAAACATACCAGTTATACAAAACAACACCTCTGGAAACCTCCCGAATGTATCTACTTCAACTCCTGCTACGATGATCCTGAAAGAAAATTTCACACAATAAATTTTAATTAAAGGACACAGTTTGTGTCTTACAACAAAAAGGATACAACAATACTTATAAATTAATCATCATGAAACTACTAACCTAAAAGTGTTATACCTAAAAATGGATATCAAAGAGAAGTCACGTAAATCGCTTCTATAATCTTATTCTGCTTCAGTATTCTTCTAGTTTCATTAGTCAAAATTTATTTTCTCAAATTGTGATGCCATTAAATTTAACTACTCATAAATAAAAGACTTAAAGTTTTGAACCAAAAATATAATTTGAAGTAATTCTTTTCTTTCTTTCCAACATATACAAATAAAATCGCAGGTATAGTATTCAAAAGTAAAATTGAAGTTTAAAGATTCATAAAGTTTCTCTTTACACAATGAGATTTTAGGATTTGAGACTATTTTCAAAAACAAAATTTTAATAACCCCAATTGACAAATCTGTTAGATTGGTTCACATGAGCTTCAAAAAAAAACTCAACTGTAGTATTTGTTACAAAAATTTAAATAGAATATGAATTATAGAAATTAATACTTTTTAAATTGACGTGGTTCAGGAATAACACTGTTAATCTACTAATCATCAAGCACACAATGAATGGACTTCTTTAAGTGAAAGTGAACTTTACAAACTGTTTATGCGGCCACATGCATATCTCACATGTTTTACAAAATAGCTTTGAGTTACTTCGAAAGAGCAAGGTTTCCTTTTCTTTTAAATTTCAACACTAAACAAAAAAATTAATCTGATATGCGATTATTAGAGCACTGTTATTTCTACGACATTTTATGTTAACTCTTAAATGCAAAATTAATCTTCTCTTAAAATTTAATATCATTAACAACTCTACGGGCATTTTCAAAAGTTTATAAACGTGGTTATAAAGTTTCAACCATAACCAGCACAAAAAAATTCTAACACTCACCAAGAATTGACTCCTATATCAGCGAGGGTTTTAAATACCTGGTTTTTGGCACATGCAAAGAGACTGCAGTTTCAAAAAAAATTTTCAATCCACAAGTCTAGGGCTTCATCTACGCAACAAAATCTCGCCGATGGGCATCCCGAAATAAACGATTGACATTAATACCTCATTCTTTTCTACCAAAAAAAAATCAAATTCTTCCAACTGCTAAGATATCTTCCTAATCCACCGATGCGCTAAGAAAATTAAAGATCCTTTTAGCATAAGAATTACCTAAAAGTTATAAGCTCACCGTTAATGGATACCGCGGACAGGTAAGCACGTTTTTAGTTCAAACAATATTCAACTCACCTTGACGGAGTCTGGAAAAACTTGTACATCCCGCCCTCCTCTAAAACGACCGTGAACTTTCAGCTGACCTAGAGGGCAATTCTAGGCACCAACTGGCACGTAAAAGTGCCAACAACTTACCCTCCTCGTCTTGCTACCGCTGTACTAGAGCAAAATGGCCGAGTTTCTCTTTGATACTCTCAATCTAAAGAACAGTTGATTTGTTTCAAGCGTCACCTCGTGACACTCTGCACAAGCGCTATAATAACTTAGTAATCCTTAAAAGTGGGTGTAGACCGCCTACAAACTAGGCAACACAAGTAACTTGTTTATAATCTATTTTGAAGACGTTCTGTTCTTGACACAATCTTAAAGTATTTGTTACTATTGAATGTTTTCTTATGATAAATCCAAAACGAATTAAATAGTAATATCGCTCATTTCTAATATGAAATTGTTTCTTCTGATATTATTATGCGAAATAAAAAGGATCAGATAACACAGGACTGTAACAAATAGATGTGTCTTCAAAGGTTCGTACCATAGAATTTATATTTGTTACAAGACAAGGAAAGTTATTTTAATCTTGTTATAGGGAACGCCACATGAGGGATTATTGATAAGGAAATTGGGTGATAACTATTTTTATGAAACTTTATAGTAACTTGATGAGAAAACATGATGCGGACACCATTTTTATGTAAAACTGTTATACCTGTTAAACTTGATATTTTCAACCGTTTACGAAGAAAACGCAGTTTAGAGTCTCGGAAAGCGATTTTAAACGAGAAATAGTAAAATAAATTAGTAAGTGCTTCTATTTGCCGATAAAACGGAATAATCCTCAACATATAACTTACACAAAAAACATTCTACGTGACTTCCTCTTCTTTCTATTCTTTTTAATTCTTTTGATAAAAGACCCTCTAACATAAAGAGATTTTTTTTGTTTCTCTTAATAAAATTAATCACATTTTGTGTTTTAGCACAAGAGTTCGTCTCTAAAGAGCCCAACTACTGGTCCAACCAAAGTAGTAGGGTCGTTAGTGAAAAACCAGACTAAGACAGGTCCCCGAAAGAGGGCAGCGGCTCTTTCGGTACTTAGATTGGCAGAGACCATAGGGGTCGGTATGGCAGCCTAAGACACTACCGCGATGTGGAGGCAACGGCAAACCACCACATTACCTCCCAAGTACACAGCGTACTTAAATTGTAACAAACATGACGGCATTCTCTGGGGTAAAAGATTCCAGAGTTAAAATAGTCACCCATTATGATCTCCGGGAAGAGACTACTTAGGAGGATGTGATTGGAAAGTTAAAATAAGAGTCGGGAACATTCTACGAGTCGGAGCGTGGAATGTTAGAAGTATGAAGCAAGTAGGTAAGCTAGAGAAGCTAAAAATCGAAATGAATAGGTTATCACTAGACATAGTAGGAATCAGCGAAGTCCGGTGGCCAGAGGCGGGGGATTTTGGAGTGGAGACTTCAAGGTAATTCATACAGGAGCAGAGAAAGGAAATTTGGGTGTGGGGATAGTTTTGCAGAAAAAGATAGGATACTGTGTAGAAAATTATTTACAAAAGAACGAAAGAGTACTCATGGTGAGATTAGAATCTAAACCGGTAAACACAGTAATAATACAAGTATACATGCCCACCTCTAGCTACAGTGACGAAGAGGTAGAAGCCATCTACAAAGATATCGAAGATATACTAAGATGCGTAATAGGACATGAAAATTTAATAATTACGGGGGACTTTAATGCCGTGGTTGGTGAGGGTAGGGAAGGAACGGTAGTAGGTTCATTTGGTTTAGGCACGAGAAACGACAGGGGAAATAGGCTGGTAGAATTTTGCGACAAGAACAATTTAATCATCACAAATACATTATTTCAACATCATGCTAGAAGACGATATACATGCAAGATGCCAGGAGATATAGGAAGATATCAAATAGATAACATTCTTGTTAGACAACGGTTTAGGAATAAAGTAAAAGACTGTAGAAACTACCCAGAAGCAAATATAGATACTGACCACAACATCGTAATTATGAAGGCCGCACTTAAATTTAAGAATGTGAAAATGAGAAACGGAAAAAGGCACTTGGACTTAGAGAAACTAAAAGATAAAGATATTCAAGAAAGATTCGAAAAAAAGTCAAATGAATTGCTCAAAGATATCGGGAAAATATCTGATACTAAGGAAGTAGAAACAGAGTGGAATAACATTAAATCCAGCTTAGACATGGCGGCCAGAGATATTCTGGAGTATACACAAAAAGAAAATAAGAAACCATGGATAACAAAGGATATCCTGAATTTAATAGAAAAAAGACGAAAAAAAAATAAATCAGATGAAACAGGAACCAGAGATACAAAACCATAAAATGGGAAATTATTCGAAAATGCAGGAAAGCTAAAGAACAATGGATTGATGAAAAGTGCAAAGAGGTACAAACTAAGATGGAAGTAGGAAAGACAGATGAAGCATACAAGCTAATTAGAATCAATTTTAGGGATATAAAACCGTATAGCAAAAATATAAGGGATGTACAAGGAAATATCATTATAGAAAATGTAGAGAAAGTGGGTAGATGGCAAGAATATATAGGGAATTTATATGCAGGAGAGGAACTAACTGCATTAGAACAGGAATTAGACATTGAAAATGATGACTTGGGATATCCTATACTTAGAGATGAGTTTGAATTAGCATTAAAGGGTCTGAAAAATGGTAAGGCGCCGGGTACAGATATGGTGCAAACAGAAACTCTAAAAACCGCTGGACAAGCAGTAACAGAACGTCTCTTCCAACTTGTAAGCTATATGTATGAGACAGGCGAGATACCTAAAGATTTCAAACGTAACATCATAGTAACTATACCAAAAAAGAAAGGCGCGGATAGATGTGAAAATTTTCGAACAATAGTTTGACAACACACGTTTCAAAAATATTAACTAGAATTGTACAAAGACGAATGGAAAAACGGACTGATGAAATACAGTATTGCCCGAAATAAACAGTACTGAAATTGTAATTGTTTTGTATATTTAAAAAATACATATTATTGACACTTTATTATATGTTCTAAATGTGCACCTCCTCGTTCGAGACAGACTTCATAACGATGTTCTAAGTTTCTGGTCATGTTATTGAATAAGGGTTGTCTCGGGGCTGCGAAGAAGACTCTAACGGCATCCTTTAATTCATCGATGGTTTGTGGTGCCCGTTTGAAAACGGCATTTTAGCATGCCCCAAATGTATGCGTCTGGAGGTGTGAGGTCTGGAGAATGTGAAGGATAAGGGAAGTCAGTAAATCGTGATATGAATTTGCTTGGAAAATGTTCTTGAAGAAATTGACGAATTGCGGCAGCAGTATGGCAAGTTGCCCCGTCCTGCTGAAAAAATTGGTTTCGAAATGCCAAGTTACGTGCACGACAGAATTGACGTAGATCAGGGATAAATCGTGTTAAAATTTGTCTGTACCTCTGTTGATTAAGTGTGACTTGCCTACCATTCTCTTCGATAAAGTACGGACCAATGATTCCGTGTCCGGAAACAGCACACCAGACACTCACTTTTCACTATGTAAAGGAATCTCTTGAACCTCATTGGGTCTGGCAAAGCCCAGAAATCGATTTGTGCGACGATTCACATAGCCTGACAAGTGAAAATGTGCTTCGTCTGAAAACCAAACATTTTTCAAAAATTCAGGATTTTCATACTGTAACGCGAGAATTCTGGCGCAATATTCCACTCTACTGCGATAATCCCGAGGATGTAGTTGTTGATATACCTGAATCACATACGAAAATGTACCCAGCTCCTTCAGGATTCTTTGAAAGGAAGTTCTTTTAAATCAAGTTGTAACGCTGTCCTTGCCTGGCTGACTTTCGGATTTTTAAGATTTGCTCAAAAACACGTTCATGGTTATTGTTGTTGTTAACTGTCCTGGGACGCCCTGAGTTTCCTTTTCGTTGGCACAATACACTACCTGTATTTCTAAACTTTTCAATAACCTTCAAAATTACAGCATTACATGGAGAACGTTTATTAAACCTTTGTGTGAATTGATCAGACACGTATAGCAAACTTGCACCATTATGTCGGCCGATTCCGTATGAACGAAAATAATGCTCTACCAGAAACACTTTCTCCTCTGTACCTAACACCATTTTTAACAATTAGGCCCTACTAATTACTTGTTTGAGGTTTACTTGACAGGTCTATACTAGCTAACTTGAGTGTGACAGCGCACGCATAAAAACACCGACAACTTAGTTTCAGTACTGTTTATTTCGGGCAATACTGTACTAGGAAAAACCTAATTTGGGTTTAGGCAAAACAGGGGAACTCGGGAGGCTATTTTAGCTCTGAGAGTGATAATGGAGAAAACAATAGAAAAAGGAGAAAGTGTGTATATAGGGTTTGTAGATCTGGAAAAAGCATTCGACAATGCAAAATGGAAAAAAATGTTCGAAATACTCAAAAAGATTGGAATGAGTTTTACGGATAGACGAATAGTACATAGCTTATACAAAGAGCAAACAGCAGTAATAGAATTAGAGCAGAAACGTAGAGAAGTAAACATTAGGAAAGGGGCTAGACAGGGATGTGCCCTATCCCCATTGATTTTTAACTTGTACATAGAAGAGGCAATGAATACTGTCAAATGCAGGAAGACATTTGGAATTACTATGCAGGTACAAAAAATTGATATGCTTAGGTTTGCTGATGATATAGCGGTATTAGCATCTAGCAAGGAAGAGTTGGATGCCGTTCTTAATGAAATGGAAACGGTTCTAACAGAGAGAAACGGTATGAAAATTAAACAAATTAAAACTAAAAAACTAGTATGCAAAGGAGGGGAAAATAAACCAAAAACAAGAGTACAAATATGTAACAGGAACTTACAAGAGGTTAAGGATTTCTGCTACCTAGGAAGCCAATAACGCAAGATGGGTAATGCACAAAAGATATAAAAAAAAAATTAGCACTAGGCTGTGCTACATTTAACAAGAAAAAGCAACTACTGTGTTCAAAGACAACAAACATAGAAACAAGGAAAAGATTGCTTAAAACATATGTGTGGAACACAGCACTGTACGGCTGTGAAGCCTGGACAGTAGGAAAAGCGGACAAGAAAAAGGTAGAAGCCTTTGAAATGTGGTGCTACAGACGTATGATGAAGATATCATGGACAGACAAAGTTAAGAACGAAGAGGTACTATAAATGGTAAGGGAAGAAAAAAATATGTGGTAAAAAATATGAGAAATAGGATGATAGGCCACATATTACGACATGAGGAAATAGTGCGGAATATATTAGAAGCAGAGATAGGAAAAACGAGAAGAAGAGGTAGACCTAGGTTAGACTACTGCACACAGATAGTAAAAGATGTGGGCTGTAGGAGTTTCAGGGAAATGTGTGGGCTAGTCCAGAATAGAAATCAATGGAGGTGCGCATCCAATCACTCCCAAGATGGATAAACTAATGACCAAAAAATAACTGTGCCTAAACATGATAATTATTATAAGCAACTACAAGAATTGGTTGAGCAATATTCACGAATAATGTTAATTGTGTGAAAGGATTTACTGGAAAACCATTATTTCGGCAAATGTCTAAGAGTTGGGGGATCTTGGCAGCCACAGGTTGCTTAACCCCTTTCACTAAAACTCGGTAAATAGGGCATAAAATTAGAAAACAATAGAAGAGAAACGAGCTGTATACATGCTGTGTGAGAATTTCAGACAACTATGTAGGCTAGCTCAGAATATAAATAAGTGCAGGTACGTGTCCAACCAGTTTTGAGACGGAAAAATAAGCGCAGATAAATCTGATGATTAGTATAAACAACTAAAGGTGTTGGTTGTGAAATATTTGCAACCAATGTCGACTGTGCGAAAAGATATATTGGAAAAAAATACTAAATCGGTAAATGTTTAAGTGTTGAGGGAACTTGGCAGCCACCTGCTGCTTACCTCCCTTCACAACCACTGAATGCAGGAGAAATAGGGATATATAATTGTAAAATAATAGAAGGTGACCGAACTGCATCTAACAAGAAAAAACAACGCCTATGATAAAAGATAACAAACATAGAACAAGAAGAAAATTGTTGAAAGTATATGTGTGGAGCGCAGCACAGTATGCCTATGAAATACGAGCAGTCTGAAAAGCAGACAGAAAAACGGTAGCAGCCTTTTGAAATGCTGTGCTTCAGATGTATGAGGACAATAGCATGGACAGACAAAGATAATAATAAATAGGTTATAGAAATAGTAGAAGAACAAGGATATCTGGGGAAAAAGATAAGAGAAATAGAAGGGCAGAATACGTTCTAAGGCATTTCTGGGGAATAGTATGGGATATATTACAAGCAGAGATAGGAAAAAGAGGTAGATGTAGACCTAGATTAGATAGTGATAGATGCACACTGTGCAAATTTCAGGAAAATCTGTAGGTTAGTTCAGAATAGGAAACAATGATGGTACGCGTCTAACCAGTTCCAGGACTGAAGACCTGATGATGATGATGATGATGTTAATATGTTTTTTAATCAAAATTCCTAAAGAATTTATTCAAAACATAATAACCTAATTTTGTCATCAGGAATAGCTCATGCTACGTCCCCTGTAATAAAATGTAAAATAATATTTAAAATAATATTGCGTGTTTAAAGTTATGCCGCTGTGTCAATTTTTGACAGCAATTTATAAATACCACGTGATAATATTGCCAACAAAATTCAACTTTAACAATATGTATCTTTTTCCACAGCAACATTTTATTAAGATATATTTGGTCCAATTCCTTTATTTCGGTCCAAATAACCTGTACTTACTCTGTTCTTATAGTTATGACTCACCTTGTATATTAATAAGATGAAATAATAACATAGAATTTTATGCAAAGCCTAAATGATCATTTCAAATCGAGCTAGTAATTGAAAAATGAACAATATAAGGTCCCGGACAAGATTTGAACTTGTATCTTCGACTTTCGCAGCCGATGCGCTAACCAATTGATCCAACTGGACGTGCGATTACATTAGGAAAGATATACAAATCTAAATCATGTATGAAACCATACATCAACCTAACTTTCAACCACGTTTGGCGTTTTTGCCATCATATCCGGTAGTGTCAAATTTTAGACTTGTGTCAGATACAAACAGGAAACATTCAAGGATATAAATCAACTACTAATTACAAATATTAGTAATCCTGTCTGAGTCCTTATATTTACCATCTTTCAATTAATATTTCAATTTGAAGTGATCATTTAGGACACCGTTAAATGTTTCTATTTAGGTTAACTTCAAAATTCTTAACACGCTTATATCCAATTTAAAATTGTCGATCTGGGAATCAATGTACCCCTAAATTTAAAAATAACCAACTTGGTAGAGTATTATCCGAACATGGTTTGACTGCTTTCAGTCTGTTCAATGACGTTTCTCAAAGGTAGCTAACTTACCTCGGTTGCATGTAGATTGTTTGGATGGTAAGTACGAAGTTCTCTAAAAATCTGGATTTCCAACCATGAAATAACTCATGACATCTTCGGGAAGCTTTGGACAGATGAATTAAAAGGATTGGTAGACTAAACCAGAAAAAGGGATCTTTTATTTATTTGAGTCAGCACAAATCCGCTTGTGAAGTCTTTATATTCAGACGATAAGATCATCGGTGCGCCAGCGTAATATATTATTAATCAAAAGGAATGAATTATAAAATTGAAATAATTTAGAACAAAATTACAACAATGACATCATTTCTAAACTTTTAATACCGATATAATGAATTTGACAACCATTGAGTATGAACAATATATGATACGAAATAATTCTACGTTAAATCAAAATGCATGCAATCTAAATTTATATTTTTTAAAGGAAGTTGCCTAACCCTATTGGTGTGATTTACTAATACAGAAACTATTAATAAAATATGATTATTAACATTCCAAAGGAACCATATACTTTACTTAATGTCATAGAATTTATCATGTAGTCCACTGATCCAAAGCGATTTTTGCCTTTTCGTTGAACTTCACTTATAGACAGTATTTATATAAAAATTAATTTTAGTTTTAAATGTTATAATCTACCAATTTTATTTAGATACCAAACATTCCATGCACAAACTTACAGAGTATTAGAAACTTTATTTGCATTTCTTCTAATGGCCCATTCCTGAGTAGCCTTTTGCCGGAAATTCGAACGAGGAAACAAGTTTAACTTAGGAATATTTCACCTAAGTAGGAGCCATCGTGGAACAAAGGGGTGCCTAATTCCATTATTTGATCTTCCGATTTCTTAAGGGACAATTTGCTCTTAATAGAGGTTGAATCCTTAAACGGAGATCTTTTCAGCTAACTGACTGCAATATCATAGCGTTGGGAGATGGATTTGCTAAATCCATATGACTCAACGATTGATACAGATGGAGTTAAAAGTGATCTGGTTATGATTTTAAGGGTTAGGACAAAAATTCCACTTAGAGTTGCGATTGAGGGAATCAAGTTTGCATGGGCAGGATCGCATCCTCGGAATAGGTTTGTTTTGGCAAGAATTGCAGAAAGTATCAAGCTGCTACGACCTCTAAGTTTTCTACTTTTTAGTGATAAATATCGTATAATCTAATTCCCATATTTCCTGTTTATTGAAAACACAATTTTTAATAAATTGATTAAAAGAGATTAACATTAACTCAGATCTTTGAAGAATATCTTTAAGGTAACTAAATGAATTAAGATCTGACGATCGTGCTCAAATAATTTTAAGAAAACCCTTTAAAGGCTCTGATTTCAAAAGAGTGCCTTAAAACGAATTATTTATTTAGCATCAACATTAGCTTAAAATTTGCATTTATGTAAAAAAATATTGTGAATTAGGTAACGCGTTGCTTTTCTGGCAAAACACCAAAGCAGACGAATTAAGCACAGGGTCAAAATACGAGAATGAGCGTGTAGGTATCTTTATTACACATGCAAGAGTTTGCTTTGATGATTGTCTGTTTTGGTCTAAATATATTATGTTCATATACAAGAATATTTTCGACATAAATGTTGGGTAATTTGGCAAGCAACGTATGTGTAAACCTGTTAGTGTATTCCTCATTCTTTATTCTTAAGAAATGTTATGACTCAAGTGACTAAATAATTGAATACAGTTAACAAAGCTTGAGTTTTGCTTGACGCAGACATTTTTTTTTAATTCCTCGTTTTTGTAGTCCGAAGTGTCTGTCATATTTTTGTTGTATTTCGCAGTTTTCTCATCCATTAGCAAAGGCGAAAAGTCGAATTATTTCTTTTCTTTGTGGAGCAAAGCATTTCGCAATATACCTTTTTGTGGATTTCTTTATTTTTTAAATACTGGATGACATTTGGAAACGTTGACTTTTGGATGTTTTTAACATTTTGGGAATGTGAGGATCGATTTTTTAATCTAGCTATGTATTGATTGTTAAGATGTCTATGTTCTCTCTAAATTCAAACTTATGCTCTGATTATTATTCATCAACCTTCTTAGCATTCCGTAATATATTCGATTAATTAATACTTGTACATAATGATTCAGCAAACAAATAGTTCTAATGTTTTGAAATTTTATGATTCTACGTTCTTTCGGAACTATCACCAAACCACCTTTTGGAACGTCTGAAAGTACTTCATCTTTGTGGTACATCCTATGTTCCACTATACAAGTTGTCATAGATAAGAATACATAGCACGAATATCTTGATAACGGCAACAGATCAGAGTAGATTGTATAGAAAAAAGATTGCATAAATTCAGTAGTACTCGTATTCATTTTGTCTTTACATATTTTCCTTTCTTTCCTTTTTTTTAATTTACTTTAAAGAAGCAAATTTTGGATATGAGAAAATATTTTTGCGTATAACAAATTAAAAAAAGAACCATAGCACTTATAATTTCTTTTTGCTATCTCATCTTTGTTCTTAATTTTTAGAGTTGGTATCAATTTCTTTTGGGTTCTACATGTCCCTTTCTTTCTAAATGTAGTGGCGTTCTCATAAACATCTTTAAAAACAACCCCCACGCCGGTTCCATTGCTATCTACCGCTTAGGGTAAAGTCTAGAGTTTAGCTATGAAGCACACAAATTTTCCCAAAAGGAAAAATTGTAACGCGCTTATCATTAATTCAACATAACTTTTTGAGGAAGTCCACAATAAATAAAATTAACGAGTAAAAGGTTTCAGGTTTTTGTAATTCAGAGAAAGAAACTAAAATACGAAAGTTTAGGGATGATATTGTAGCGTTCGCAAGAACAAATTAAGAGTTAGAAACAGAACCAAATAAAACGACACCTACGGCTATTAAAGGAATCTTGAACTAGCGATTTGAAAATTGAAAAACCGTAGGAAAAATTAGAAACACCCAGGGAAAGAAAATCTATAAATTTGGGAGAGCTATAGATGTAAGAAATTAAACACTGAAAGCTTATGCATGGAAAGTAGCATTATAAAACTGAAATATGGATACTGCAAAAAAACATTAAAAGTTTATGATTTGAGATTTTATGCGTTATTAGAATATTTAGAATCAGGTGGACAGTAAATTATTTATAATTGTTGCTAAAGTATAAATAAACATTAAAAGGAAACTTTGTTAAATAATTATGTCATAGTTCAAGACATGAAAGAATAGTTAACATCGAGATAAAACTCAAGTCATTTTTACTGTTAGATCACAGTTAAAAATAATCAAATATCAGGCGTGGTTCCACTAATGGAGCAACATTAAAAAAATTTCAGTACAATGAACTAAACAATTTAAATTACACAAACGACTTACCTTTGTTTATAGACATATTTTAAGTTAGGCATTGCGTAGTTTACTTCTCGAAAATCTTGCTCTGTCATCTAAATGTACAAGCATGGTTGTGATTTAGTTTCGGAAGCAAATTTGTTTTCAAATTCCGCAGTTGTTGAACCAACAAGTATGTGGAACACAAACGACATTAAAGTAATTGAAGGAACGATAGAGGAATTCAAAGGCAAACTTCATTGCATATTTCAACATGCACTGAAAACGTACAGGTCGAGATGGTATAGTAGTTTGAGATAGATTCCTTTAAAAGGCGCGTTTTCATATGAACTCGTTTTCATCCCAACCGTCCAACGTTTTCATTGGTTAGAACAGTAACCGCACATTTCTTTGAACACGAGAAAATGCGTGTAAGAGACCTATTTGACGGAATACATCAATAAATTATGAGTTCTTCACTTATAGTTCATGAGAACTTATAACCGCAATTTTATGCGTACTAACCTAATTTCAAATAATAATGATAAGAAAATGAAGCTTTCCTTTTACAATTCAAAAGCATCCCTATACCTAATATTAAAATAAATCTTTGCGGAACCAATAAAGCGTAGCAACAGAAAGTGAAATTGACGTAGAAAGGTCATCAGGCATGTAGAGAGAAATAAAAATATTGCATGGAAGTGTAGTTAGATACACTGAAAAAATAGGTTCAGTAGAAGAAATGATAGATTAGCTTTATACGAACTTTGAAATTCAAACGATGAAAAACAATAATTCACGATATTATGTTTTATAATAAGTCCAAATTCTCAATTTTTAATATAGTAATTAAATTTTCAATAAGTATTTAAAACAGTTACGAAGAAACCCATTTGAACAATAAATAAGAGATAATCTCGGAGACAATTAAATAACTATAATAAATTTCAGATGGTAATAAAATGTTATTTAGCCGTCAGTGACTAAGTATAATAGAAATTGAAATACATTAAATATTTTAATTTGTTCTGAAAATGAATTGCCAGTTTCAAGATTGAATGTGGATTGTAGAGATTTCAATTTAATTGTAGGTGGGCACTGCTAAGATTAGCCATTTGATTGTACAGATTTCATGTAAATTGCAGACATTGCATGAAAATTGTTATGATTGCATACAGATTGCAATGATTGCATTCAGATAACACTGTTAGCATGCAGATTGCAAGTGATTGCAGGAGTTTTGTACACCAGATTGCAATACTGAATTACCCCTCTGAAAATTGTTTCAAATAAATAAATCTCTCCATAGCATGATTAGTATTAATCCTTATTTAGTAGCATAAAGTTTTGATGCAACATGTCCGTGAAATTTCTATTAGTTAATTTCAAAACTTATAATATGATTGAAAAGTTAACAGTTTATATTTATACACCAAAGATGTCTTGTGGCGAAGTAACTAACAGTTACTTCGCCACAAGACACCTTTTGGCTTTGACTGGGCTAGTGAGTCTGGTAGTTCAGGAGTAACTCTACTCTTTACACTTTAACTTGTCTACTTAATATTATCATTCTTATCTTTATTATTATTTTTATTTTATTACTCATTTTCTTTTTCTTATCCTGATGAAGCTCCTTACAAAAGTGGACAAAACGTCGACCTTAGGTTATAAAATGACACGGTCCCAATCCGGAGCCATAAAAATTTATAATGACTCCTGCCGTTAAAACCTCCGACGATAATGTGAGCGTTGTCAGCATACATCAATTACAAAGCAAACAAGAGAATGCCACCTTCTCTAGTTGTCACTAGATGTCACTAGATGTACCTGAAATTACAGCGTTATAAGCTTGTGTAAGAAGATATCAGAAAGAAGTAAATTTTCCAAATCCTCACCACCAAATACCATACTATACAATGTGACTGTTATTATATCATGTACAAAAGGCAAAATACCAATAGTATTAGAATACTTGTTTGTTATCTTTCAAGTTCAACTATAAATTTGCTTGTGCTTGATAACGACCTGTCTTTGTAATAGTTGGTTCAATAAATTGAAAGAATATACTTCGTTAAGTATATAAAAGAATTTTATTATCAACAGTTTATGGACCCAGGCGAATGCCACATGCTAACAGTCGTTTTGATTACGCATATATATTTTTAAAACAGTTAGTAGTAACATGGCAGTTAATTATTTGGCAAGTGTTCCAAAATTATTGGACCGCGAAAATTACGAGGATTGGTCGTTTGCCCTGGAAAACGTATTTGTTCTAGAAGGTTTAACCAAAAGCATAGATGGTACCGAAAAAGATGCCGGTCTAATCGCAAAAGCTAAAGCTAAATTGGTACTGACATTAAACCCATCATTGTACGTGCACATCAGGAATGCAGAAACGGCGATTGACCTTTGGACAACCTTAAAAAATCTATACGCTGACAATGGTTTTACAAGAAAAATCGGACTCTTAAGTACATTAATATCTTTACGATTGGAAAATTGCGAATCCATGGAGACATATATAAATCAAGTTTTGGAAACTTCGCAAAAGCTACGTCGTACTGGTTTTGATATAAACGAAGAATGGGTGGGATCGTTACTTCTTGCCGGTTTGCCAGAGAGATTTGCACCTATGATTATGGCAGTCGAGCACTCCGGAATTTCGATCACCACAGATTCTATAAAAACTAAGCTGCTTGATATGGATACCGACGGCAGTACAAAAATAAATGCAGGAAATGCGTTTGTTGCTAAAGGTAAACCACGTGCAAAGAAAGCGAAAGATAAATTTTCAGGTAGTACGACAACGTCCAATTGGGATGTTAATAAGTCGGTCAAAGATCGAAGTAACATTATTTGTTTTAGGTGTAGAAAACCTGGACATTTCAAATCGCAATGTCCTGATAAGGCACATCATAATTGTGTTGTTGCTTTAAGCGCAGTGTTTGCAAACGGACAATTTCAAGATACAGATTGGTATATTGATAGTGGAGCCAGTTTTCACCTAACAGCTGGAAAGGATTGGGTAAGAAACGAAAGAAAACCTGAGGTAATAGAAGTTATGGTAGCTAATAAGTCAATATTATCTGTTAAATGCGCTGGTGATATCGCACTAAAAACTATGATAAAGGAAAAACCGCTTAATATCATTTTAAAGAATGTGCAATATGTCCCTGGTCTTACTACAAATTTATTATTTGTAGGCCAACTTATCAACAATGGTAACAAAGTTCTTTTTAATAAAACTGGTTGTAAAATTTATAATAGCAATAATCTATTAGTGAGAATGGCCCATTTAGTAAATAATGTATATAAATTAGATGTAAGTAAGCAAGGTGCATTTTTAGTAGCACCTGATATTACAAGTGGACAACGCAAGTTATTTAAAAAAAATGACCACGATTGTAAACGGATTAGTTTACAAAGGATCGCCAAAAGATCTAACAACTAATTGTGAAGCGAAGCAAACACGCTTACCGTTTCCAGATAAGGGCAGTAGAGCTACTGATTTGCTGGAAATTATTCACAGTGACATTTGCGGTCCAATGGAAAAGAATTCCATAGCCGGATCCAAATATTTTGTGACATTTATCGATGATTATAGTAGGATGTGTCATATTTATTTTTTGAAAACCCAAGCTGAAGCTTTTGAAAAGTTTACGGTTTATAAAAAATTAGTGGAAAAACAAACTAGCAGACAAATTAAGATTCTTAGAACTGATATCGGTGATGAATTCTGTAGCGTAGCTTTTGAGAATTTTTTAAAGGAAAATAGGATTATTCACCAAAAGACTAATGGTTATACACCAGAACAAAACGGGATGGCTGAAAGGTTTAACCGCACCATTGTTGAAAAGGCTAGATGTTTGCTTTTTGACCAAAAACTTAGTAAATGTTTTTGGGCAGAAGCATGCAACACCGCGTGCTATTTAAAAAATCGCTCTGTGGCCTCAGGCATTTCAAAAACCCCTTTTGAAATATGGACGGGTAAAAAGCCAGAAGTGGGGCATTTACGGGTATTTGGTAGCCCGGCGTTCGTGCATGTTCCTAAAGCAAATAGGCAGAAATGGGACGTTAAAGCTGTAAAGCACATCTTAGTAGGTTATGCGGACCACGTCAAGGGTTATAGGTTATACAACCCAAACACAAAAAATTATAATCAGTCGAGATGTGACTGTAATGGAAAATACTAAAGAAAAAAGTATTGTTATAGATTGTGAGTTTGAAGAGTCGACATCAGTTTCAGTGGGGGAAGTACCTACCGCTACTGAAACTAGAAACCTAAGTACAGGAGAGGAAAACACTATAGATTTTAGCAGTGATGACGATAGCGACTATGAACCGTCAATAAATGTAAGCTTGCCTCAAGCACCGTTACGAAGGACTCAAAGACCCCACAAACCTGTCATTAAAAGCGATTCGGTAACTTATGTTAGCAAAGCGACCGGAGTCATATTGAGTGATCCGATTAGTGTTTCAGATGCTTTGTCAAGGCCGGACGCTGCACTCTGGAACGACGCTATTGAAGAAGAATTGAAGTCGCTTGAGAAGAACAACGCTTGGGAGCTTGCCGACATTGAAGAAAATTCTACCGTGGTAGGTTATAAGTGGGTGTTCAAGAAAAAGGTAAATAGTGTTGGTGAAATTAAATATCGTGCGCGATTAGTTGCTAAGGGTTTCAGTCAGAAGCCAGGTGTTGATTATACGGAAACTTTTTCACCTGTAGTTAGATCAGTGGCGTAACTACACCCCTGCCAGCCCCCGCTATGCGGGGGGGCCCCAAGTGCAAGAAGGCCCAAACGATAATAAACTCAACTTATTCATCTTCAACGTATTTGGCAGGTAAGAAACGGTCAAGAAAATATTGCAGATAATTCAGAAACCGCAGGTTAACGAACGTTTTCTTGATGTTACTACTAGGAACTGCTGAAATACAAGAAATAATAATTAAGATAAATACTGAACACCACCTGCAGCCTGCATCCTTTCTTCTTTCTATCCGTTCTGTCCTATTTTGTAAGGGTTAATAAACAGATGAAAGAGACTGTAAACTTTAATAACAAAGATGTCTATATTATTCTTAAGTGATAAGTTGTATAAAGTGGTAAAGCATTATTAAACGACGTATAGTAGGGTTAGTTTGTGGGATTTTAAATAGGAATAAAAGGGCTATTGTCTGTACAGTACAGATTCACAGGATGGCAGGTAGCTTAGTAACCTTCGCTTTCTAGAAATATAATACTAGAAAGAAATTCATTTTGTGGTTTCTAGTCAGCTGGTTGCAACGTATTTGCATTAGCTGCATTATATATAACGGAAAGGAAGTAAAAAGCATTCCAGTACGTTTTACTCAATAGTGTTGTGTTCGTATTACAGGAGGTCTTTCATATTTAAACGTAAGTATTTATATCTATTTTTTATTAAACTACTATTGATTTGATCATAGTTGAAGTCGCGCTGAGAAATACATATAAATAAATCTTTAAGCATTCAATAAAAATCATTTATATTTTGTTAATTAAAGCATTTAAAGCAAAGTATGTATGTGTTATTTGTAATTTCAAAAGGCTTTTAAATAATTATTACTTATCTAATTACATTATAATTAATTTCATTCAAAATTGCAGAAAATAATATACAATGAGCACTACAAGCGGCGCTGCAAAAAACGAAAAGGAAACTATTGGAAGAATCAAAGAGCAAGATTCCAAAAATAAGTTCCTTTTTACTTCTAAAGAGTCCGAAAACAAGAACAATCTATGAAAGAAATTGGGCTTTCGACAGTAGCATCTACTAGTTCCGCTACAGACGAACAGCAGTCGTCAACAATTTTAAAAACTCTCACCCAGGGCGCAAGTACATCACATAATGACGGCCGCGATAGAAATTTGGAACTAGATACCACTACAATTACAGAGGTAAATGTGAGTAGTACTTTTCACTTAATGAACTATCTATGGATCTGACGAAAGAATATCCAACCGATTTTGCACATTTTTAAAAATCAATGTTTTACAACATGACAATTTAAGAAAAGAAATAATTAATTACGGATTGTGTAGACCAGATGGTGCGTTTCCTAAAGATAATAAAAATAGAAGTTTTTCAGTTCACTATTATTACTTAATAACTGCAAGCGAAAATAAAAGCAATACGTTAAACTTACCACACAATTCAAATGGGTGGTTGTGTTATTCTAAATTAAAAATTGTGTTTATTGTCAACCATGTTGGCTGTTTGCTTCAGTAAGGTCAAGTTGGACGACCGGAATTAATGATTGGCAGGGTTTATCAAAAAAAATTAAAGAGCATTTGCTTGCTCAATCTCATTTAACTTGTTGTTTTATTTACGATATGTGGAAAAAAATTATACCATAGATAAGAAAGATACTCTACTATTAAAACAAGAAACTGAATTTTGGAAAATGTTTTACACAGACTTTTCAATGTTACTTTAACACTATCCCAGCGCATGCTGTCATTTCGAAGACATAGAGAAAGTTTTTCTGATTCAAAAGACAGTTACAACGGTAATTTCTTAAGTTTAGTTCATTTAATTAGTAACTATGATCCTATATTACAAAAAGTGCTTGAACGACCCAAAGGTTCAATTAAATATCTTTCCCAAAAATTCAAAACGATATTATTAATACTTTAAGCGCACACTTAAAAATATTTTATTAAATAAAATTAGATCCGCTCCTTTTTCTCAATCATAATAGACACTACACAGGATATAACTAAGATTGATCAATTAAGTAAAATTGTAAGATATATTGATTTTAAAAAGACAGCTTGGGAGAGGTAACCAAAATAGATATTTGTGAAACTTTTGTGGGTTTTACAAAAGTAGAGTCCCAATCTGCTGAAGGACTATGTAATACTATATTAAGCAATTTAACCAACATGCAATTAGATATAAATAAATGTAGAGGGCAGGGCTACGATGGAGCTAACGTTATGAGCGGTACGTATTCTGGCGTGCAAAGAGAATTTTAAACATAGAGCCTGCAGCCTTATATATGCACTGTAGTGCCCATAACTTAAATCTAGTCATAAATGATGCCGTTAAAGGTATAAAAGAAATAGAATCGTTTTTCTACTTTTAGAAAACATATATACATTTTTGCTAAAAGTATAGTAAGATGGAATTGGCTTTCTGTTTTTAAAGAAAATTTCACACAATTGAAACGCTTAAATCCGACACGTTGGGCGGATCGAGTAAAATCTTTAGCTGCCATAAGAATTCGGTATAAAGATATAGTAATGTCTCTTAATAAAATTATTATGATATCAAAAAACAGATGAACGAAATGACGCAAAGCAAATATTAACTAGCATGGATAATTTTAATTTTATTTTTTAAGTGTTTTTAAGTCAAATTCTAGAAGAGCTTAACAAGCTCTCACAAACTGCTCAGAGTGAAAAGGCGAATATTAATCAGATAACTCTCTTATTACAAAAACTTTAAAATTTTTCAAGGAAACAAGAAATAACTATTCCAACATCAAGGAGGAAGCAGCGAAAGTTGCAGGGCAATGGAATATTAAACCGGAATTTATAAAAAAGGCAACCAAAAATAAAAAGCATTACGATGAATTATCCAATGATTATCGATTTAATGATGAAGAATTTAAATTTAAAATAAATGTATTTTATCGCGTAATGGATATTATAATTTCACAGCTGTCGAATCGTTTTAAATCGCTTTTCATGTAAACGAAAAGTTTAATTTCTTAGAACCTAATGTATTTTTGAATTTAACTGCAGACGATATTTTATCTAAGGCAAAACAATTGCAAAAATTTTACTACAAAGATTTAAATGATGCTATAGGTATAGAACTTACTACACTCAAAATAATAGACTTATTTGTGATGAATTAAAAATGTTAACGGTATCTTACAATTTTTAGAATATCTAGTACTTTCCAAATCTACAGGTTCTAGCAGTTTTCCAAACACCATAACAGCCTTAATGTTATACCTAACTTTACCCGTTAGCGTTGCAAGTGCGGAGAGATCTTTCTCAAAATTAAAATTATTAAAATTATCTTAGGAACCGCACTTCACAAGATAGATTAGACGATTTATCCCTCTTAGCAGTAGAACATGACACTGCCAAAAATATGAATATAGAGGATACAATAAACGCGTTTGCAGCAAAACATGCAAGAAAAACAAAATTTTGAATTTGATTTGGAATGTCTGCTAGCTCATAGGTTTTTACTGTATCAAATTTTTAGGTGTAAATAATTTTGTGCGGCGTATAAATATGTAGATTTAATATTAATTAACTTATAAGTTTGAATTTATGTAATTTGGTTTTATAATTAATAAAGCACTTGATTAATATAGTATATGTATTTAATTCTATACTGCTTCCTTCTCTACATGTACTATAATTTAAAAATATGGCTAAATATAAGCCAGTAAAAGTAATACATTTTAAAGAGAGCCCACTTTAAAATTTTTGCGGGGGGGCCCAAAAATCGTAGTTACGCCACTGAGTTAGATATTTGACTTTAAGATTGTTATTTGCTCTAGCTGTAAAATTAGATTTAGACATTAAGCATTACGACGTTAAAACGGCATTTCTTAATGGTTATTTAAAAGAAAAAATTTTCATGAAAATACCTGAAGGTTTTACATGTAAAGAGTCAAATAAAGTATTAAAGCTTAATAAAGCTATTTATGGTTTGAAACAATCTTCCAAATGTTGGAATGACAGAATCAACACGGTTTTGTTTGAATTAGGATATAAAAAATCTAAGCATGAACCTTGCGTGTTCATTAAACGAATTAACGATAAACTAACAGTCGTTACAGTAGATGTGGATGATTTTTTCGTTTTTTCAAATGATAGTACCGAAAGTGATTTCTTAAGGGAGGAACTAAGTAGTAAATTTGATATTAAAGATTTAGGTGATATTAGAGAGTGTTTAGGAATTGATGTTAGTTATAACAAAAAGAAAGGAGTCTTATGTTTAAGCCAAAGACGTTACATTAATCAATTGTTGGAAACGTTTAATATAAAAGATTGTAATTTAGTTAAGACTCCAATTGAAACTAATATAAAGCTTGTTCCTGGTGATCAGAATGCTACTGATTCTGTACCCTAACAGAATTTAATAGGGAGCTTAATGTATTTAGCCGTGCTTACAAGGCCTGACATTGCGTTTAGTGTACGTTTTTTGAGCCAATTCAATCAGTCGCATACTGAAGTTCACTGAAAATATGCAAAACGTATACTGAAGTATTTCAAAGCTACTCAAGGCTACTGTTTAAGGTTCTCTAGGGAAAACACGGAGCTGGTTGGTTTTGCTGATGCCGATTGGGGCAGTAGTTCAATAGACCGAAAATCATATACAGGCTACGTATTCAAATTTTGCAGCTCGGTGATTTCATGGGAGAGCAGTAAACAGAGGACCGTGTGGCACTTTCGACTACGGAGACGGAATACATGGCAATTTCAGAGGCAACTAAGAAAGCTATATATTTGAAAAATCTGTTCTTTGAGCTCACCGGAAATGACCATTGTATTACGCTTTTTAGTGATAATAGAAGCGCCATAAACTTGTCAAATAACCATTCATATCATATGCGCTCCAAACATATTGATATGAGGCATCACTTTGTTCGCGAGGCAGTTACGAACAAATTGATTTTGCTAAAGCATCTACCCTCTGATATGATGCCTGCTGATTTACTTACGAAAGGATTAACAGCTGAAAAACATCATAGTTTATTGAATCTGTTGGGTATTATTAATATCAATGAATAATTAATTGTATTTTGTGTTTTTTTTTTGTAAGTGGGGTTGTTATTATATCATGTACAAAAGGCAAAATACCAATAGTATTAGAATACTTGTTTGTTATCTTTCAAGTTCAATTATAAATTTGCTTGTGCTTGATAACGACCTGTCTTTGTAATAGTTGGTTCAATAAATTGAAAGAATATACTTCGTTGAGTATATAAAAGAATTTTATTATCAACAGTGACTGCATCTCATAATTTTCTTTGTTATTAAACTCGAAATTTTTATAACTTCATAAGGTTTCGCTGAAATTAAAAGTTTGCACGTAATAACTATAAAAATAATTCGAACCATTGATTAATTATAATTTATGAGTTTAACAGTACATTGTAATATGAAATAGAACAAAACTACAAGGCCTACCCTTATATCACATATTCTTGTCCGGTATCGTTCTAGACAGAAAATGATTAAAACCTGATTTTTACTAAAACATATCAGGCTTTGCAAATCGGATAGCGCTGGCATTATTATACGGTCAAGGAATTTATTTATCCACAAATAATATGGTTAGAAAATTACCTGTAAAATGCAACACGCATTACAGATATTGTGTATTTTATTAACAAAGTAGTCGTTTTAGCTAACAGTAAAAAACACGAACGGAAAAGAGAACATTTCAACTCAACTCATATTATTAATTCAAGATATTTTTATACCTTCCAATAAAATTGCTTTAGAGAATGTGAAACTTTATCTAGAAAAAAAACTGCTAATACTTGACAGACACGCAACACACGCTAAAACTTGACGCAATAACATATGCAGAAAAAGATACTGTAATAGTATTTTTGCTTCCAGCACATATATTACACAATGTACAGTCACTTAACGTGTCATTTTTTAAGACTTTGTGAAGTTGCTATATAGTTTAAACCGAAAAAAGCTGCGCTATTTGTGTGACTTTTCAAGTACCTATGCTCTTCGGAAAAGCTTATTTTCTAGCAGGTTCTGTCGGTACTGCTGCAAATGGTATTCTAAAAACAGTAATTTATCCGCTAAATAAAAAAATATATGCTGACTATGAGTTTTTGCCAAGTCAAAAAGAATCAACGAACGTTCGTTCAGTAACGACAGAAGCAGAGACTCCGAATGAATTATCTACCTATCCAAAACGACCTTTAGATAAAAAACAAACTTAATTTTTATGCTCGAACCAGAGCCACTTTTAGTCTTCAAGTACCCTCTAACTAAATTACCGTTGGAACCAACTCCAAGTACTAGTTTTCAAGTACTCGTCATCATTAGGTCTTCAGTCCTGGAACTGGTTAGACGCGTACCCTCATTGTTTTCTATTCTGTGCTAACTTACACATTTCCCTGAAATTTGCACAGTCTGCATCTATCACTATCTGAACTAGGTCTACATCTACTTCCCTTTTCCCATCTCTGTTTGTAATATATTCCATACTATTTCCCAAAAAGCCCTTCTATTTCTCCTATGTTTTTCCACAGATATCCTTGTTCTCCTACTATTTCCACAACCTATTTGTTATTAACTTGTCTGTCCATGCTATCATCCTCATACATCTGAAGCACAACATTCGAAAAGGCTGCTACCGTTTTTCTGTTTGCTTTTCCTACTACCCGTATTTCATAGACATACTGTGCTGTGCTTGACACATATGCTTTCAACAATTTTCTTCTTGTTTCTATGTTTGTTGTCTTTCATCATAGGCGCTGTTCTTTCTTGTAAGATGCAGTTGGATCTCCTTCTGTTGTTTTACAATTATATACCGTATTTCTCCGACTTTCGGTGGTTGTGAAGCCTGTGGCTGCCAAGTCCCTCAGCACTTGAACATTTGCCGATTTAATTTTTTTTCCAATATATTTTTTTGCACATTCAACATTAGTTGCAGATATTTTACAACCAACACTCGCAGTTGTTTATAATAATCATCAAATTTATCTGCGTTTATCTTTTCATCATTAGTTTTCCGTCTCAAAACTGGTTGGACACGTACCTGCACTTATCTATATTCTGAGCTAGCCTACACAGTTCCCTGAAATTTTCACTTAGCCTACATACAGCTCGCTTCCCCTTGTATTGTTTTATAATTTTATGTCCTATTTCACCGAGATTCGGTGAAGGGGGTTAAGCAACCTGTGGCTGCCAAGATCCCCAACACTTAGACATTTGCCGAATTAATAGTTTTCTAGTAAATCCTGTCACACAATTAACATTATTCGAGAATATTGCCCAACCAATACTTGTATTTGTTTGTAATAGTCATCATGTTTAAGTACGGTTACGTTTTTCATCATTAATTTATCCACCTCAAGACTGGTTGGATGCGTACCTCCATTGATTTCTATTCTGAGGTGGCCTACAGATTTCCCTGAAATTCCTACAACCTGCATCTTTCATTATTTGTGTGCAGTAGTCTAACATAAGTCTACTGCTAGTTCGCTTTTTTCTATCTCTGCTTCTAATATATTCCGCACTATTGCCTCATACTGTAGTATGTGGTCTATCATCCTATCTCTCCTATTTTTTATCGTTTTCCACACATTTCTTTTTTCCCCAATTCTAGTTAATATTTAATAATAATAATAATATTAATAATATTTAATACAGTTGTTCGAAAATTTTCACATCTATCCGGGCCTTTCTTTTTTGTTATAGTTACTATGATGTTACGTTTGAAATCTTTGGGTATCTCGCCTCTCTCAGACATATGGCTTACAAGTTGGAAGAGACGTTCTGTTACTGCTTGTCTAGCGGCTTTTAGAGTTTCTGCTTGCACCTTATCTGTACCCGGCGCCTTACCATTTTTTAGACTTTTTAATGCTAATTTAAACTTATCTCTAAGTATAGGATATCCCAAGTCATCATTTTCAATGTCCGATTCCTGTTCTAATGATGTTAGTCTTCTAGCATGATGTTGAAATAATGTGTTTATGATGATTAAATTATTCTTGTCGCAAAATTCTACCAGCATGTCGTTTTTCGTGTCAAAACCAAATAAACCTACTACTGCTCATTTCCTACCCTCACCTACCACTGCATTAAAATCCCCCGTAATTATTAAATTTTCATGTTTTTTTACGTATCTTAATATGTCTTCGATATCTTTGTAGATCGTTTCTACCTCTTCGTCACTGTAGCTAGAGGTGGGCATGTATACTTGTATTATTACTGTTGTTTACCGGTTTAGATTCTAATCTAACCATGAGTACTCTTTCGTTCTTTTGTAAGTAATTTTCTACACAGTATTCTATCTTTTTTCGCATAACTATCGCCACACCCAAATTTCGTTCCCTTGCTCCTGTATGAATTACCTTAAAATCTCTAGTCCAAAAATCCCCCGCTACCGACCTCGCTTGTCTCTACTATGTCTAGCGCTAACTTATCTATTTCAATTTTCAAGTTCTCTAGCTTACCTACTTGCTTCATACTTCTAACATTCCACGCTCCGGCTCGCAAAATGTTTCCGACTCTTATTCTGGACTTTCCTATCGCATCCCCTCCCGGAGATCCGAATGGAGAACTATTATACCCCAGAGAATGTCATCATGTTTATTTCAATTTAAGTACGCTGTGTACTTGGGAGGTAATGTGGTGGTTTCCTGTTGCCTTCCACATCGCTGTAGTGTGTCTTAGACTGCCATACCGACCCCTATAGTCTCTTCCGATCTAAGTACCGAAAGAACAGCTGACCTTTTTCGGGGTCCTGTCTTAGTCTGGTTCCTCACTCACGACCGTACTACTTTGGTTGGACCTGTAGTTTGGCTCTTTAGCTCATTAGAACACACAAGCCATTTCACCTGTTATAGAATCTAGAACTTCGGCTAGGTGCAGGTCTATTCGAAATGGTTTCAAGTACTTATAAATAATATATCTACAGACACCAAATGGGTTGCTGAAATATTACAAAATAGAAGTCGGAAAGCACAATGTGCAACAGAATTAACATCGTTGCTATATAAACTCACGTTAACGAAAATAAGAAATATGATAAAAAAAGATAAAAGGGTAGAAAAACTACAAAAATATAAATTCAGATAGAGATAATAAATAGTTTTGTAATATCTGTCTTCAGTCTGCAGAAGAAGATATAGTACAATGTCTTATATATAAAGACGGTGTTCACAAAGATTGTGTTTTTGTTAATAGGTCCGCAAACCATATTGATGTATTGCATGTACGAACATGCACCGTACATTGATAATTATATTAGCAGTTAAAAAAAATTAAGTGAAGTATCTAAGTTACATCGTACAATGTTATCATAGAATTCGTTATATTTTTATGTGGTCCAGGGTCCAGTGATCTAAACTTAATCGTCTAATCAAGGTAACGGTGGTCCAATAAAGGCAGTTATACATAAGTTCGTTTTTATGCTAATTTAAAAAAAATGTTTAATTTTATTGGGCTATTACTGATACTATAAATAATTTATTCAATTGTATATCGAAATGAACCTTTAGTTTTGTTTTTTGAATAACATTTTATTATTAGCACTGTAACAAAATTAAGTGGTCCAATGGTGGCAACCTCACCGTTCTTCCCACGTTTAAAATTTTAGAGCACCTGGTTTATTAACTAAAATCCGAATCGAGTTGTGGCATTTCTACTTTTTCCTAGTCCTACGTTTGCAGTGGTGTATTTATTAAACGGAAGAAGATTCGCCATAATGTAGTCAAAATGCATTTTATAGTATCAACAAACATACGCTAAAGATATAAACACTATCTTTATAATATGAAACTTTGCATTAATGTTTACAAAATCTTTAGAACTCGTTTCACAAACAACGTGATGGAATTGATATGAATTAATTTAGCTTAATACTAATTTTATATTTGTTTAATTTTTTCTTAACTATATAAATTTCTGCAGTCAATACGTACGTACGATAGTGTAAACGACTGACCAACTGTATAAAATTTAAAATAGGTGTATAACATTAATCTTTCAAGAATACAGATGTTGTTAAAAAGATTACAACGAAACGCTAACATATTTTGAATATCCCACATGATAGTGTGCTATTTTGCACCTGATTTGTATACTAATAAAGAATTTCAATTTGGCACAAACTGGACGAAATACAATTTCATAGTATTTTTTAGATTTTTGTTATAATACATTAGAAAAATAATAGAAACGGCAAGAATAACATGACTATTAACAATACTGATAGTTTTACATCAAGCAAATAGTATAAAGCTGTTGAAGATCATTAACATTGCTAGAAAATAATAATAAAGTTCCAATTTTAAATTAAAATACGCCGGTGAATAATCATACTCACACTACAAAAGTATACAAAGCAATTTACTTGGAGTTCCTTTGTGTACTAAATTCAGGTAATTATTAAAGCACGCAGATTTCCTCGCAACATCCGGCACCGTCATCTAATTCTAAGACGTTCTTTAGTGCCTGCCAAAAGATTTATAGCATTGATAGGCGTACATTTAATTCGCTTTCCTTACGGTTTACTTGTATTGTTATAGTTTATTTATGAACTCTTTTTCTTGTTCAAAATTTTTTCCACGTCGTATTTAAACCTATCTCGTTTAAATCAATTTTTCGGTATTTCCTTTCTTTTCCATCTACAAAGATATCGAAGACATATTAAGATACGTAAAAGGACATGAAAATTTAAT
This sequence comes from Platerodrilus igneus, assembly GCA_036346225.1. NCBI lineage: Eukaryota > Metazoa > Arthropoda > Insecta > Coleoptera > Lycidae > Platerodrilus > Platerodrilus igneus. The sequence goes on along the minus strand of JARFIW010000936.1, from coordinate 3,747,244 downwards.
AATTACAGGGGATTTTAATGCTGTGGTAGGTGAGGGTAGGGAAGGAGCGGTACTAGGTTTATTTGGTTTAGGCACGAGAAACGACAGGGGAAATAGGCTGGTAGAATTTTGCGACAAGAACAATTTAATCATCACAAACACATTATTTCAACATCATGCTAGAAGACGATATACGTGGAAGATGCCAGGAGATATAGGACGATATCAAATAGATTACATTCTTGTTAGACAACGGTTTAGGAATCAAGTAAAAGACTGTAGAAGCTACGCAGAAGCAGATATAGATACTGACCACAACATCGTAATTATGAAGGCCGCACTTAAATTTAAAAATCTGAAAAAAAGGAACGGAAAAAGGCACTTGGACTTAGAGAAACTAAAAGATAAAGATATTCAAGTTAGATTCGAAAAAAAGTCAAATGAATTGCTGAATGATATCGGGAAAATATCTGAAACTAAGGAGGTAGAAACAGAATGGAATAACATTAAATCCACCCTAGACATGGCGGCCAGAGATATTTTGGAGTATACACAAAAAGAAAATAAGAAACCATGGATAACAAAGGATATCGTGAATTTAATAGAAGAAAGACGAAAATACAAAAATAAATCAGACGAAACAGGAAAACAGAGATACAAAGCCATAAAATGGGAAATTATTCGAAAATGCAGGAAAGCTAAAGAACAATGGATCGATGAAAAGTGCAAAGAAGTACAAACTAAGATGGAAATAGGAAAGACAGACGAAGCATACAAATTAATTAGAATGAATTTTAGGGATATAAAACCGTATAGCAAAAATATAAGGGACGCACAAGAAAACGTCATTATAGAAAACGTAGAGAAAGTGAGTAGATGGCAAGAATATATAGGGAATTTATATGCAGGAGAGGAACTAACTGCATTAGAACAGGAATCAGACATTGAAAATGATGACTTGGGATATCCTATTCTTCGAGACGAGTTTGAATTAGCATTAAAGAGTCTGAAAAATGGTAAGGCGCCGGGTACAGATAATGTGCAAGCAGAAACTCTAAAAGCCGCTGGACAAGCAGTAACAGAACGTCTCTTCCAACTTGTAAGCTATATGTATGAGACAGGCGAGATACCCAAAGATTTCACGTAGCATCATAGTAGCTATACCAAAAAAGAAAGGCGCGGATAGATGTGAAAATTTTCAAACAATAAGTTTGACAGCACACGTGTCAAAAATATTAACTAGAATTGTGCAAAGACGAATGGAAAAACGAGCTGAAGAAATACTAGGAGAAGACTAATTTGGGTTTAGGCGAAACAGGGGAACACGGGAGGCTATTTTAGCTCTTAGAGTGATAATGGAGAAAACAATAGAAAAAGGGGAAAGCATGTATATAGGGTTTGTAGATCTGGAAAAAGCATTCGACAATGTAAATTGGAAAAAAATGTTTGAAATACTCAAAAAGATTGGAATGAGTTATAGGGATAGACGAATAGTACATAGCTTATACAAAAAGCAAACAGCAGTAATAGAATTAGAGCAGGAACGTCGAGAAGTAAACATTAGGAAAGGGGTGAGACAGGGATGTGCCCTATCCCCATTGATTTTTAACTTGTACATAGAAGAGGCAATGAATACTGTCAAATGCAGGAAGACATTTGGAATTACTATGCAGGGACAAGAAATTGATATGCTTAGATTTGCAGATGATATAGCGGTATTAGCGTCTAGCAAGGAAGAGTTAGAAGCTGCTCTTAATGAAATGGAAACGGTTCTAACAGAGAGATACGGTATGAAAATTAACAAAAGTAAAACTAAAGTACTAGTATGCAAAGGAGGGAAAAATAAATCAAAAACAAGAATACAAATATGTAACACGAACTTACAAGAGGTTAAGGATTTCTAGGAAGCCAAATAACGCAAAATGGGAAAAGCACAAAAGATATAAAACAAAGATTAGCACAAGGTCGTGCTACATTTAACAAGAAAAAGCAACTACTGTGCTCAAAGACCACAAACATAGAAACAAAGAAAAGATTGCTTAAAACATATGTGTGGAGCACAGCACTGTACGGCTGTGAAGCCTGGACAGTAGGAGAAGCGGACAAGAAAAAGGTAGAAGCCTTTGAAATGCGGTGTTACAGGCGTATGATGAAATTATCATTGACAGACAAAGTTAAGAACGAAGAGGTACTAAAAATGGTAGGGGAAGAAAGAAATATGTGGAAAACGGTAAAAAATAGGAGAGATAGGATGATAGGCCACATACTACGGCATGAGGGAATAGTGCGGAATATTTTAGAAGCAGAGATAGGAGAAAAGAGAAGAAGAGGCAGACCTAGATTAGACTACTGCACACAGATAGTAAAAGATGTAGGTTGTAGAGGTTTCAGGGAGATGTGTAGGCTAGCTCATAATAGAAATCAATAGAGGTACGCATCCAACCAATCCCAAGATGGATAAACTAATGACGAAAAGATAACTGTGCTTAAACATGATGATTATTATAAGTAACTACAAGAATTGGTTGGGCAATATTCTCGAATAATGTTAAGTGTGTGAAAGGATTTACTGGAAAACCATTATTTCGGCAAATGTCTAAGTGTTGGGGGATCTTGGTAGCCACAGGTTGCTTAACCTCCTTCACTGAATCTCGGTAAAATATGGTATAAAATTAGAAAACAATAGAAAGGGAACGAGCTGAATACACATACTCCCTGAAAAGAAGAAAAAGAAGAAAACCACCAAAAACGCAAAATCAAAGTAGCTGCTTATATAACCCTACATAAAAATAACTGAGTTGCAAACGAATCTGTGACTTTCAGTAAACAATGGATTCCATTACTAAAAGAAATAACAAATGAAAATCAAATGCCCACAATATCTAGGTAGCATTGCAAGTTTTTCCTGGGTTTTCCTTGCAATATTAACATAAAATACAGCCTACATACATGATTTCTATTTATACATAAAATAACTAATTACATAAAATAAGCATATTAACAATCCTTGTAAAACAGCATTGGTATCTGACAAGTATAAATCCACAATAAGGTTACCTCAAAACCATATACAATCTCCGTTGAACAGTATTGGTATCTGACAAGTGTAAACCCGCCATAGGGTCGCCTCAGATCCATATACAATCTTCATAGAACAACATTGGTATCTGACAAGTGTAAACCCGCCATAGAGTCGCCTCAGAACCATGTTAAAATCTACCAAAGAGGTAACTTAAATCATAATGAATTTTCCCCCTCAAAATAAATATAAAAACGACTACTTAAGCCTTTCAATAATGCAATCGCACACTTCTTTAATACCATCCTCTCAATTGTATAAATAGAAACATGTTAAAAAATGTTTTCCAATTACAAGTTATTGAATTTATATAAAATTCACCAATAAAAATTAATCAGCTGATTTCGCGTTAAGCGTATTGGCTACCTAAAGAAAGCCGATCCCAGGTCGCAACACAAATTGAAGGCAATCATTCTGTTAAACTTTAAAAATTTTTGCTTAGTATACTCAAACCAAATATTTCAAACATCAATAAATCAAAGTCACCTTCAATTTATGTCATAAATGTCAAACTTGAAGTTTTTATTATTATTTTGACAACGATCCTAGGTCATGGATCGAAACGTAAATAAAGTTGATTTTAAAAACTATGAGTGGTTTAATTCCCAAAGAAGATTAACATGAATACACATGCTGTGTGAGAATTTCAGGAAACTATGTAGGCTAGCTCAGAATATAAATAAGTGCAGGTACGTGTCCAACCAGTTTTGAGACGGAAAACCTAATGTCTGCGAAATACCTGCAACTAATGTTGTCTGTGCGAAAAGATAAATTGGAAAATATATTAAATCGCCAAATGGTTAAGTGTTGGGAGAACTTGGCAGCCACAAACTGCTTACCTCCCTTCACAACCATTGAAGGTCGGAGAAATAGGGCATATAACTGTAAAACAATAGAAAGTGATCGAACTGCATTTAACAAGAAAGAACATCGCCTATGAGAAAAGACAACAAACAGAATAAGAAGAAAATTGTTGAAAGCATGTGTGTGGAGCACAGCACAGTATGCCTATGAAATACGGGAAGTCTGAAACGCAGACAGAAAAACGGTAGCAGCCTTTTGAAATGATGTGCTTCAGATGTATGAGGACGATAGCATGAACAGACAAAGATAATAACAAATAAGTTACAGAAATAGTAGGGGAACAAGGATATCTGGGGAAAAAGAGAAATAGTAGGGCGGAATACGTTCTAAGGCATTTTTGGGGAATAGTATGTGATATATTACAAGCAGAGATAGGAAAAAAAAAGTAGATGTAGACCTAGATCAGACAGTTATAGATGCAAACTGTGCATATTTCAGGGAAATCTGTAGGTTAGTTCAGAATAGGGAACAATGATGGTACGCGTCTAACCAGTTCTAGGACTGAAGACCTAATGATGATGATACTTTCTTTTGTTATTTTTATGCAGATTTCGATTTTATTATGCTATTAGCATTCAATAGTTATTTATTATACAAGGGAAAAAAGTACTAGATTTTAGCTCTATAGGTGTGTTTGTCTCCTGACGCGAAGTGGAGGGAGACAAAACACCGAGAGTTCAAATCTTACATTTTTACCTGTGTATAATATACTATTTTTTTCTGTGACAAGCAAAACGATGATTTAATATTGAAAAAAATATTAAAATATCTTAAAGTCAAAAAATCAATCGATGTCACATTTGAAGTTTTAAACAAGTACGCTGCTGTACTTTAGGGACATTTTTTTAATTTACTAGCAGTTTTGTTTGGTCTATCGTCTAACAATTAAGATAGACCGGACTTTTAGGGTTAGTGTAGTGTGTGTGGTTACGTTAGTGCTTTGGTCGTGTCTAGGATTTTTATTCCAGTCTTGCAGCGTGGAGACCTTGTGTGCACCGTTGAGTTGTTGCAGTTATTCTGGATGTGGTTCACCCTTACTTCGTTAGTCAGGGAGTGTATGTGTTCCTCAGGACATTTTCTGTCCCCCAACGGTTATTGCTCACCCCTTCTACAATCTGTCTGTGATCTAGACTTCGTTACCGTCCCTGCCACGAAGAGGCAGCACTTACTTATTTAGGTGTTGGTTTGTAATATGATTGTTGTATGTGCTGAACGTAGTGTGTTGTGTTTGCGTACTGTGATTTTGCTTGTGTTTGTATGTGGGTATGTGTGTGTTTGTGAATATGTGTATTTGTGTATGCACCATTGGCGTTGTTGTTTTGTTGCTAGTTTCTATTAGTCTTTGCCTTCGCTCCCGACCATCGGCAGCCGGAAATTGAGATCGTTGGCTTCGACTTGGCCCGTTTTGCGTGCTCCGTGACCATCGGCAGCCGGAAATCCCGGATGCACGCAGGCTTTGCAACTTTGATACTTTATTTTGTTTTGTGTGCGTATATGTGTGTGTATTTGCGTGTGTGTGTGTGCGCGCGTGTGTGTGTGGGTGTGGGGGTAGGGGTAGGGGTGGTGGGTGGGGGTAGATGTGCGTCTGCGTGTGCATCTGCGTACGTACGTGCGTACGAGCGTGTGTGCGTACGTGTGCGTGCGTGCGTGCGTGCTTGCGTGCTTGCGCGCGCACGGGTGCGTGCGTGTGTGCGTGCGTGCGTGCGTGTGTGCGCGCTTGTGTGTGTGATTGTGCCAATGGAGTTGAAATTAGCGTAGCGCTTGTGTTCATTTGAATCTTTGTCTTTGATCCCGACCATCAGCATCCGGAAATCTGGATCATTGGCTACGACTTGGCCTATTTGCGTGCTCCGTGATCATCGGCAGCCGGAAATGACAGATGCATCAAAGGTTTTGCAACTCTGGCACTTTGTGTGGTATATGTCTTTGTTGTGTTATTTGCGTTTGTGTTTTATGCATGAGTGGTCGTGATGTTTTGCGATCCCAGTACGCATGCAGTGTAGGTGTTGTTTGGTGTTTAGTGTTTAGTGTTAATGCTATTTGTTATTTCCAAAAGGTTAGTTTGTGCTACTTTACCTATTTTACTACAATTTTATATGTACATTACATTTTCTGATTTCTTACGTGCTATTTTTTGAGTTTTGGTCGATACCTTATTCTAATGTTATTTGTTTTGATACGATCTACACTAATTCTAAAAGATATTGTTTGATTGTTTTTGCCTCATAGTGGTTATTTGATACCTAATATTACTCTTATTCTATTGTTAGTAAAAAGCCTTAATCTATTAGTTTATTTTCCACCACCAGGTTAGTAATTTGTTATGACTAATTATACCTAATCGATATGCCCTAAATGGTGCATATCTTATGTCTTTGGCTCTCATTGTTGCAATGCACTAGGCATTTCGAGTCCGGTGAGAGCTCGGTTCTTGAGGCGTATTTACTCCTGGTATCCGTACCACTTGTCACATCCGGTTATATGTCACTTCCGGTAAATGAATCACTTCCGTATTAGTCCTTGCGTCGGTATGATGTGTTTTGTGTTCAGTCTTTCTCTTATGTTCGGTATTAGTGTGTATGTTCGTCTTCCGGTGCTGCTGTTTGTCCATATTGTCTGCCATTCGTCAAGTATTTTGTCCTTTATTTGTTTCTTTGTCCTTATATTATTTGTTTTGAGAAGTTGTGCGATTCTGTCGGGTTCATTTTTGCGTAACCAATATGTTGCTGCTCATTGCTTGACTTTTAAGTCTAGTGGTAATGTCCCGAGTGTTACGTAAAGTGCGTCGTGTGCGACTGTTCTGTATGCTCCTGTCAATCGTATGAGTGCTGTTCGTTGTGCGCTGTTTATTTTCGACATGGGTTTTATATAATTTGTCCTATCCGCCCAGACACTTGCAGCATGACAAATCATGACCGCAAGTACGCTGTTATGATAAAGTCTTACGCATTGGAGTGGTATTTTGTATTGTCTTTGTGCTAGGCTCGTTATTGTATTCATTGTGACTATGGCGTTCGTGCATGCGGTGTTTATGTGCTGTTCGTAATTTTGTTTTTCGTCGAGTATTACCCCTAGGTATTTTGTGGATTTTGCTCGTTTGATTTTGAAGTCGTGTAGTTTTATGTTTGGGTCTCGTGCGAGGGTCCCTTTCATGATTATGTAGGTTGTTTTTTGTGAGGCAATACTCATTTTGTTTTCTGTGCACCATTTCTGTACTGTATGTAGTGCTTTATTTGCGTTTGTTTCGAGTTCCTTCCTGAAGTCACCTTCCACCGCAAGTAAGATGTCGTCTGCGTACGCCACTACAGACGACACCTCTCCAACAGTATCCAGTTTCTCCAGTAGATTTTCAATAACAATGTCCCAGAAGATGGAGCCGCAGACAGAGCCCTGTGGGCATCCCTTGCTAATATGTGTCGTTATTGTGTGTGTGCCATGTAATGTGATGTATCTGTCTCTACAGTAGCTTTTTAGTACATGGTATAGTTGTTGTGAGTATTTTTTCTGTATAAGTATACTAAATAATGTGGGTTACCAGAGGTTGTTGAAAGCCCCTTCTATGTCGATCATGATTAGTGTTACGTACTTGTGTTGTGAGTTTCTGACAGTATTTAGTGCGTGGTCGATGGCGTCCTCTGTTGAGCGTCCTTTTCGAAAGCCGTATTGTCCTGGATGTAAGCCTATTGTTTGTCTGTGTGTTTGAATTTTGTTGTGTAGGAGTCGTTCGAATGTTTTCCCAATAGTGTTTAACAAGCAGATATAAGTCTGTAAGATCCCGGTCGACTCCAGAGACAGTTAGACTTGCGTTGCTAAAGAAACCTTTAAAGTAGTCAAATATCTGTCAATTTAATTCTGCGAATGGTTACTTATTTGTACATTCCCGGGAAAAAAGTACTCATTTTTCTCCTGGAGGAAAAAAGGAAATTCGTAAAAAGTGACATTTTGTTACCTGTCAAGAAACATTAAATGTCAAATGTTTTCCCGTCACAGAAAAAAAAATTTTTGGTACCTGTTGAAAGCCTATGAAATAGGAAACGCCAGATTAGAAGCACAATTAGCTTCTCGATAACAGTTTAAACGGCAATGCACGTATTTTTAAATAAAAATTTAGTAACCGAGTTACTATGTTCCGCTTTTAGTTGAAATGAAATGCAGTAATAATGTTATAATACATGCAAAAAGTTAATGGCATATAAACTAGAAAAATTACTCCATAGGCGCAGCTCTTTGCGGACACACGATACCCAATTTGAAAACTAGATATATTGTATATAGTTATAGCTCGTATTCTTGCAACTAGTACAAGTACACAGAAGTTATTAATTTATTTAAAGAATATTTTAGCAGCGTTTACACTGCTTGTGAATTTTCAAACGATCGCCAAGTATAATGGAAAATAAATAACAAGCAACTACACCCGATAGAAAAACGAAACTAATTAATTAATTAATTGAGCCGCAAACACTGACAGATATGCGGGTAAACAATAGAAGTTGGTTTGTTGCTAAACATCCCTTTAATTATAGAATAATTAAGAAGGTCTACGGAGTGACCACGGATTTGGGACATAACCTACCATATTAAAAAGTATTAGAATGGTCTAGTCCAGAGCAAAAACAGTTTGGAAATAAATATCCGAATGATTAGATAAATCCTCTTGGCACCAATGAACTTTTGGTCAGTCAATTAATGAAAGCGTAATTGTAAGTCAACTTTTAGTAGACTTGGATGCTGTTTTCGATAGCATTTATGTATGATGATTGGTGTATACAACATTGCTAAATGTATAGTATTACATGATTAGAATTATAAGATCTGAACATTGCCAGTTAAAGATAACTGATGAGATATTTAATGATAAATGTATCGGTGCATTTAGAATGAACTGAAAATGAATTTTACAATTTTTTTTGTTGTATGTATTTTGTTACAGAAATACCTCTAGATTACTAACCTGAATATTAATGTACGTAGGTTTTATATTGTCATATGAATACTTGTTCACAGAAATGCTAAAATAACGTTATTATAGAATAGATTTAAATAAGATCAGTTGATTTGTTGTTTTATATATTTAAACTTACAGCTGACCTTTTGTAAAGAAAATCCGTATCACCAAGAAAATACCCCGTAACTAAAATTCCTGAGATACCTCTGATACAGAAAGAATATTACCAGGCTAGACAAAGTTGGCATAGTATAAACTTGACGAATTGAAAGGTGTTGTTGGTTAGGTAGCGTGAAATTACACCTAGGTAAATTTGTAATTATTATTCTATTTTCATCCGTTTATTTCTTCAGGGGCGCACTCTCGCACCGTTATAGTTTGCTTGTGCATCTTTGCTTTGTTACGGAATTTTGGCCTCTTGGGCAATTTCAAATTCAGGTATTTAACGATTTAAACGTACGTAGAGGGTATTTACCTTTTTACCATAACGCCATTGCGGTTCATTTACATCATCAGCATACGATTTAGAAATCAAGTCCTAAGGAGAGCAAAGTCGGCATAAGAATCTGAGGCGCGAGGACTAGGTATTGAGCTTAAGACGTTTGCGCTACCAGCAGGTAAACGCAGAGAAGTGAAAAACATTAGGATTTCGCCGACATACATCTTCAGGTTCTGAATCAACGTAAACTAATTTATGGGCAGTTTTTTGCAAAACAAAAACAGCAGGGGTGTAGTAGTTGTAGCAGGCGGACGTGGCAGCGAGGTTAGTTTAAAAAACTTAAAACGCGTTATGGAAGAAAGTGGTTTGTTTTTAGAATGGGTTGAAGAAAGTTGACGGTAGAAAGATAACATCATGGGTTGTCAGAATATTAACTGTAGAAAAAGAAAAAGTATTGGCTGTAAAAGAATCAGCCTTACGAAAAGAAACACAAGCAGAGCACACTTCAGTTACGGTAGATATAGGAACAGAAGCAGATAAAATTTTATCGATGTTAGATATAGGACTAGCAGTATCACAGTTAGGACAGAAAACAACATTGGCTGTAGGAGTATCAACCTTAGGAAAGGAAGCAAAATCTAATAACACTTCAGCGCCAGTACCTAAAGAAACAGAATCAGGTAGAATTTCATCCACCTTACAAGAACAAACAGCATCAAGTAGAACTTCGTCGACGTTAGATAGAGCAGTAGCATGAAGTTTATCAACATTAAAGAAAGGAGCAGAACCAGGCAGAATTTCATCAACCTTACAAAAACAAACAGCCTCAGTAAGAACTTCGTCAACATTAGAAAACCTTAGTTAAAAGATCAGAAGCAAGTAGAATTTTGTCAACATTAGATAAAGAAACACACTCAGAAATAATTTTGTCAACATTAGAACAATGAGTAAGAGCAGGTAACGTTTCATCAACGTCCGATAAAGGAGTAAAATCAAGTAAGTCTTTATGAATGTTGGACAACGGAGTAGGGACAGACAAAACTTCAGCGTAATAGAAACGGATTCCTTGACAATAGTAGATTAAGAAACAGCATCGGGTAACACTTTGACGACAACTGCAACAGGCAGTATAGCTACGGGTTCACTAACTTCAACAGGACCTTTTCTATCCGTATTAAGAGTTATTGTCACTTCAGCTACAGCTGTTATTGCAGACACGACAGAAATTGCTTAAGTAGAACCGTTTAAGAAAGCAGAAACAAGTAAAATTTTTACAACAGCAGCAACAGGATTTAAAGATACCGATGCATGGACTTCAACAGGACCCTCGCTGACTAAATTAAAAGTTATCGTCACTTCAGCGAAATTTGTGCTTGCAGACACGACAAAAATTTCTTTAGTAGAATTATTTAGTACAGCAGGAATAAACTCTTGAGAAGGTAGCTGTAAATCACTAATTCTAAGTCTGTGTTGCAATGGTGGTGGAGGCACAGTCTGGAGTGCAAGTGAAAACGTAGGATCCATTTGATCATCGTTTGAATCGCAACGGACAGAAGAAATTTGGTTCCTGTTAGTAGAGGTTTGGCTAGTAAGGGCGTGAAAGCCGTAACAATCAATATTATAATTTGAACACACATTGTTGAAAAGGATAGGATGTACTGGTAGTAGGTCGAGCAGAAGGAGGTACAGAAAAGGATTTAGAACTAAAAACGGAAGAAATTTTGTTCGAAACTATATTTGCCGAAGAAGGGTATGTTTTGATAGTAGTAGCAAGATGACCTGGATGAGGTACAGAAGAGAACGTAGCAGAAGAATTCTGACTTTAGAGCCGAGAACAGAATTAGAAGTATGATTCGAAGACATATTAGTAGTAGGATAATAGTGTGGACAGTTGCGGCGAGAAACGCGCTTATATCGGCAATCATGGCAATGGAGTACTTGAGAACGAGTACAATGTGTCGAAACATGACCAGGTTTGTCGCAATTAAAGCATATGACCTCACGAGTAGAAGCAGAACTAGGAATAAGAGCAGTAGAACGTACAGAAGAAGTATTGAATCTACCCGTAGACGTAGGATAAACCTTAACAACTCGGTCATATGAAGTAAAAGTATTTTTCCCAATGGTAGCAGACTATAAGCAATACCCGGTTCAGCAGTAACAGTATGTTGTTTTTGACTAGGTAATACTGTTAAATACACTTTAAATGATTGTTAATTATTCTTGGGCGTGATGGCGTAGCTATGGTAATGTGATGGTAGAGTTTGTTATAGATGGTAAGTTGCAAGAAATGGTATTTAACTCAGGTTCTAGGGACCTTGGGATCTATTGAGAAGTGTTAGTGAAAATTACAATTACCTGAATAGAATGAAGCAATGAAATCAAACAACAGTATTTAATAATGAATCAATTTAAAACTAAACAACATGTTAATAAAATACGAAGCAGTAAAAGAGTTAAACAGTTATAATAATGAAAAGTTAACTTACGGTTGAAATTCGAAGTGACCATCTTGATTAGTGTTTCTTCAGCAGCTATAAAGGGTTAAGTCACAATTTCGATAAGAGCCAACTTGTTCTTCAGCAGACGACCAATGACTTGGCTAGCTGCTTAGCTGCCCACAAGCTACCGATGAGTGGAAGGGTGTCTTGGCCTTTTATACATGCTGATCCAAGGATATTGGTTTCTACAGAAGGTTTTGGCATGTGATAAACAGTATAGAGGTTAGGAAAAACTTCTTAGTTTGTAATCATCTTACAGGAAAACTGATTATGAAAAATTCAAAGTAACTAACCATTGGGGTACAGATTAAGGGAAATAACATGAAACATTAAGGTTTGGTTTGAACAAGATAATTACAAAGTAAATTTCAAAGTTTCCTAGAATACAGGATGTGCAATGTATTGATTGTTATAATGTTGCACTTCTAAAAGTAATATAAAATAATGGCTTTGCTATATACAACAATACGTCATGATCGGCCAGAATCTTTTCCGGTTCTTACTTCAGACATTCGTCCTTTAATTCTTGTAAGGAGCGGATGGTAGGCAAATGGCCTGGATAGAATGGAGCAAGGTTACGAAGCACAATGGACAATTGATCATTCTCCTTGAAAGATCCATACTACTGAAACAGGGTAGTCATACACGTGAAATAGTCAGCAATTCTTTCTGATTGCTCCTGCTGTCTATTGCAGATACCGGCAAAGTCTTTTTCCCATATCAGTAATTTTGAATACGAATAAAGGAAAGAAATTGGGAGAAAGTAACTAAATAAAGGCTAACCGTAACTCGATAACAGCTCCAAAAAAGTCCGACGGATAAACTTCGGGAACACTAATAAGAGTAAAGTAACAAAATAGAAACCAGGAACAAGAACAGGACGCTAGCGTTATCAACGGACTAGAATTATCGGCGAAAACACAATTCCGATAACCTGAAATTAGCCAACCAAGGATATTTAGTGAATAAGAAGGAAAACGAAACTAAAATTAAAAACGATCGAACCCACACAAGAAATAAAGCAAATTGATCCCCATGTCAGGAACACCAAAGGGTCGAAAAAAAAATAAATACCAGTTCGAACGTAAGGGAAGAAAACATAAGTAGCATCAGTCCGAGAAATGCCGTTAATGTCGGAAATTAAGCAGTAACAACAAAAAATCGAAGCAACCGTTACCCCGAAACAAAATCAGAGCCAAAGTTAAAGGAAACAAAATCGGAACGCAAATTAGCGAAAACCAAAATCGAAGCAAAAGTTACCCAAAAAAAATCGGAGCCAAAAATTAACCAAAACAAACTCGGAACCCCACGTCAGGGCGTCAGAACCTATGCAACGTCCATTGACGTAGCAGGCAGAACAATGATAGGAATGCCCGGGCTTAGTTGGCGAGTAGGCAGGGTCTTACAAATATAAAGAAAAATAAAGGAAAGGTCTGAAATAAAGAAAAAGAAATTAACAAGGTTTTTTACTAATTGTCATCATCATTTTGTTTTCGACCTTACTTAAGGTCGGTTTGGCGCAGCTCTAACTTCTTTTTTATTCTAATCTAAAAAGCTCTACATACCCTTCACAACCTAAATTTCTAATAATTTGACTAATATAGTTTGGTCTAGGTCTTCCTATATCCTTCTATCTTTTTCCTATCCAGCTGACTCTACATAGATATTAGCAACCTGATGGTTGTAAAAGAACTCTAACATGTTTACATGATTACCATTTATAAGGAAATGAAATATAACCTGGTTATCCGCTTCAAAAAGGAATAGTGTTAAATTATATGTTATGGTAAGGCTTAAGCAACGAATCGCTGCCAACATGCCAGACTGCTACCTAATTGTGAGTTATGTCATGGTGACGTTTATTAAATTATATGTTATGGTAAGGCTTAAGTAACGAAACGCTACCAACATGCCAGACCGCTAACTAATTGTGAGTTTGTCATGGTGACATTTAGTTAACTGATTTTTATTTTTTTTGTTTTGTTTTCGAACTTACTTAAAGTCGGTTTGACGCAGCTCTAAATTCTTTTCTATTCTGAGCTAGTCTAAAAAGGTCTACATAGCCTTCACAACCTAAATCTCTAATAATTTGACTAATATAGCTTTGTCTAGGTCTTCCTACTCTATTTTTATTTGGTAGTCTATAATCTAAAACTTTACTAAATAGTCCCTCATGTCTTAACTGGTGCCCTTTCATTTTATCTCTCCTGACCTTCAATTGCTTCCACATACAGGGATCCTCACCTATCCTTCTATAAACTTCCTCGTTTGTTACTCTATCTGTCCAACTACTTACTAATTGTACGAGTAATAAATTGAAGTGACATTTTGGAGACATATAACAGTGTAGTATAACCAAACAACACCAAAAAAATCAAATCATTACTAAATACATATGTCAGCAAAACAAGTAATAATTTTTCAAATGGCGAGCTGCAGTTTTAGGTTATTCCCCTATATTAATTACCAAACAAAAAGAAAGCAAGATTACAACACTAAAACCAACAACTCTAAATCATCAGGGTAAATAGATAAAATGGTCACAGTAAATACAATATTAATATTCAGCATCGTCGTAAGCATAAACTACATTAAATCGTTCCCAATAAAGAAGTCATCACATATTACAATATTAATAATAAATATCCTTTCACACAAAGACAATCATTTCAAAACTATTAAGTTTAGTTATCCAAGGGCCTTTATACACATGCGCTCGCTACAGTTACTTAAGACCCATATAAAAGAACAAGGAACAGGCTCACCTGCGTGTCCACGGTGTAGTATTAATCGCACCCTCTCCCAGAACAGAGCGGAGCAGATGGACTTGGGATCACGCAACTCGTGTCTTCCCTCCACAAAAAAGCGGCAAACATCTTATTAATCTAGGCCCAGGCAACAGATGGTTCGATCCATCGAAAGGAGCACATAGTGTGTGCACGAAATTTTGAAGATGACCAAAAAAAATAACAAGGTAACAACGAGTAATCTTGCCACATATAGCAAGAATCGAGTAATCAATTCGTTTTCAATAACAAGAATTAATAATTCAATCTTCGCGTATCACAACATACCAAAAAGAAGATTAGAAACTCGACCCAAGGTTTATCAAATAATACAATACACTATTTCAACGAGTCATTCGGTCGTAGCAGTTAAAGATTAATTGTACGCTACACTAATGTGTAACAAGCCAGCGGATACCAAAAACAAGGTACCCACTATTTAAATTATAGAGTAAACTTTTCAAATTCACAGCAAATGGGTTTAGATGAAATTATTCACAAACATGCTTATTGTAGGAAGGCAAGATATACAGGATGGTGGTTGCGTGTTGAAGCGGAATCAATGTGAATGAATAATGTAAGAAAAGGGTAGGTTTTCCTTTACTGTCGTAAAATGAACGTAACACATTGTGTGACTTAAAAATATCTACTTATCTGTTCTGCTATTTCTTGTTGATTACAAATTCTGCTTTTCTGCTTGATGATAAAGAAAATACGATATAGTCCTCTGACGTAAAATTCTATTCTTTTTTCATCGTGCCTAATTATATCCACAACATCTATCTTCTAACTATGTATATCTTTTGTTAAATTATGAAGGCCATCACTCTTATTAAACTCCCAACATTCCACCATTCGAATGGTAAAATGTTGGAACTATATATTCTTGTTTATTCTGATAACCGCTTTCTTAAAACAACATTGAGAATTAAACACTTTTTAAAAATCTGGAATTACTATCCGTCTGAGTAAATAATTTTATAGAACAACTTGATTCTGGTTTTGTTTTCTATGATGATATTTAAAATATACACGAGATTTGATAGAAAAGTTACTTGAAATAATTGTTTGTATATGTGAACTCTACACGCTGCTAAAAAAAGTTTCAACTTAAAACTTACCTTGTATAAACGCACGTTAACAAAAACAAGCGACATGATAAAAAGAGACAAGAAGGTTGAAAAACAATAAAAGCATAAAATCAGATAGAGATGATAAATAGTTTTGTAATATCTGTCTTCAGTCTGCAGAAAAAGATATGGTACAATATCTTTTACGTATAGACTGGATTCACGAAGATTGTACTTGTGTTAATAGGTCTGCAAAAAAAAATTTATGTATTGTATGTAAAACATAAGCACACGCCGTACATTCATTATTAGATTGCAGTTAATAAAAAGTGGAAGATCTAGGGTGTTTTTTAAAGTTACTATACAAATCGTTATATTTTTCAATGATAGAAACTTAATGGGCCAATCAAGATAGCGGTGGTTCAATGAAAGCAATTAAAGAAGTTCGTTTTTATGCTAATGTAAAAAAATGTTTAATTTTATTGGGCTGTTATTGATACTATAAATAATTTAATCAATTGTTTATTGAAATAAATTTTTACTTTTGTTTTTTGAATAATATTTTATTATTACCACTGTAACCAAATTAAGCGATCCAATGACGGCAAACTTACCATACTTCCACGTTAAGAAAAGTCATAAACTTGCTTAAAGTTGAATTAATACTTTTTTCTTGTCCTACGTCAGCAGTAGAATATTTATTAAACCGAAAATGATTCATCACAATTTAGTGAAAATATATTTTATAGTATCAACAGACATACCCTATAATATAAACACTATCTTCATAATATGAAAATTTGCTTTGATGTCTACAAAATCTTTAAAGCTCGATACTAATTTTATATTTGTTTAATTTCCTTTTAGCCATATAAATTTCTAGAGTCAATATGTACGTACTCTGGTGTAAACTACTTATTAACTGTATAAAATTTAAAACAGTTTTATAACATTTACCATTCAAAACTACGGATGTTGTTCGAAGGATTAAAGCGAAACGCTAGTATATTTAAAATATCTCACGTGATATCTGCTATTTTGCACGCGATTTGTATACTAGTACAAATTTTCAATTTAGCAAAAACGGGACGAAATACACTAACAGTATTTCTTAGATTTCTACTCTAGAGCATCAGAAAAATAATAGAAATGGCAAGGATAACAAGTACAACACTACTGATGATCTTATATCAAGCAAATTGTATAAAGTCTAGCTGTTAAAGATCGTTAACACTGCTACAAGATAATAATAAAGTTCCTATTTTTAAATTAAGATACACCGGTAGAAAATCACATTCGCACAACAAAAATATACAAAAGAAAATTACTTGGAGCTCGTTTGCGTATTAACTTCAGGTAATTATTAAAGCACGCACATTTCTCGCAATATCCCGTACCGTCATCTAATTCTAAGATCTTCTTGTGCCTGCCAAAAGATTTATAACGTTGATAAACATACATTTAATCCGTGTTCTTGCGGTTTACTTGTATTGTTTTAGTTTATACGTGAACCTTTACCTTATTCTAAATTTTTCCTACGTTGTATTTAAACTAATCTCATGAAAATCAATTCTTTCGGAATCTATCTTCCTTTGTTACGTTCTATCGATTATAATTTTAATATACTAGCCTTAATATTCTATTTGCTATAAAAAAATTTATTTTATGTTTTGAAGACTTCTGAAATAGAAAACGTTAGTGTAAAGGCACCATTAGCTTCTCGATATCGGCATGAATAGCAAAACACGTATTTTTAAATAAAAAATTAGCAAACCAGTTACTACATTCCACGTTTAGTTAAAATGAAATACAGTAATGACATTATAATACAAGCAAAACGCTATTCAAATGACATAAAATTGATAAATATTAATGCATGGTCATAGCGCTTTGAAAATAGACGATAGTGAAATTTAAAACTGTATATTATATCTAGTTGTAGCTCGCATTTTTGCAACTGCAATAAATGATACAACCCACTGAAGTTATGAATTTATTTAAAGAATATTTTAGCACGTTTCCACTGCTTGTGAATTTTCAAATGAATCACTAGGAGCGTGTTCAGTTTGGATCGCACAGTAAATGCATAATGTCCCGTACATAATAGTCGGTTATTGTAACACGTTAACAAGAATTTGAACGCTTAGTGTGTCAATTGCAGTTGTTAACTATAGTTTAAAAATAATACGGATACGGTTGTAGATGCATATATGGATACATGATTTTTGATATGTTAATGAGAGACATTTATATAAATCTGAATCTAAGTACGAAGATGAAAATGAGCAAATTGCTTTACAATTTAGGTGTAATTCAGGCATTCTGTTCCCACCACCACTGCAACTACCATATTTTACTTCCCTTCTTCCACCACTGACGTCACAGCTGTCACCTTCTGCCACGTTGACACTTGTCAATTTGACAGCTGTCACTTTGCCAACCCGCAATTTTGACAGAGGTCACTTTTGTCCGCTGTCACTTTGACAATTCGCTATTTTTCCTTACGTCACTTTGACAACTCGCCATTATTTTCTTACGTCACGATTTTTGACTTAGTATATATCCACTTTTGTTTCATCCTGTATATACATTTCCACATAATTACCTTACACAGTTTTCAGAGAAAGAATTTTATTAAAGCGGGATTTGAACCCGAGACGCCTGCATGTAAAGCGAATGCTCTAACCACATAATCACCGAGCAAATGTTCAATCCACTAGACCATCTAGTCAATCGATATAATTATTTGTACATCTCTTAGTATTATTAAAGGCACAAAATCCATTTTAATTTAAAAATTAAGTTAAAAGCATCTAACCTCAAATTTCCTATAAACCTACGCTGTATATCTTTATTAACAATCACCACTTAAAAGGTACGCGCTAGACGCCTGCATCGGTCAACGGACACTTTTAGTCAAAATAATTTGAGGTTTTGACTTACACTTAATTACCCCAGTTGTTCTACTTAATTACCGGCATAATTCTCTGCCAATACGTGACAAATAATTCTTTACTTTTTTAGTAATGTCCCACCTAACAAAAAAATAACGCAATTGAGAATTTAAATCTATTAAATGTGTCATCTACATCTTTGAGAATAGGTAAAACAAACTCTATATAATTTTATGTACAATTTTCTAAATAATTGCATGAGCGATTGTTTTATACCCACTTCTTCTAAGTATTGCTTGGTATGGTATATAATTATTTGCAATAACGTTAAACAATTGGCATTGCTGTTATCATTAAAGAAATACTCAAACGGATCTCGCTGTCCAAAACGATGTTAATCCGCTCTTCATCTGTTGTATTTCCAGGTACATTTACCATATCATCTACAAATTTTTCATAAAATCTGCTAATACTCTACAATCTAAATCTTCCATTTTATAGTATATTAGTTCTCGCAAATTTAATTAGCTTCAGATACTCAAACTTATTCAAAAGAATATTTCTATCTTTCGAATTCTCTTAAATAGAACCAATCTTTAGGCGAAAGGTAAAAAATAAAAGGTGAAAGGCGAAATATGAAAGGTGAAAGGTGAAAGGTGAAAGGTGAAAGGTGAAAGGCGAAAGGTGAAAGGTGAAAGGTGAAAAGTGAAAGGTGAAAGGTGAAAGGTGAAAGGTGAAAGGTGAAAGGTGAAAGGTGAAAGGTGAAAGGTGAAAGGTGAAAGGTGAAAGGTGAAAGGTGAAAGGTGAAAGGTGAAAGGTGAAAGGTGAAAGGTGAAAGGTGAAAGGTGAAAGGTGAAAGGTGAAAGGTGAAAGGTGAAAGGTGAAAGGTGAAAGGTGAAAGGTGAAAGGTGAAAGGTGAAAGGTGAAAGGTGAAAGGTGAAAGATGAAAGGTGAACGGTAAAAGTAAAAGGTGAAAGGTGAAAGGTGAAAGGTGAAAGGTGAAAGGTGAAAAGCGAAAGGCGAAAGGTGAAAGGTGAAAGGTGAAAGGTGAAAGGTAAAAGGTAAAAGCTGAAAGGTGAAAAGTGAACTGTGAAAGATGAAAGGTGAACGGTGAAAGGTGAAAAGTGAACGACGAAAGATGCAAGGTGCAAGTTGAAAGCTGGAAACTGGACGGTAGAAGGTGGAAGGTGGAAGGTGGAAGGTGGAAGGTGGAAGGTGGAAGGTGGAAGGTGGAAGGTGGAAGGTGGAAGGTGGAAGGTGGAAGGTGGAAGGTGGAAGGTGGAAGGTGGAAAATGGAAGGTGGAATGTGGAAGGTGGAAGGTGGAACGTGGAAGGGTGGAAGGTGGAAGGTGGAAGGTGGAAGATGGAAGGTGAAAGGTGGAAGGTGGCAGATGGAAGATGGTAGGTGGAAGGTCGAAGGTGGAAGGTGGAATGTGGAAGGTGGAAGTTGGAAGGTGGAAGGTGGTAGGTGGAAGGTGGAAGGGGGAAGGGGGAAGGGGAAGGGGAAGGTAGAATTGGAAGGTGGAAGGTGGAAAGTGGAATGTGGAAGGTGGAAAGTTGAAGGTGAAAGGTAGAAGGTGGAACAGGAAATGCAGAGTGCAGTGGTGGTAGGAGCTGAATGCCTGTATCGCACCTACTCAATTTCATAATTTAAAACAGAAAGGTTCAACCTATTAGAATCTGCAACTATGTTGAATTATAGTACCTAGAATGCCCGACGAGTAATTTCAGCAGCTTTTTCTAGTAAAGAGGGAAACTCTTCACTTTGTTGGTTCGACTGTTATATGGATTTATAACTTCTAAAGAAACTGCCCAGAGAATAAAAATATGCTCTAAAAGGCAAGTATTAATGACTATATGGTTACTGGCGGATCAAAAAAGTTGCAGATAATATTTGATAATTTTATAAGGTGAATTTTTAAACTAATTATTATTTTTTTTACAAGTATGGTGATGTTTTTATTTCTGTACTGTGATATGCTCATCAATAGTGATTGATGCTTTAAATCATGTTGCACCCAACTTTTACAGTAGTCGAAATAAGAAGAAAGAATAAAGGTTGCTAAAAATTTCAAGAAATGGGGTAACAAAAACGTAGTAGCGGTATATGGGGCATATGTTCCTATTAGGATTAAAGATAAAATACATATGTATACAAATACAAAGTTTTAATGGTCATAACTTTGCATGCTATTAGCGCCCTTTCTATGATATTTATAGATGGTTATGTAGGGTATCCAAGCTCTGTATTGGATACTACATTTGATGTTCCAATGCTCCACCCGAATATACTACATTGGCCAGGAAGCAAGTTTTTATTTTTACTTAAAAATTTTGAATTATGCCGAAGTATTGCTATTCCAAGTAACTCAGGGATTCTTAACGTGCGTGACAACCCTCACACACAGGACCTACATTTTAGGTATCATCCGAACGAGGGTGTAGTTTTATAAAAAATGCTCTCTTAATATTTTTCAAGCCGACTGTGTCGGAATTCGAACCCGGGACCTTGGAATTGGTAGTCACGCGCGAAACAACTAAGCCACTGAGCCGCCTGATGTATTTCCATCAATTATTGTAAGACAATTACAGCCGCTACCTGTAAAGTCCATAGGACACGCGCATGCATAAACAATGCGTAACAGTTAATGGAAGTACATTATTCTAATGATATTCAAGGTTATATATACAGTATTGCCCGAAATAAACAGTACTGAAATTGTAATTGTTTTGTATATTTAAAAAATACATATTATTGACACTTTATTATATGTTCTAAATGTGCACCTCCTCGTTCGAGACAGACTTCATAACGATGTTCTAAGTTTCTGGTCATGTTATTGAATAAGGGTTGTCTCGGGGCTGCGAAGAAGACTCTAACGGCATCCTTTAATTCATCGATGGTTTGTGGTGCCCGTTTGAAAACGGCATTTTTAGCCATGCCCCAAATGTATGCGTCTGGAGGTGTGAGGTCTGGAGAATGTGAAGGATAAGGGAAGTCAGTAAATCGTGATATGAATTTGCTTGGAAAATGTTCTTGAAGAAATTGACGAATTGCGGCAGCAGTATGGCAAGTTGCCCCGTCCTGCTGAAAAATTGGTTTCGAAATGCCAAGTTACGTGCACGACAGAATTGACGTAGATCAGGGATAAATCGTGTTAAAATTTGTCTGTACCTCTGTTGATTAAGTGTGACTTGCCTACCATTCTCTTCGATAAAGTACGGACCAATGATTCCGTGTCCGGAAACAGCACACCAAACACTCACTTTTTCACTATGTAAAGGAACCTCTTGAACCTCATCGGGTCTGGCAAAGCCCAGAAATCGATTTGTGCGACGATTCACATAGCCTGACAAGTGAAAATGTGCTTCGTCTGAAAACCAAACATTTTTCAAAAATTCAGGATTTTCATACTGTAACGCGAGAATTCTGGCGCAATATTCCACTCTACTGCGATAATCCCGAGGATGTAGTTGTTGATATACCTGAATCACATACGAAAATGTACCCAACTCCTTCAGGATTCTTTGAAAGGAAGTTCTTTTTAAATCAAGTTGTAACGCTGTCCTTGCCTGGCTGACTTTCGGATTTTCTAAGATTTGCTCAAAAACACGTTCATGGTTATTGTTGTTGTTAACTGTCCTGGGACGCCCTGAGTTTATTTTCGTTGGCACAATACACTACCTATATTTCTAAACTTTTCAATAACCTTCAAAATTACAGCATTACTTGGAGAACGTTTATTAAACCTTTGTGTGAATTGATCAGACACGTATAGCAAACTTGCACCATTATGTCGGCCGATTCCGTATGAACGAAAATAATGCTCTACCAGAAACACTTTCTCCTCTGTACTTAACACCATTTTTAACAATTAGGCCCTACTAATTACTTGTTTGAGGTTTACTTGACAGGTCTATACTAGCTAACTTGAGTGTGACAGCGCACGCATAAATACACCGCCAACTTAGTTTCAGTACTGTTTATTTCGGGCAATACTGTACTAATGAATCTGTGTTAAATAACTACTGCAATTACCTAGCGAGGACAGTATTTAAGGTTAAGAACAGTGCTATCGTTTGATTTTGTTTGTGTGCATGTTTTTAAATCGACATTTTTAATTATTAATTAATAGAATCTCCTTTGTCAAAAGTTTTATCAATTATTAACCTAGAACCTCTGTAAGAAGAGAGCATCCTACATTCCTTTATTTTCCTACGTGCCCTTGTCTACCTTGCCAAAAATCACGTTCCCTTCAGTTTCCGAACGCTTTTCACTAATCCATTCTTCCATGGCTGCTTTATAGTTCCTGCTTCTCGCATTTCGAATTATTTATAAATTATTCAGCCCAGCTCGTTCTTAAAATTCTTACATTGCTTGCACTCAATCGTCCACATTAATATTTCCTTTATTTTCTGAGCTTTTCTGCAAAGGTTTATTTTTGCTGATGCATAAATTTCATGTCTAACAACTATTTACTCCTCCTCTACATTTTCCGTATTTCCATTGCTACTAAGGTCGCTTGCACTTGTGAGGTTCACATCTATTTATTAAGTTTCTGAAACGTATAGTTGACAATTCTTCGCAACTAAGTTATGATCATAGCTTCCATCTGCTTCAGAATATGCTTCTACTATCTTTTATTAGATTGTAAATCTCTGCTTCACTATAACAAAGTCAATCTGGTGACGATCCTACTTCTTGATTTCTTTTATATGTACATCAATCTGATGTGATTTTTGAAAAAACTATTTGCATTTACAGTTTATATGTGCAGAACTCCACTAACCTCTTTCCTACATGACTTCTTTCTACCAATTCTTATGCTCTTAAATTTGAGCTATGTTTCTTTTAACGACCTTATTCCAATCGCCCATTAATTTCAAATTTCAATCTTCGTTAAGTAATTTAACGGTCCTTCTATTACTTCATATAAACAAAAATTTTTCATTATCATAACCTCTTGTCGGCGTGCAGATACGCACTAGCACAGTTGAAAAATTCCAATTAAGATAATCCCATCAGTGTTTTAACTGTAAATATATATCGGTTCCCATATCTTTTTTGTTCATTACAAATCCTATTTCGCTTGTTCTTTACTTGATGCTGTATAAATTGTCTCAAAGTCGTTCTTCTTCCTATGAACATTATTATACCTACAATATCAATCTCTAACCGACTATCTCTCATTTTTAATTGTCAAATCTACCCATTTTATTTAGATTCCTAACTTTCTATGCTCCTATTAATGTTGTGTTTGAAGTTTTGTTCGTGTTGTTCTCCTGATGACCTCCCATCTTAGAACCAATAACCTTTGAAAATTGAGTAATTTTATGTAATAAGTCTGTTTTGGTTTCCATTCCTTACGGTAATTTTTAAAATATTAAGATCTAAATTATACATGCACTATTGATGGTTCTCGATTAATTAACACATTAAAAAATCTTATAAATTGGTTTAAAACGTTTTGGGTAACTTGTATATTGTGTAAAACGTTTGAATTAAGTCTGCAAGTAATAGTACGTCTCCTTTTTCTGAAGCAATTACTATTTTATTCGTAGATATTTATATCAGTTTATTTACTAAAACGCAGGTTGTTGACTAATTTGTAGTGAAAATGCATCTTATATTATCAACACCATCTTTATAATATCAAAATTTGCAATAATATTTACGAAACCTTTAAAGTTCGTTTCACGAACACCGTTATGGAATGACTCCTGAATTTATTTGGCTTGATACTAATTTTATATTTGTTTAATTTCTCCTTAACCATATAAATTTCTGGAGTCAGAACGTACTTACTCTGGTGTAAACGACTTACTAACTGTATAAAATTTAAAATAGTTGTATAAAATTAATCTTTCAAGCATACATATGTTGTTAGAAACATTGAAACGAACCGCTGCTATATATTTTGAAAACCTCACATGATAGTGTCTATATAGCATTTGATTTGTAAACTTTTAAGAACTCAATTATCACAAACTGGTGCCAAATACATGTTCATGGTATTTTTAGGTTTGCGCTATAGAAAATTATAAAAATAATATAAAATATTAGGGTACCATAAAAATTGGCAATGCTGACTCTTGTATCAAATGTAGGGATGAAATCAACGTTTATGGTGCACTTTAATTTCATTTTTAAATTAAACGGGTGGAAAGTCAAATTCACACTACTTACAGCTAATTATTTTTCGGACAATTACTAAGACAAACAAATTTTCACGCAACAGTTAGCATCATAGTCTTTTTATATAAAATTGTTTTCACACAGGCTTAAGTAATTTTAAAAAATTTTTAAAAATTTATAACTTTCAACGTTCTTATTTCTAAGAAGGTTTTCAGACCAACACGAACAAAAGTTCTAACTGTCTACAATTCGGAGGGTGGAATGTTAAGAGTCTATTATAGTTGATGGCTTTGACGATTTAAAACGGGAAATACGTTGGAGCGAATAGTATAACTACCTTTGCCACAATTTTTTTCTCTAAAGGAACACCTTTACATACATATTTTGACCACTACGTGGTCATCATCAGTAGAAAATAGCTACATACAATTGTTAAACTAAAATTAAAGTTAGTTCCTACTCCTGAGTATATTCTCTTCGCCGATTAGGTTGAAGTGAAACATAGCAAGTACAGTAGCAAACTGTGTCTCTAGAACATATTACTTTATAGTAAAGGAGTCGTCGTTCACACTTTGTTACGTTCAATTGTACCCTGTTAAATATTTCCACTTAATATGGGATTCTTTTTAAATATCCCCACGCTTCCGTTTCGATATCTTGTGTAATTAACTGTCACGGGAAACGCCCCTGGTCGTGCTTTATAATTTAATAAATCGATTTGTTCTTGTAAAACTCGTCCTAATACAATTCAAACAAGTAGCTGTTCAACATTCTGTATAATACTATTAACGTATTTAGTTTGAGTAAAAGTACTTCAATCTATCTATATTATTTGAGATAACACACACAGAAAATGTATTCGATTTTCTACAATCCTTGTTTTCTGAAAGAATATATTCACTTTATTTATGAGTAGTAATAAAGTTTGAATAGCATAAATTTTCTACAATTGTATTCGAATTTATCGGTTTTCGTTGTCTATTTAAGCATCACAAGTACTTAGGACTTTAGAAGTGTTATTTTGACAAGTGTTACTCAAATATTCGAATTGATTATCAGCTCGTTTCCTATTTTAACTTTCACTCTGATTCTGCTTTTCGTGCTAGCATGTACGTTATGCATAACAAATTCTGTTACTCCAAGGGCAATGCACGCTTCCTTATATCCCATGTGCATTGGTAAGTTCATACGCACTTACTAATACTAGTAAGATTTTCTATTTAGCTTTTCTGCGTAGGTAGCCCTTTGTCACGTAGGCCCAATTGTTCGTTTATGTAGGCCCAATCTGCCCTTTTTTTTAAAGCCACTGTTGCAGTTTTCGGTAGCAGCGTGGACGATTCCGCCCACCGTGATGACAGTCCTGCCGTTAATTCAAGATGTTTGGTTGTTTTGCCCCGACGGATATAGGTGCAAGATAAGCATCAGGAAGTCTGAAGGTATGTTGCGATGTTTTATTTTTAATTCATATCGAAAGAGCTGGTCTATCTACTTTTGCTGTTTGTGTTCCACAAATGAACCGCGGATAACTACAAGCCCCATTGTTCCGACGAACAAAACACGTGTACCAAACTGGTTAAAACTTCACTCGCGGTCCTTTTCTTTAAATTACCTACTAGGGATCATACTAAACGTACTTAATACGTTTAACTTAAAATGCTAGTGTAGCAGCAAGCATAAGCATTACTTTTTTTGTTGCTCATTACTGATTAGTTTGCATTTTTGTGTTAAACGACGATATGCGCATTTCGCACGTCCAGTCTGAAAAGTTTGTCTGTAAAATATAACTCTTTTGTTTTTTCTAAATATAAATGTTGTGTATTAGTTAATGAAAAATCGATGGCGATGTACATTAACTATAAATAGAAAATCGATGGCAATGTACTTTTCTTGTTTATGTGAACGGCCTACTCTCCACGTTTGTAGATAGCTCAGCATTAATACGCTTTTTTTGTCCTTTTTATACGTTATCGTGATTTGTGCAGGTCTTACTTTACTGTCCTGTCTGTTTCTGTCTGACCCGTGCGTATTGACCTTACAACTTGAGCGTAGAAATACTACGTCCTTATTGGTAATCAAGTGAAACTTGATTAATCAACAAGGAAAGCAGCTGTGAGTGTTCTAATTGCCCTCTATCTCCATTCATGCATGACGCTAAACTTTAACCATGTTAATACTCTCATAAGCATTTACTTCCGAATGTGTGGACAACGACTTAACAATCTAACCTTTTATAATCTAATGGCTAGTGTCGTAAATATGTTGAGCAACTCGTGATTTGACATTATTACCGTTTTAAAAATTTAAAACGCGTTCTTTAAAACGAGTTACGTTTTGTTTGCCCAATATGTTTTTGAGTGAACTCGGAACGATTAGCTTCATAAATCTCAGACCTCGGTAACTCAACTTTATTTTTCAGATTTTCTAAAAGATCTTTAATCTTGTTTGATTTTTTGAAAGCAATTTGGTAATTAATTTGTTTGAAAGTTTTACAAAGGCCCTTTGTGGAAATGTGGAAAGGTAATTTAAGAAAATCTAAATATTTTAAACAACGAATAGGTAGTAAAGTCATAGATTTATCTGTAATTAAAAGCAAGTGGTTGTTTGGGCTCATCTTGAGACGTAAATCTAAAAATATTAATTGAAATATAATAGATCCGACATTATAAGTTCTGGATTTTAATAGTTGAAGTCTTCTAAAACTTGTGACCGATTGCCGGACTTAGTACACCACAATGTTTTTCATACGAAAGAAGCCCGTAAGTGTTTAAAATAGGTTTTATTGATTTTTCAGTTAAGGTTATGTACTTTAGGTATACTTTTCCTTCTCATTCTATTTTTATATGTTCTGTTTACTTGTTATTTGTTCTTCTGGAATCTAATGTTAGTTCTGAAACACTGGTGGTTGATGTGTTGTGTAGCAGTCTTTATTGGATCCTCTTTGAAGGTAGTATTAATAACTATAGTAACTAGTTTCTTGTATTCCTGTGCGAGCAACATTACCTTCGCTGAAGCTTGTTTTCAAGCCTTGGCAGCACCAATTTACAGCCCAGTTTCTTGAGGCACTAATGCTCCTATGTTAGTATCTGCAATGACGAAAAAGCAAATTAGAAAAATGTTTAAGTTTCAGATAGGATAACATGTGTTATCTAATTTACACGTAAATCACATACATCCATATAGCCCCTTACAAGATTTTGTTCTGGTACTAGAAAATTTCATTTAAATTATCCAAATTAATTTTTTTTATTAAATGAATTAGGACAACATTGACTAGAAATATATGGTATATTTAGTACTTTATTTTACAGGTGTATTACGGCTAAAAGAGATACACTTAAGCCCCTTATTACTACCAGTATAAGCAAATAAAATCGGTACTGATTTTCGAGTAAAGGGAATCAATTCGCTAATATTTAGCTGAAGACATTGATTGTTGCATTAACATTGCCACCTTTTTAAATAGGCTTATAACTTATGACTGTCTTCAGAGCAATTAACATTGGAAAATAGTTTAAGATCGTCAGTAAATAGTAAAAGCTTGCAATTTAGCGTCTTAGTTACGTTATTTAAAAATAGTAAAAATAAAAGTGGGCCTAGCTTTTATCTTCGAGGTACGGCGGATTTTGCTAAAGAGTCGGTCGAAGACATTTGCAAAGTCTGTATAAATTACATCTACTTGCATGCATTTCACTACGTATTCGGAAACTTCCTGGGTAAAGTATATAATATTGTCTACAGTTGATCTTATATCTATAAAATCATATCATCTACAGATTGTTATGTGCCGTCCCTGCATCTAAATATTTTTTGCTCATACTTAATTTAAACTTTTGTATTCTTTATTGTATTGGGGGTCATTTGTAAACTTTTATAAACAATTTCGACATATTTCTAAATAGAATTGATTGCTTACCCAACATCATGTAGGTTTTATTATTACATGTAATTATAATTGTAATACAGCAAATTTACTCTTTCCATACTTCTATAGTTATAGCATTAAATTGAAGATTTTATTATTAACACGGTACTAAAATCTATTTTATTTTAATAAATTTAAAACGTGGTTTTCAATTGTTAAAACATTTGTTTTCAAAAATATTGCAATCATTTAGGTACGTATTTTACAAAAATTAACCCTCGTTCGCTTATCTCAACTCCTTACTTTATATGAATTAGTAATTGGTTTATGCAACATTCCTTTAATTTTATACGAAAATGTAGGCAACTTTTCATACACTTTGCGCATAGTCCGTGTTGTTTTAGAACGTTTACGATATGTTCCACTAAATAAGTTAACACGGTTTTTCCATGTTACGGATCGTAGTTTGTTCTGTTAGTTTCCCTTATTTGGACATGGTTGTTTACAAGGGACGTTGCAATCGAAATATAATTTTATTGTACCTACTTTCGTAGCTTAAGAACGAAAAAAGTAGAAGTACTTTCCGTCATTAAGATGCGTTGTATTTAGAAACTAAGTGTCACTTTAACTGACCATAAAAGTTTTCTATATAAAATTTAGAATATGTTATGATTTAAGTGTGACATTTTTCGGAAAATTTTTTTCGGCTACGAAAAAATGCATTTTGACTTTTAGATGGTTGCTTTCTTTAATATCGTAATTTACAATTACAATTTTTTTTTAAATTACTTATCGAGAATTACTTGTGTACAATACGTGAGTATATGTTGTTAGGACTATTTTGAAGACAAAGATTTTATATTGGATAACCACAGGACTGTAAACAGTCCACTGTACAATATGTTTGTTTAATTTTTTTTATATAAATAGTAGGAGTAAGGTAGAAAATTAGGTTAACGTAATTAAAAAAGGGTATTAATTATTTCTGCAAAGATTTTTGCACTATGTAAATCTTTCGGTATACGTAAATGTAGTTTTCTATGCGAGTTGGTTTTCCTTTTATAACATGTTAATTTCTTAAGAGTGTGTAAATAAATTTTCTTTCTTGGGGGTTCCTTTTTCTTTCTATATGACCCACCCCACTCTACGAACGTTTTAGCTTGCACGGCTTTACTTATTTGGAATCTTATTCATTTTTTTTTTGGTTGCGGTACTCGGTGCGGGCTAATTTCTTTGCTTACTCTCCGTTTCTTTCTTGTCTGCATGGAATGCCGTAATAAGATGTTTAGTTTCTAACAAGGGGATGCATTCGCTAATAGAAATTCGTTAAAGGATTTGTATTAAATTTGAATACCTGCTAAGTGGTCTAAAATTTGAAATCTTTCCAGGATTGCCATTTTTGGGTATAGGGGAATTTATTGCAATTTTTCAGGTAATTAAAACAAAATTAGTAAAGCACCACTAACACTATTCTACAATCACAAGCTAAAAATGCAGGAAGTGGTAATCCAGCAGCCATTTTATTTTCAGTTTTTTGTATAAACCCTTCAACTTCAAGCTTATCTATATAGTATATAATTATTGTCCGAGAATCACTGCAGTCATAAATTTTTACACCTGGTGATGCGTTTGAAAATTCACAAGCAGTTAGGGATGGTCTCGGGCCGGGCCGGGCCGGGCTTATTAAAAGCCCGGCCCGACGCAGAAAGGTAACCGACCCGGCCCGAGGCCCGGCCCGAAATGAAAATTGACGGCCCGAAGTTTCGGGTCGGCCCGACTTTTATTCGGCGAATGAGAAGATATTTTTTTCTGTTGTGTTCAACAAGTAACTATCATTCTTTTGTTTAATTTAAGAGTATATGATTTTGAATCACAATCAAGATACTTGTGGAACATATTGTAGTATATCATTTGATTTTTGATTCTGTTACGTACCTAGACGTAGCCGGAAGTAAAGTAAGTACCAGGCTAACTATTAAACGCGGAGAGTGGGGGATTTGCCTACATACCAAAAGGAAACAAAAACACATTGCCCTCGATGATCTATTAACAAATAAAAATAAATAACGGATTCTGTACAAACAAGCAAGAGCAATAAATTAAGCGTTACTATTTGAAAGCAAACAGTTAGGTGATATGAACAATTTAGTACATTAGATACGAAGTGCGCATCTCGTATTTACACAAAATAAAATTAATCAGTAGTAAATAAACATGTGAGAGCTTTTGTCAAGCATTTTAAAGTTTCACCTAATACTTTTGTAAAATAACTAATTAGTAGGAAAGAATTAACGTGTGGGAGTTTTGTCAGATATCTTTTAAATCGTACATAGTACCGTTTGTAAAATAAACTAATCAGTACAAAGGAATAAACGTGTGTCTGTCCAATACTTTTAACACAGGTACATCACACATGTAGAGCGATAATATCGATTAGCAGCAACGAACAATAGTTCTACAATGTGACGTTTCTTGTCACATAACTACACCAAATGTTGATACGGAATATCCCATTGACACAACACACAAAAGGAAACGAGTTGCATACCTGTAGGTGTCCGGATATTTAGCTTGAAAACCGTCGAGAGTGAGTCAACACAGAAACGCCGCGGTATTCAGGATTCATTCACCCTGGCATCGTAACTACAGCAACGACCTACGGACAAAAGCAGTTGGTCTGCAGAAAGGAAGAACGCATTTGGTGTCCAGCTAAAAGAAGCAATCCACGCAAGACACCTAGTTGTCGAACAGAAAATAAACAGACGTGCACTGCTTTTCAAATACGGTGATGAATAATGTAGAAAATATGTCGACGCACAAGCTGTAGAAGCAAATTTAACAATGGTTCAAATAACATGAATTCCAACTGCAAATCCTCGCTTATCGAAGCGCGATTAAAACTGGTAAACCCGTGTTTTATCAGATAGTGTGCGACCTTATTTCAACAAGTTTTTACATTGAAACAATAGAGAAAATCATTATAGGCGGTCGTAATGTATACCAAGATAACGGGTACCTGAAACAGGATATAACTATTTAGTTGTTGCATAAACTTGTCGTTTCAAAGCAACTAGATTTAAGTTGAGAAATGTATTCGAGAGCGTGTTTATTATTAATTATGTTGAAGGATTTAACAGTAGAAACAGAATTATTCGAGCGGGTATTGAATTAATGAGGGAGAAAAATAGGGTAATTAATTTATGCTGAAAATAAACGTAACAATTCTTTAAAAATCCTAAAATAGGTAACAAAGGTACAAAATGTTTAGCAATTTTCAATGTTTATGAAATTGTACGCTTAACGCACCTTATAACCTTTATAATAAATTTGCGTCCGCTTTATTTTGTCGTTTCTACTTCAAAGAATTTTACTAAAATTACCTACTTGAAATTAGAGAGTTGTTGCAAACTCATTCCAAGCAGACTTTATTAAAAGAATCTTCAAATAAAGTATCCTTTTTTAAAAGTTTGCATCCAATCTAAAGGAGTGTTAGTGCAAGTGTTTTTTCCCTTACTCTTTATTCTGACATATATGTTTAGTATTCTATATCTATCGGTTATGTTTTAAAATGAATAAAGAATTAATCTCTTTTGTGATAAGGTGATCTACATGTTTAACTATATTGGAAAAATCAAAGAAATTGTATTCACACAAAGATTAACTTTTTTATTATTTGAGTCTTTTATTTCCCACTGATTCGATGACATTTGTATGTGTTGTCAAAGTGTTTTCACGGAATACTTTTTGAGTTTACTTCAAGACACTGTTTTACTTCTTTCCAAGCATATAGCATATCCGTTTTCAAAAGGATTTTACAGTTCACTTCTAGGAAAAGCATTACAAAACAGCATCCTCGTATTTAGAGCGTTGACGTTTTATATCTTTTCGTGTTATAAACTTGGACATTATATTTCTAAATTTAATTACAGAAACAACACTACAAAAAACCATTTATTTCGCTATATTTATACACAAAGCAGACCATTAAATGTAAGTTTGTACGTTAGGCATTTGGCATATGTCAAAATTAAGGCGCCTTAAATAAAAGCATTCCCTGCCTGTGTTTAAATTAAATAAAGGTGTCCTGTATTTTAATAAAGTACAAACATTAAAGGTGTAAATACTCCCTGTATGTTTGTTGTGGTTTGTTTAACATTCTTCTTAATTTTCTTTGGGAATTAAACCACTTATATTTATGTCATAAATGTCAAACTTGAAGTTTTATTATTTTGACAACGATCCTAGGTTATGGATCGAAACGTAAATAAAGTTGATTTAAAAAAATATAAGTGGTTTAATTCCCAAAGAAAATTAAGAAGAATATTAAAGGTGTAATTTCGCATGTGTAAATGTCAAATAAGGGAAAACTTTATTAAAAAATTGGTAAAATGAACTTTGCAATAACTCTCTAGTGTTTTAGGCGGTAGACATAAATTATACACGTGATTGATAATATCGACGTTCGCCGCATGATTGAGATTTAGAGTATATACATATATATATAATATAAATCGTGCAAACTTTTGAATTATGAATAAATCACCTAGTTTGATGTTCCTGAGCATCTTTGACTTGCCTAAAATACAACATGAGGAACATTAAATAGGACTATAAAAAATATTCGGTATAAGAAGCGAGTTATAATATCACGTTTCCTTTACACTAAACAAGACGAAAAATTGATTATTAATGGGTTCATGAATACACTATGTGAAAATATAGTTAAGAACGTTTACTTACTTAATGTAAGATAGAAGTGAAGGAAGGATGGAGTATCTACTCGTGCGTTTTTCGGCCCGAAAAGTTCGGGCCGGCCCGAGTCGTTTGGCCCGGCCCGGCCCGAAAAAAGATAGGCCCGGCCCGGGCCCGGCCCGAATAAAGTAGTCAACGGCCCGGCCCGGATTCGGCCCGAAATCGGGCCGGGCTCGGGCCGGGCCGGCCCGAAAGCCCGAGCCCGAGTCCATCCCTACAAGCAGTGTAAGCGCTACTAAAGTATTCTTGAAATACATTCATAACTTGAGTGGGTGTCTTATATTCAACATCGTCGTTTGTAACAGTTGCAAAAATGCGATCTACAACTAGATATAATATATCAAGTTTCCAATTTGGCTCTCTTGTATATTGAAAGAACTGCGGCTATGCAGTAATATTTACTCGTTTTATATGTCATTTGATTAGCTTTTTGCGTGTATTATACATTATAATGTCACTAATGCGTTTCTTTTCAACTAAGAGCGGAATGTAGTAACTCGTTTACTTTATTTAACACACTAAACGCCAGTGTATCTTTTTCGATACACACTGTCTGATATATTGTGTATTAAAAGAGATACTCTCGATCTACTGTTTTCTAGTTGTTGTATATCTTAAATGCACATGCTTTTAATATATTTTATATGCAGAAAGGCAAGCATTGGCCTTGTCAAATAGTTCTGTATATTTGAGTTTGGACTCCAGTAATGGATGGGCAAGAAAACAACTACAGCAGAAAAATTAAACATTTATTCTACAATGAATGTCTAGTCTGTGGCATTACATGAATTCATATAAAAATTTAAAGCAACGCATACGTGAATATTTATAAGAAAAATATTAAAATAAACATATTAGTGAGTCTTATTGAAGCAGCTTCTACAAATAATGATATTACACAGTGAACTTTTTACGATTTGAGTACGCATTGTACTGGAAATGTGCGCTAACCAAGCTTGTCCCCCAGATAATCTCAAACATGAGTTTTCTGTACCACTTCGTGCATCGCCGTAACGCAGAATAATAGGTAACCATTTGGTCACTAATGTCAATAGAGGATTTACCACTGTTGTAGTCAACAATGTACTGGGTCTTTTGAATACATGATCCTTTTCAACTAGAGACTTTGTTCAGCGCAGAAGTTTTAGTTGACAACATTCTGACGTCACTTTTTGTCACGCCATTTCAGAAACACAATCTCATCATCACTGTTTCTTGCCGAAAATTGTCCTCTTTTGAGTTTGGCAGACATGACATCTGACGGCAAATGTTTCTTGTTTGATCTAAAGGTCCCAACCAGATGCGTGTTGTTTTACCTCAAACGATAGGCCAACTATCCGTATATACAGTTCGACCTTCACTCAAAAAATTTTTCACCAAATCCATAACGGATTTTTCAGTAACTGCGGCTTCTTCATTTTTGGACTTACAACAATAAATTTCAAGATTCCACGTGTAACCTTTTTCTATACACAGTTTGAAGATTTTGATGCCATATTTAGCGGCCTTGTTAGGAATGTACTGGCGAAACTTTATCCTGCCTCTCCACGGAATTAGACACTCATCAACACATATTTTTTCTCCTGGAATATATACCCTCTGATAATTTTCGATAAACATATTTACAACTTTACAAACTTTGTACAATCTGTTTTCAGTGTTTGTAGACTAGTTGTCCGAGAAATGAATAAATTTTAGAATCAGGTCAAACCGATTTCTTGTTATGACACTGCGTGCAAAAGGTATACCAAACAATGCGTTATTTCCCCAATAGTCCCGTATCGCAGGAATTTTACTAGGCCCATCCAACCAATAAGAGCCAAAAATTTAAACATTTCATCGAAGGTAACAGGTTGCCATTCATGAAGTCGAGATCCACCAGAAACATCTGTAGACATATAAGATGTTGGGTGGCGGATAAATTCGTTTGTTCAATTATCTTCAACATAATATTAGGTGCCAGAAATATTCAAAATAGTCTATAGGGTTAGCATCAGCTAAGATTCCTGCATAAATTTCTTTCATACCAGTCATCCCCGTGGTATTCTCGATATCTGGCGGATCATCATTCGTTGGCATGTACCATTTTATATCTTCTAACTTTCGCTTTATCCAGTCTGCTTCTGAGGTTGAACTACCAGATGTATTCGGTATAGAAGGGTCGGGATGATTGCGGATAGAGGATTCATTGCAGTATTCGCTCTCAGTATTTGCATCTGAAGATGGATCTGATTCACTGCTTGTTTCGGAACCAGGTTCAAAATCGGGATCGTCCCTGAAATCGTCACTGGAGTAGTCCCATGTCCGTCTGTTGAATAAATTCGCAATTGTCTCTTTCACAGTCTAATCACTTGTCACTTAGTTACCAGTTGTTCAGTATGCACAGAAACGAACAATGCCTGAAAATAAAAACACGTATAAGAAAATTGTGTATATATTTTTTGACACACAAGACCCACGAAATAGGAGACGCGTAAAAAATTTTTGCTGGGCCACACGAAAAAATAAACTAAAAATCGACAGTAAAACAAAATATTACATTTTACTTTGTAGCCAGAATGTGGAAAAATTATATTTACTACAAAAATAATTTTTGGCCAAAATATGAAAGAACAGAAAAATTGACTGGACGCTTAGTGTGTTAAAAATACTTATTTTTCAAACCGATAATGGGAAGCTAGTTGTGCCTCTACGCTCACGTCTACTTCCTGGCTTTCAAAAGGTTAAAAATATTTCTGAGTGCAAGTAGCATATTAAAAGCAAAATCAGCAGAAAATAACAATAAAAGTGGATCCCGAAACAATTAATTTTAATGAGGTTGGTTTAATTACAATGTCAGAAAAATTTAGAAAAAGCAAAAGAATTCACGAATAAACTACAACCAATAAACAAATAAACCAGAAGGAATTCAAATTAAACGTCTTCCTATCAACGCTAGAAATCTTTTGGCAGGTACATATAATGTCTTAGAATTAGATGACGGTACAGAATTTTGCGAAAAAGTGTGCGTGCTTTAAATAATTGGCGGAAGTCAATACACAATCGAGCTATACGTAATTTTTCTGTACATTTTTGTAGTGTGAATGCGATTTTTCACTCGCGTATCTTAATTTAAAAATAGGGACTTTATTATTTTGCAGCAATGCACTGACTAGAAAAATGATACCTTCCAAACAAAGAACGTTAACGATCTTCAACAGTAAGGCGTTATACTATTGCTTTATTGCTTGATATAAGTCCATCAATATGGCTAATACTTATGATTCACTAACGTTTCACTTATTTTTCTAATGTTTTGTAGTAGAATCTAAAAAATACTATAAAAGTGTATTTCATCCTGTTTGTGCTAAATTGAAATTTTTTACTAGAAGACAGATCTGGTGCAAAATAGCAGACTATCATGTGAGAATTCAAAATATATTAGCATTTCGCTTTAACGTTTCGAACAGCATCCGTATTCTTGAAAGATTAATGTTAAACAACTATTTTAAATTTTACACAGTTACTACGTATGTATTGACTCCAGAAATTTATATGGTAAAGAGAAAACTAAACAAATATAAAATTAGTATCAAGCTAAATAAATTCAGAGCCATTTCATCATTCTGTTTGTGAAACGAGCTTTAGAGATTTTGTAAACATTAATGCAAATTTTCATATTATGAAAATGGTGTTTATACCTATTTATACAGTTTGTTGATACTATAAAATGCAATTTCATTACGAATTGTGAACCACCTTCGGTTTAATAAATACAGGGTGGCATTAGTTGTATATCATTCATTTAAAGGGGGCGTAAAGACCATTAAGACGAACAAAAATTGTTTAGCAACTTATGGTAGTATAGGTAAGTTTATAAACAAGTAACAAGACATTACATGTGATTTTCCAATGCTCCACCCGAAGGTACTACATTGGCCAGGAAGCGAGTTCTTTTTACCTGGAAAATTTGGAATTTTGCCGAACCCTTGCTGTTCCAAGCAAGGTAGGGATCTTTAACGTGCGTGACAACACTCACACACGGGACCTCCATTTTACCTCTCATCCGAACGAGAGTGTATTTTTGTGAAAAATGCTCGCCTAACATTTTTCAAGCGGACCGTGTCGGGATAGGTAACAAAACAGCAGTTCTAACACTTTTACTTAAGTTGATCTAGGTCGAGCATTTAAAAATTAGTCCAAGAGTTAAATGCTTTTAGGTTTTTGTTTGACCAATCAATCTCTATCACCTACTCAATTTTAATAACATAAATCTAATGCCACCACATATAGTAGTGCAGAAACAAGACCGGGAAAAATACAAATTTATGAACTAGATTTAAATGTTACATAACAAACAAGGTGCACTAAAACTTCAAACCAGCGTATGACTTTTCTTAAGATGAGAAGTAATCATGAGAAGTAGCATCACACAACCAAAGGGACACATTTAAGGTAGGATTCTCATATTTTAAAAATATTCAGAAACAACTTGTTATAAGAAGACCATTTCCGCGAGTTACGTTTTGGTCCTTGGGAGCAGCCTTTTTAAAAAGACTTCTTCCAAAAACTCTTGTAACAAATATTTATTTAACATAAATCTAAAATTTTGACAAACTATATAAAATTATACTAAGTCGAAATTACTAAGAATTGAAGTTAAATTAGGGCGAGTAGCTTAAGCAACCAACAGTGTAAAAGCTGAAAGGCTCAAAACTGACTGACTGGTTTGGGGCTCCCTGGGTATTTATGTTGTCCCTGCCCCTCACATTTCTATGAGAACTGCAAAGCTCATGTCTGCTTATTTTTATTCAATTCATTTATACAATGTAACAATCTTAATTCTAATAATTGCAGTTTTTTAACCGTCTGTGACCTGAACCTGCAGTATCACTTACGTCTGGAATACAATATATTCACATCCGTTCTCACAACTTGCTTGTGAACTTTCATTAACCTTTTCTTTATTTATCCTTGAATTACAATGTTGCATCTAACTTAAGTTTCTTAATAATTTCTTAATAATTTTTATTTAATTATACATATTTGATTTGGGGGATAGGTAACTCGCGTAGGATTAAATAATTTTAAGTTTTTAGGAAACTAATTTTCTAAATGATATTTGTTCAACATTAGCAATATAGTTTTTGAATCTTTTATGATACCTACCTTTAATTATGAACTACCTTTCAAAGTAATTGTAGAAAAAATATAAATATAGATATAAAGCACCGCATAGAATTAAGTAATTTTTAATTTTTTTGAAAGTTTTACATCTTTTAAATTCTATTTTTCGAAAATTATCAATCTTTTTTAAAATGTTATTATACCTACCTTCTGTTATGAAAGTAATTGCAAAAAATAACGTAAATACTAGTACAAAACAAATTCTTAGCCATAGTGCTAAAATTAAACGATGTTTAGCTTGGACACTGCATTGTTTACACAAAGTAGTACATGTGTTGCTATCTTTCCTTAATACATTCAACCTTATTACGGTTTTATCAAGGTTTGTTAAATTGTTCTCGAATTCTTGCGGGTTGCAAGCTATTTCAAAAACGTAGTACAGTTTTAAAATTTGTGAGTATTTCAGCTGGCATTTTAAAATAATCAGTGTTTTAGAGTTTAACTAGATATTTAACTACGACTAGATATAATCTACCATGTGTACAATTCTGCAATCCTATTTTCAAAATGGTTCTGATTTTCTACATGTCTACTACGCGAAATAGAAATGTCATATCCTGAAAGAACCGATATTAGTAAGGTAAGGAAAATCAACGTTCTATTCTTTTGAAATGTTGAAATAGCTAACTCGCATTTATTGTAAAGAATATGCAAGAGTAGTTTATTGATGATACAGTGGCAGTTGGAAAAATAATAGTTAGAGGAATGTTTGCATTTGCCGATTATTTAAAAAAAAACCTAATTCGAGAAGGTGAGTCAAGCAAAAAATCTCTATGCTTTTTAAAAATCAATAGTAAAATATTTAAAAATAGTAAACAAATAGTAAATTACGTTATTCAAATAAAAGCAATCTATATTACTTAGGACTGTACAAATTTTATTAAACAAAAATTTTGAACAGAATCGCCGTAGATAGTTTTTAAGAATCGATGTTACAAATTTCTATCCAGATGATTTTCAAGTTAGTTTATACAAGCGAAATACCACAAAAATCAAGATTTAACAAATCTGAATTGAAAATTTATCTAAAGCTAAGGTTACTAGTATTGATAATACAACAAACGAGCATTGATAGCATGCTACAGTTTTATTTTAAGACTTGCTATACGGTTTTACACTTTAAAAATTAAACTTTTATACTTAGAAGGTAGAAAGGCAAAAAACTGTAAGCCTTCGGCTTACTTGGCTATTACTCCAAGGCAGAATTAGAGGTGGGTTGGGGCTGAATTTACTTAGTCGAATAAAAGGAAGTGTAAATCGTA
This sequence comes from Platerodrilus igneus, assembly GCA_036346225.1. Classification (NCBI taxonomy): domain Eukaryota; kingdom Metazoa; phylum Arthropoda; class Insecta; order Coleoptera; family Lycidae; genus Platerodrilus; species Platerodrilus igneus. The sequence continues at coordinate 3,707,506 of JARFIW010000936.1, read as the reverse complement.
AGTTGGCCGCTACTGTATCTTACAAGTATTAGTTAATCTTGAAGGGCTGATACAGAAAACCCCTTTGTGTTTGTTAATTCTTATTCTCTATATAAATTCTTGGATGAATATAGTGTGACAAAATATATACGGTAGATATTGTCTCAATCAATTTGATGTCTTTTTCAAAGTAAAATATTTTAACATATGCACTTTTAAATTACAAGGTACAAGAAAATTTCTAACGTAATGCATGTTTACTTCGTTTTCGAGAAATGAGTATTTTTATAATAGCAACACTATAAAATTCATATTCAATAACATTATCAACTAATATCACAAATTTTTAGCTTTAATTACTAAAACAGGATTTCTATATAGTCTATGCATCTACAAATTTGGTAGCTTAATCTTGGTTTGTCAGATCTGGCATTCCATTTATGTGTTCAGATTAGCTAAATTTTAATTTATAAAAGAAAAATACTAAATGGTTTTTCTACTTTTATACAAGATAAACAAACTTTTAACATAATTTTCAGGCCGACCTCTCGTTAATGAGAAAGTTCTTATTACAAATTACAATTAGAAATTTACTTGAATTATTTTTTTTAAACAATATCTGAAATCAAAGAAATTGAAATTTTACATATAATTTCTGTTTCACGAAAAGAAACCTATAGAGTGAAATGATGGTAGTTTTATTTCTAGTTCGGTTGGCAAGGGTATTGACACATCAACCTTTAGGGGAGGTTGCCTAATTCAACCGGTTTTTCATAAATGAATAAACCAGTCACTCTTAATAGCAAGTTATAGATCGTCACCCCAACGAAATTACTCTGCTGTCGTGCAGAATATAACTAGGCTTAGCCATAAAAATTCATCAGCGGCCCATTTTTTAATAACACACAAAACTACTTCAGACCGAGATTCCTAAAGTGAAAAACGGTATTATAGTCCTTAGGTTTTGCGCATGAAGGATCCCATTACGAACTTCTCGGAGTATGAAATGGAGATGGTAATATTACCTTAACGGTTCATAAGGATTATATGTCCTGGAAAACCCTATCTACACGGAATATATGGCAATGAAGACAGATGCTTAACAAAACTAGGATGGGCCACGAGTCGAGTTTATAAAACAACTGGAAAACATTGATATATTTGAGAATAATAAAATATTTACTTACAATTCCTAATTAAAAAGTACTATTTTAAACGAATACCTTAATATTTTAATGAATTCGTAAAAAGTTTTTAAACACCTGAAGTAGGTATATAATTTCTTTTTGTAGCGAAGTATGAAATTTAATCTTGTAATAGAGTTAATAGGAAATAACGTGTTGTTTATTGTTTTTCATCTGAAACTTGTAACGGGCATTCTTATAGCTTAAAATTTTACGCTCCCTTTCTGTTACCGTACTTAAAAATACATCGTTTCTTTGGGATCGCTGTTTGTATAAAGGAAATATTTCAGAATAATTCAGATTTGTAGGCAATTTAACTCGTGGGTAAATAAATTGCAAGGAATGAATTGTAAATTGGATTATTCGTAAATTACTTTCCAACTTATCGAAAATGATAAACCGCTGTAATTAATTATTAGATATGATTGCGGCATTCACGTTTTGGATGTTCCTTATGTTATTAGCGAAGGAGATAATAGTCGACAAGAGTTTATGGTAACAACGGGTTTATATAAACAGATGACAGTGTAGTTCTGATGGCATTTGAAGGAAGTATGCTTTATATGTAACGTGTTTGATTGACCACAAGCGCGGTTTTAAGGTCATTGACTGACGGTTTTAGTGATACGCGTAGCTGTACTAATTGGTTTTTTTTGTTGATTTTCTGTTGGAAATAAAAGTAGTAGAACTTGTCGTGCGTTTTACGGAACATTGACTTAGTGATACGCGTTGCTTTACTAATTGTGTTTTTTTGTTAGTTTGTCTTTTTATATTTGAACTGTGTGTGCGATCTAGTTTTCGTGGTCCTTTTTTTATCAGAGTAGTGCATACTTTGGATTAGCCAAATACAGTTTTAAGTTTGAGTGTTTCTAAAAAAAAAATGATGATACAGTTGTGATACTGTAGTTTCTGAATTTTCTAACCCCTAAGAATCTAAAATAAATCATTGTTTGCGCAAATTTCGTTATTCAAAAGCATTAGATTCTTCTTTGTTACCATAGGTAGCAAATAGAACACCTCACGTTACTGTTAGTTTAATTTATTACATAGTGCCTTGAAAGCCCGTGATTCTAAATTGTTATTACCTTTTTTTTCGATTTGTGTTACAAAATATTTCGAAATTGTTGTCTCAGGAAATAGAATTAACAAGAAATTTATCAATGCTACATAGTTCCATCAGCCTGATAATGTCTGCTGCTAACACCAGTGAAATACGTAGGTGTGATTAGTGTAAAGTGTAAGAAATTCCATCAACACCCTCACAGTCAAGGGTGAAGTGCTTCGTTAGTGCAGGACATCGTGAAACCCACACTTCAATTGCAAGGAAGCGTTACTGAAGGACTTTATGTAAGTTGAACTATTTCCTACTTGATATGACTTTAAATATCTATCCGTTGTTTTGCGATATCTTTGTCGTTCTGATACCTTTTACAATAGAAGTGCATGCTACTAAAAAAAAAAGAAAGAAAAACAAAATCAATACTACTGGATTACTCATATCAATTGTGTCTTATCTATTTATCTTTTGTTAACATTTTGTCTGATTTATGTTTAATTGGTGTGTGAGGAAACGTTTCTGCTACTCCCCAATATTACCTCACTTTGTGATAAAAAATTTTGTAATGCTTTTATCGTGATTATATTATATAGTTTATTTAAACAGTTTTATTTACATTCTACAAAGTACTGAATAACTTAGACTTTTCATTGCTGCTATGCTTATTTTCTTTTTTTTTCAGGTTTGCTTAACTAATTTTCTTGCAGGTATTGTCACTAACTCCTTACCGCCGCATACATCATATGTCAGTCTGCTTTCTACAACCCCCCCTAATCTCCGATTGAGCCCTGTCATTCCTTGATATCTTTGTGTTACGCACGGCTACGAGTCAACGTAGCATAAATTTGGCGCCCAACGTGGCTGCCACGAATTAACGTAACAAACTAATAATTTATTATAAATATTAAAAATTTAAAAGTTATTTAGGATTGCAAATAATTAATTTTAGCAAATTTTTTTATTTTTTCTTTCCTTTATAAAAAAAAATTGTTACAAAAACTGCTTGTGCCGCACATGCAATTGGTATTTAGATTGTATCAGGTTATATATTTCCCGAACACGAATAAAATCCAAACTCATGAATGATGACTTTTAACCGAAAACCTGCACAAAATAATATTTTATTAACAAAAAGCATATTGCTAAACAACTTTGAACTTAAAAAAATATGGAGTGACAAATCTGATGCTCGATGGGTAAAAAGTTTGCTTGTATATGTCACTGAAAATAAGGTATTATTCTTAAATTAATTTTTAACGGAAGGCAACAAGAACAAATTTACGAGATCTCTCAAAAATCTGGCTATAATATTCTAAAGTCTAAAAACTAAAACTTTTCAAAATGCATCTATTTCATGAGTTTACTGAAAATGATTTAAATAGTGGTCTAAACTTTTGCAAAATAATAAAAGCTAAAATCAAAAACAATCTAATTTTGCGAGGCAAATAGTCTTTTCCCATGAAACGCTTTTTCTCAACGGTACGGTGAAGAGGCTGCTACGTGTAGCTCCTGCATCTGAATATTTATTAACGATTTTGACCACTTTCTCAATTCTATACGACCGCTTAATTATGACTCTGTAGAATTTTGCTAAAACATTTAGTTGTAATATAAAAATTGTTCAATTTATTTTATTTCGCCATAGCGTTTAAATGTGGTATTCGATGATTAGTATATTTGTTTTCTGAAATATTACAATGAGACATGTACCTGTTTCCTGCAACGTTATTTTTGTCTCGCTTATTGTTACTCCGTATATAATATAAATTCTTAATTGAGATGTTATATTTCTATAATTATATGTAGGCAACTCTTTCTACACGTCGTTCATAATTCCATGAATTTGATGTCGTGTTGTTTGAGAACGTTTCGGCCGGTAATTATACGAAATCAGACGCTAATCGGATTTTTATATTATCGATCGTAGTTCCGTTAGTGAGAACGAAACCATACGTTGGTTGTACGGCATATATCTCAAACGAGTCATTTTAGTGTTCGATGTGTGTCAGTGTACAGCATGTACCTCATAGTGGTCGTAGCGCTCACAACTTTCTGCCGGCTTACAAGGTATCCCCTTGAAAGGGGAAGCTTTAGTTTGTGAATAAACTAGAAGGCTGGGAATCGTAGAGACGTCTGTGTCAAAGGGGCTAAACATGCCAACACTGAACGGTAATGTGTCGTTACCGTAGTAGGGAAACCACAAGAGCACGGTTGCCATCTAGGCTAGTAACCTAGTTCAACCTAATTAAAGCTTACTTACAACACCTTTGCAAAAGCTTCGAACCGTCAAAGTCATGTTGGGCGACTGAGACGGAAAATATCTGACCCATCAGGTAACGACCGCATGAATCTGGAATGGAGATTTGGTACTTGGAATGTCATTAGCATGTTAGTCGTATAAATGCTCCAGGAATAACGTTCCTAAGAAGTGTGTGCGGAAAAACATTGAGAGACAAGGTTCCAAACGAACAGGTCAGAGTGGAATGCAAGTGAGCCCTACGGAGTCGATCGAGCGAAACACGTTTAGATGGTTTGGACATGAAAAAATAATGAATGAGAATAAACTTACCAATCGCATATATGCAAGTAACATGACTGGTAGAACTGCAAGGGGCAGACCGTATAAAAGATCGTTGGATGTAGTAGAGGAGGTTCTGAAAGAACGACATGCGGAAAATGTGAAAAATAAAAGAACATGTCAAAAGCAATGTATGAATGTTGCAGAGGTAAGTGAAGTGTGTAGGGACCGTGGGCTGTGCCCCCTTCCCCTAAAGAGGTGTTAGGTTTGGTTACTCCGCAAGGGAATACTACGATTGGTGTGTTGCTGTTGTTGTTGATTCCTATTAAGAAACAGGCAAGTAGTACAATTGAGGAATATCAGAATCCATTAAGAACCCAGATTCTACAGCTAGTAAACGTAGATACATCAGGGATTCTTACGGTTAATAACGATGGACAAGCACGATTACAAATGAAGAGGTAATGAAGCGACTTGGTGATTGGCGTTCTATCTAGGGTAGCACAATAACAAGTAGGTCGTCACTTACAAAATGCAGGTCTGGTGTCTCCGATAATGAAATTATAAAGTAGAGTGGAAAAATTGCATTATTTGTATGTTTGTTGTGGTTTGTTTAGTATTATTCTTAATCTTCTTTGGGAATTAAACCACTTATAGTTTTTAAAATCAACTTTATTTACGTTTCGATCCATGACCTAGGATCGTTGTCAAAATAATAAAAACTTCAAGTTTGACATTTATGACATAAATTGAAGGTGACTTTGATTTATTATATTCGAAATATTTGGTTTGAGTACACTAAACAAAAATTTTTAAAGTTTAAAAGAATGATTGCCTTCAATTTGTGTTGCGACCTGGGTTCGACTTTCTTTAGGTAGCCAATACGCTTAACATGAAAACTTGGAATTGAAAAACATTCTTTAACATGTTTCTATTTATACAATTGAGAGGATGGTTATTAAAGAAGTGTGCGATTGTGTTACCGTAAGGCTTAAGCAGTCGTTTTTTTATGTTTATTTTTAGGGGGAAAAATCATTATGATTTAAGTTACCTCTTTGGTAGATTTTAACATGGTTCTGAGGCGACCTTATGGCGGGTTTACACTTGTCAGATACCAATGTTGTTCTATGAAGATTGTATATGGTTCTGAGGCGACCCTAAGGCGGGTCTACACTAGTCATATACCAATATTGTTCAATGAAGACCGTATATGGATCTGAGGCGACCCTATGGCGGGTTTACACTTGTCAGATACCAATACTGTTCAACGGAGATTGTATATGGTTTTGAGGTAACCCTATTGCGGGTTTACACTTGTCAGATACCAATGCTGTTTTACAGGGGTTGTTAATATGCTTATTGTTATGTAAATAGTTATTGTATGTATAAATAGAAATCATGTATGTAGGCTGTATTTCATGTTAATATCGCAAGGAAAACCCAGGAAAAACTTGCAATGCTACCTAGATATTGTGGGCATTCGATTTTCATTTGTTATTTCTTTTGTTATTTCTTTTAGTTGTTTACTGAAAGTCACGGATTCGTTTGCAACGCAATTATTTTTATGTAGGGTTATATAAGCAGCTTCTTTGATTTTGCGTTTTTGGTGGTTTTCTTCTTTGTCGATAATTTTTGCGTCCTCCCATTTTATTTTATGACTGGAGTCCCATGCATGTTGGCAAATCATGGATTTTTCAAATTTTCTATTTTTTATATATGATTTATGTTCTTTTAATCGAACTTCAAATGGACAGATCCATATACAATCTTCATTGAACAATATTGGTATCTGACAAGTGTAAACCCGTCTTAGGGTCGCCTCAGAACCATATACAATCTTCATAGAACAACATTGGTATCTGACAAGTGTAAACCCCCCATAAGGTCGCCTCAGAACCATGTTAAAATCTACCAAAGGGGTAACTTAAATCATAATGATTTTTTCCCCTAAAATTAAATATAAAAAAACGACTGCTTAAGCCTTACGGTAACACAATCGCACACTTCTTTAATAACCATCCTCTCAATTGTATAAATAGAAACATGTTAAAAAATGTTTTCCAATTCCAAGTTATTGAATTTATATAAAATTCACCAATAAAAGTTAATCAGCTGATTTCTCGTTAAGCGTATTGGCTACCTAAAGAAAGTCGATCCCAGGTCGCAACACAAATTGAAGGCAATCATTCTTTTAAACTTTAAAAATTTTTGCTTAGTGTACTCAAACCAAATATTTCGAACATCAATAAATCAAAGTCACCTTCAATTTATGTCATAAATGTCAAACTTGAAGTTTTTATTATTTTGACAACGATCCTAGGTCATGCATCGAAACGTAAATAAAGTTGATTTTAAAAACTATGAGTGGTTTAATTCCCAAAGAAAATTAAGAAAAATTGCATTATTTGATCACGAACTGCATATCTTAAACAAATTATGAACGAATCAAGTGGTACTACCTATGTCGTCATAAAGCATAAGGTGCAGAATAGGGTGCAGCTAATTGTCTAATAAAAAAGAGGAAAATAAAAAGGGAAGAGAGATAACAGTGTAGTTACGAAAGAAGAGAAACATACAGGGAATTGAAGAATAAGATTGATAGAGTGTTTAGACAAACATAAATGGGTACAAAGTAATTGCCATGAAATAGAGCACCAAATAATCATAGTTTAGGTACAACGCCTCAGAAAATTAGAGAGATAAAATAGTTGATAACAAGAGATGAAAACGCATGTTGCTTGTATAAGCAATAAGTATAGAAAATAGGTTCAAAACATGCTAGAGACTTTTTCGGCAATTGTCATAATTTGGTTAATCTTGAAGATTTGGGTGAAGTGCAATAGCAGGAAATAGTATATAAAATATGATTATACTTTAAGGAAAGCACTGCAGAAGTTAAGATTAGGAAAAGCCAAAGAAATATATGTTGCAAAAAAGGTTAATTACATGGCTAAACCTTGCAAGATACATTATATTTTTTAAAATCATTCTAATCAATTGAGGTTTTGATGGTAACCCGACGATGTGCTCCCAGAAGTACGTTCATACGGTAAATCAAGTAATTTAACCCTATAATATGGATATATGTCATACACATTCCAATTGCAATACCATGAAATACAAAGCCACTTACGTAATAGTGAATGTTGTTAGCGCATAATATTAGAATTTGCCAATTTCGTTGGTATTTCGGTTATTAGTAGATATACATCAACGATTAAATGGCGAATGTTTTGCAAAATTTAATACTTGCAACTAATCTTATTTCAAATTTGACAGTTTTTAATTTTTAAAATATTTTGAAAAATCCAAAATTTGCAGATTCATTATTCCTCAATAACTAGATAACGAAGAAAAAGCTGATATGTTAGAAGTGTATTGCAAAGCAAATAGAAACACTGAAAATGCATGCATGAGTTATGCAGAGCGTTTTCCAGAAAGACAACCACACAGGACAGTTTTTGGCAGATTAGTTAGCAATTTACAGAACTTTGGAAACTTCGAACAAAAACGAGCTAACTATGAAGTTAATGATGGTAATATAGGTTGCAATAATATTTTGCAGAACGCTAAGAACAATCCCAGCCCATTAGGTCGTCGTGTTGCTCGAAGAACAGGGATTTCAAAATCTACTGTTTTCACAGAACCTTGAAGGAAAATAAATATCATCCTAATAAAACAACAATTATACATTTAAGTGATATTGACTGTCTATTACCGAAGATTACAGATTAGCAGGTGGTACCTTCAAAAATATTAATATTACGCTAATTTTCCTAGAGAAACACTATGGACAGATGAAACACGATTTACCAATTGTGGAGTACTCAATAGGAATAACTATCATTTGTCAACTGAATCTACATATGATAAATCTAGGAAGATTTTAAGTTAGATTTGATTTTTATATCTTGTGCAGTTTAATTAGTATGAAATTTTGTTTACATTTTTTTTTGTTCTTAAAGTTATTTTTTCGTTTTAGATAATAACTTAATGAGTCCTTTAATTCTTGATTACAATTTAACTGGTAACAGATATTTTAAGTTACTAACAAACGAGATAATTCCTGTTCCGAGACAAATTATCAATCCCGAGAACATGCAAAACGTCTGGGTTCAGCAAGGTAATTGCCCGGTCCATAACACTCGTATCGTGCAACATTTTTTGAAAGAAAACTTTAATGAGAGCCCTTTCAAATAATGGACAAGTGCAATGACCTGTGAGATCCCTCGTCTTACCACCCTTGACTTTTATTTATGGAGTACCTCTAAAAACAGTGTATTTAATTTTGAACCATCAGGCACTCGAGAAATTTTAGAACAAAGTACTAGATGTACTACGATCAGTAAACGGAAACACGCTATGTAGAATATGTAACTCTGTTAGGACAAGGTGTCAAAAGTGTATGGAACAGAATAGTCGTCATTTGAACAATTTCTTTAAGTGAATGCAAACTTTAAGTATTTTTTCTTTAGTTTTTATTTTTATAATTTTTTATCGTTTCTTTATTTTACAGTATTATTTAGAATATCTTTTCACTTTCATTTGTATAATGTAGAACTATGGGTACTACGTAAAAAATTAGCAATAGAAAATAATACAGAATGTAATTAAGAGTAACACAGAATATAAAACGTAATAGAGAGTGATATAGATTAAGACTGAGTAATATAATATAATACAGTTAAGATGTAGAACAATCGAACAGTCAAGAAAGCTAAGACACTAGGCCACTAGGCGTGCTGGGCGCCAATCTGTAAATAATAGTCAATAAATGTAAGTAATGGTAGTTTAATTGGAAGAGGTTTTTTGTCCATAACCGGCAAACTTACATATCGTACCAATACTGTTCCTACATGAAGAACCGTGTCATCGCTATCATGGCGGTCGTGCCAGGCTTTGCGGCGCCACATTTCATCTTGTGTTTGAGAAACGAAGATTACCCGGTTTATTGTACATATTTAGCATTTTGTTAAACTTTAAAGTGGCATAATACATTATTTTTTAGCGAATTCGAATTATAAAAAATAAGTACAATTTTAGCAGTTTAATGATTTCGAAAAAAGAACTGACGTGATAAAGAAAACGAAAGGTTTAATGTGTTGTTTTTGTTTATATCAATTTGTCTATATCTTGAAATGCTTTTTCAAGTTCAGTTGAAAGCGCTAAACTATGGCCAAATGCCAATGTTTACTTAGTAAAGGTTAAATGAAGAAATGAGAGCTGATATACGAGTTTTCTTAGCGTTATACATATTTATATATCACGAAACGTTAATCAACACCGCTTTCGTGTCATAATTTTAGTTACGCATTACAAAACTGTTACCGATGTCAATTCTAAATTCGTGTTTATAAAAATACTAACATCGCATGCTATCTGCATACAAGTTAGTCGAAGAAGTTTACATTTGTCTACACTTAAACCCTACCTAATAGGGACGAAACCTCGGGGGGTGTTCCACACCAAACTTGGCCAGTTGGCAATTTTATATCGAGTTGAAAAATTTAAAAATCAAAGTTTTGGAATTGTAAACAAACAAATTTTTATGTTTTATGATTCAATGGTTTTTGCATTTTACTTCCATTCTTACTAGAAAGTAAAAGGAAGATGCGTGGACATGACTGAAATTTACGTTTGAGACTTTTAAGCGAAAAAAAGCATTCCTAGCACATCAACTACTGCATTTATGTATTCAGTGGGTTCTACTTTAGTAGCTCATATTAAAATTGGACAACCGATACAATTTGTGTAAAAGTACTAACAACGTATCATATACACAACACTATACATAAACATAGATTACTGCTGTCAGTTACGCTATACTAAAGTTAGTTGTTTACAGAGGGATAGTGACTGGTGGCGGCCGTTTTTCCTAGGATGGTGAACAGTAAAGGTTTAAGAATGCTTCTGAAACTGGGAAAACTATCTAACAGTTCATAGAAAAACTTACCTCAATGGATTCTTTTGTTGTTTTCTCTGCAAGAACCTGATAATAGAAATACCTGCATTAGTTTAAACTTTTACGAAACCTCATCATTATTTTGTTTTCGACCTTACTTAAGGTCGGTTTGACGCAGCTTTAACTTCTTTTCTATTCTGTGCTAATCTAGAAAGTTCTACATACCCTTCACAACCTAAATTTCTAATAATTTGACTCTCTTAATATTAAGAATCCTATTTCTACATCCTCTTCTTGGTCGTTCTATAACTCATCCATATCGATTCCCTTATATAAATCTTCTAAACATGTTTTCAATCTATCTGCTACCTCAACTTTATTTACTAGAAGCTCATTATTCTCATTTTTAGTACCATTTTATTTTTTCCTATCTTCCCCGAAAAATTTTTTAGCTGCCCTGTAAGCCCTGTCTGTCTTACCTATACTCTCAAATCATCTTGTATTCCCCTACAATTCTCCTCCGTCCATTTATTTCTAGCTTTTCTACACTCATGTACTATCTTATTTCTAACTCTATTATATTTTTGCTTACTTTTACTATCCAATTTTCTGAAAGGTTTAAGATTTCTTTTATCCTCTATTAAATCTAATATCTCCTTTGTTACCCATGGTTTTCTCGCTTCTACTTTTTTCTTACCTATAGTCTGTGTTGCTGTATCATGTACAACCCTTTTTATTTCTTTCCATCTATTTTCTACGTTCCCTCCTATACCTAACTCCTTGATGTTATTATCTAATACTTGTTTATATTTTTCTTTTACCTTACTATCATTAAACTTACCTAGATGCCATCCCTCGTCTTTTAGCCTTTCTCAATTTTTTGAATTACACTTCATTGTAACTAAGTTATGATCGCTATCTATGTCAGCACCCGGATAACTACGACGGTTTTTAACTTGGTTTCTAAATCTTTGTTTAACTAAAATATAATCTACTTGGTATCTAACTTTATCACCTGGCGCTTTCCATGTATAACTTCTTCTAACATGTTGTTCGAATAGGGTGTTTACAGTTACTAATCTATTTTCCTGGCGAAACTCAACCAATCTTTCTCCTCTATCATTTCATCTACCATACCCAAATATTCCTATAATTTTTCCCTCACTACCTTCACCCACTGACGCATTAAAGCTGCCCATAACTATTAAATTAACGTCTTCCTTTACTTTTTTCACTATACCATTTATATCCTCGTATACCTTTTCTCCCTCCTTCATCCTCGTACAGAGTTGTTGGCATGTAAACCTGTATTAAAACAGTGTCTGTGAGTTTCGTACTCAATCTAACCATAATTATTATATCACTGAATTGTAAGTACTCTTTAACTTTACGTCCTATTCTTTTACTTAACACTATTCCTAACCCCTGCCTGTCCATTAGTTAAAGAAGTTGTGATTATTCTATAATTATCTTTCCAAAAGTCATTACTTCTGGCCATCTCACCTCACTAATATCTAAAATGTCCAGCTTTACTTTTCTGATTTCGACTAATAAATTCGTTAACTTGTCTACTCTAAGTAATGACCTTACATTCCAAGTCCCTATCACTAAATCAAACCGTTGCTTTAAATTCTTACGATGACGAGCCCCAAGTACCCCCTCTCGGAGATCCGAATGAGGGGGTATTTTACCTCCGGACAAGATTTTTACTTGTGAGCTCTCCATCATACATAGTTCGTGTTTTAGGCCACGCATACCTGGGGAATATTGTTGCAGGTTCCCATATCTTTCCACAACGTAGTTTTAAAGGTTTTAGCAAAAAGCCGTGTCTGTCACGACCAACCACCAACAGCCTTGTAAATTATGGAGAATCTCCCGAGACCAACCGACTCTTCTCCAATATATTTTAGCCAGCAACGCTGCTGCCCTTTGCTGCGCCTTTTAATCGCCTTTTACGATAAGCAGGATTACTGTAGTAGTATTCTTTGTCCCCTACTATAGGGACGATCTTATTTCTAACTCTATTATATTTTTGCTTATTTTCACTATTCAATTCTCTGAAAGGTGTAAGCTTTTTTTTATTCTCTATTAAATCTAATATCTCCTTTGTTACCTAGGGTTTTCTCGCTTCTATTTTTTTCTTACCTATAGTCTGTGTTGCTGTATCATGTACAGCCCTTTTTATTTCTTTCCATCTATTTTCTACGTTCCCTCCTATAGCTATCTCTTTGATATTATTATCTAATACTTGTTTATATTCTTCTTTTACGCGAATGTATTCAATGGCTTCGTATCTATCTCTTAGAATGAAACTGGTTTTTATTAAGTAGAGAAGACAATAACCGAACAATTTTATACTACTTGCAAGAAATATATAAATCTACGACCTAATATAAAGTTAGACTCTTTTTTTTTAAATTATCAAAAAGGTAAAATCACAAGAAATCTTGTAACACATAAAAGAAGAAAATAAATAAAAGATAATGACTCAAATTAAAATAAAAAAACTCTTCCCCTTTTTGGTTTCAAAATTATCCCTCCAACTAACATAAAATCAATTCCCCCACACAAAATTATCAATAACATTTACACATCTTAAAACTATAAGGTACCTGTGAACAATGTACACGCGAAAATAGCTTACATTCATCATGGGACTGCTGCATGAAAGAACAAACCCCAAATCTAGATTCCTGTACCAAAATTCACGTTGCGACCATAAACTATTAAAGTGTTCTCAATCTTCCAACATTAGGGAGTCCAAACTGTTACTCTGCATCCAAATTCTTCAACATACATCTGACCTGAAATTAAGTCCGTTAACCAAAATTTCCCCCGTGGACTGGTTAAAAGCCGATATTCAATCATTTCAAATACTAATTACATGTTTTACACAGCATGTGTAAAAAATCAAACTGTTCTAGTTAGTTCGAAATTTATAAAATGAAAAAGAAAGAGAGATCAAGAGTTAAGAGCTAAGAGATAAGAGAGCTTCCAATCCGTGTCCCGCTCGTTTTATAATTATTCCCCACCTCTAAAACATGGTCAAATTCTCTAAAGACTGTCTTTTCATTTCCCAAAGATACAGACATTAACAAGTTCCGGCTCTTTAGTTTCAAACCCCTCACATACACAAATCCACACGTGGTCAACTTCTTCGTGTTCTAGCCCTTAAAACAAACTCATTAGTAAAACCAATTTCGAATTGTTATATATTTAAAAATATTTCTTTGTAAAATCATCTTCGAAGTCAACAAAATTAACACGTGCGCTACAACTTTCCTAGTATTCGAAAAATCAATGTTCAGATAATCTTTGTATAAACCCTAAGTCGAAGAAAACCAACGTCTAGAAAACGCCATTTTCCAACACGTGTTATCCCTATCTCATTCATACACATACTCTCGAATCAACGCTCGCTGTCACCTTGTTTTTAATGTAGGTTGCTTGAACGACAGCTACACTCATACCTCTCTGCTAGTCATCAAGTTTACATTCGATCCTGAGGTCATAAATCTTTCTTTGACCCTACTAATTGACGTTGGGAACTAAAACTACCTGGAATCGATGCTATTTAAAAATCGTTTGAAAAGCTTTTAATAAATATAACTTGACTATTATTAAATATTAGGGTTATAATTTGGTGATTTAAAATATTGAATTTGAAATACTTTATTATTCACGGGATGTTCCTTATACGCCATTGGTCATATTTCATGAGTACTTATACCTGACAGATTATGAAAATAAACCGAAAACTCCGAAAAAATTTTGAAAAAAATTTAATTTTAAACATTGACTTTTAAAAGTTTTAAAAGTTGCTTTAGATGTATTTTGATATGCTTAATGCAAAACTCACACTCAAACAACAAAGTAACACACTTTCAGCGTACCAAATATCACAAATATATATATATATATATATATATACACATATATATATATATATATATATATATATATATATATATATATTGCTATGATAATAGGGTAATTTAGTGGTATATAGAGTCTTAAGGGTCGCGCACTACATGTAAATAGTACGAAAAGCTAGAAACTTAAACAATTTTATTTTGTAAAGTACGTAATTCGCAAATTATGCTAAAAAGCAAACATTTAACACACTGTATAAGTATCACAGTTAACTTTAATTAATGTGGGGAAGCTCATCCTTCAATAATACAACCATATTCAGTAAGATAAATAACTCTGTACCCAATCAAACTTATTTGAAACCAGAAAAGCATTCATAAAATCTAAATAGATACACAATAGAAGCATCGGAAGCTAGAAAATTATGATACAAATTCTGTTAAAATTAAACACGCAATAGTGCAAAGAAATAACAAAGCTTTCTCGCAATAAACGCACCTTTCAAAGCAAATATGTTTCGGAAACGCAGGATGTAAATAAACGCATTTCAATTTACGTCATTATAGAAATTTTGCCTACGTGATTTTTAACATGGAGTAAATCCAAAACCCAAAACATTATCTTGACAAACATAAAGCCAAAAGTTTGTCTACTTGAAATGTCGAGTTAAAATTTCCTACAATAAAACAAAACGGACAGGTGAAAGTACAAGAGGTACAAGAGGTATATAGAACTTGAATACTACGTGACCGACAGCATTGTTTCGAGGGGGCTATTATCAAATTCATATCTGAGAAAGCCCCCCAAAGCATTAACAATATTCTATTGCATGTCTTAAACTTTGATCAAAGGACGCCGATAACCAATGGTGTCAGGTGGAGGTGTTGCTTTATGTATCACTAAAAGTTGATAAACAAGCAGTTTTCCTTCAACCTCACGCTTCACATCAGTTTAAGTTACAAATTTACGTACAGTAAACATTGAAAAATTAAATAATTATATGTCGTGATAGAAAAATTTTGAAATTAAAATAATGGTGAAAAATATACGAAAGAAGTTTTGCCGTAAACTGGAAAACGTAAGTGAAAGCTTATTAATTAAACATAATTTTAATATTTATAATTTAGGACTCTAGGTATAACTCTAAAAAAATCTAAGTAGAAATTAAAGTGAAACTCTAGATTGGTACATAAATCTAAATTTGCAAATAAATCCGAATTTAAATCGAACTAAAATTGCATAAAAAATATTGGTTTGTATCTAGGCATCGGAGCACAGAACGGAGGATGGTTCTAAATATTAAATAGGTGTTTGGTCAAGCAGTATTATAAAATCAACAAGTGAACTCAACTGAAAGCAATCCAGGGGTACTGGTCAACAGCACGCAGTAGCAGATCTAAGAATATGAAGAACAAAAAGACACACAAGGAAACTACAGATCAGAACAATATTTAAATAGTATAAGGCATTATTTTCTTTTTTATGAAATATTTACTATTTTTTTATACCAGAATATTTATGTAAAGGGTCATCAAAAATCTTTTTATGCGTGAAAATTTACGTAAAAAGGGAAAAGTCTTTGAACATTCAAGGGCGTTTTCAATAGTGTTGTGTCATTTTTGCTGGCTTTAAACCAACTAAAGAGAGCTATAATGTTGGGGATAAACAAATTCATATTATTATTATTTTGATTCAGGGGTTTAACTTGCCGAATAGTGAATCATATTAAGCTGTAAAGTGTATATATTTTTTCTTTGTCATTATACAAATCTTAGCCAATTTCGTTTATCTCATTCAAGTAGGAAAGTATTAGATAAAAAGGGGGTCAATTCTTTGTTATCGTAACGTTGTACACTTTGAGTGGAAAGACTGAGCTACTCGAGGCATAATTAAATTTTAAGTTATTTTAGGACACAGAGCTGTGGCGGGCAGCAGGAAACTGAATGTTAATTACATCAGCATGCAGCGTTATCATAGCAATATATATTGTAGGTAGTTTTTTGCACAAGGAAAGTTGATAAATACTAACGTATTACAATTAATATGATGAAATAATAACTTAGACTGTTATATATATACATATATATATATATATATATATATATATGTGTGTGTGTGTGTGTGTGTGTGTGTGTGTGCGTGCGTGCGTGCGTGCGTGCGTGCGTGTGTGCGTGTGCGTGTTTGTGTGTGTGTGTACACACACACACACACACACATATATATATATATATACATATATAACTAGTTGCACAGGAAGGTTGATGAATACCAAGGTATTAGTTAATAAGATGAAATAGAAAATAAGATGAAAACTAACATTTAGAAAATTTTATATTATATATCCTTTCTACACTAACAACAATTTATACTAACTCAACCGGTCGCTTATATCTTTATGTTGATACCAATAACACACCTTTTAATTAGATTGTAACGTTCAGGTCTAGTCATTTATTTTTAATTATTTAAGTATTAAGGTATGTATATATATATATATATATATATATATATATATATATATATATGTTATGCTGTGAAATGCTCCTTTGAATGCGGGAACTGGCCCTTAAAAAAAAACATTCTAGTCCCACCGATTGGGCGTCATACACTGCTGTGATCCTGTTTTCGCCTCGGCTGCTCACCTAATTTTATAAACCTCCTCATTCATAAAAAAAAACAACACATTCCTACCACAAACATCAACGTTAACTCTATTTACATCAATATTCAGAATACATTAAAATTTCACAATTAAAACTCAGCATAAATTTCAGTTTTAAAAAGAATTTCAAGATTAATTTTATTATCATTTTAATGAGCATCCAGAATTAAAGTCCTTGTAGGATGCCTATTAATTAATATAACAATATAAGCAGACCGGAGTCTGAGTATAAAGGGAGCATCTACCACCCCTTTACGTTAATTAACCAGGTTCGTCTAATTGAGCTCAAAGACATACCCAAATTTTCATCATATTCCCGAACATCAATACTAAATACCCCTTTCTACTTAAACAAGCAAATTTCATCTTAAAATTAAAATTTTATGGTTAGTACAATTTCACTAATGTCCATTTAAAGTAAATCAATTATAAAGTTATTCAACACACAAAAATATCAAAGTTCAACCAAAATAGTATAAATTACCTGAAGGTTACTGCACTCGTAGCTTCAAGGTACATCGTCCCTTTTGTTAATCACACCATTCCAACTGGATTATATTTACAGCTTCTGATTCTCAACGCTTTTCAAATTTTCTCCATCACCATTTATTTAAAGTTGTTTCTGGGCTTTTCCGGAACTCATCTGTGTATATCTGACCCTTGTTTGTGGATCCAGACACATTTATGAACCATTTAATTATTCACCCCCGCAAAATAGCAAAGAAATTCGTACTTCTTTCACCAATATACGCCAAAACTGCCTACTAATGGGTATTCATTTGTTGTTGTAAATTTTGACTAATTAGTACAGTGATACTAAATTTTATTACCTTGTATCAAAGTGCACTCAAGTACATTCATGTTAGCACGTAAATAACAAACTGTTTTAAATCACCAAAATATACGAGCAAACTTTAAATTATTTTATCAAACTAAAATGCACTGTTTAACATCTTGAATCAAGTCGCGGATGTAAGAGAGCTTTTAACGCATCGAATAGTCAAAAGTCTAAGAGAGCGAAATTCATATTACCCCCGGTATATATAGCGGATAGCCGGCACGTCGCTTTTGTCCTCAAAACAGACAATTCTTAAGAATTTCTCATGCTATGTTCCCATTCCGTCGCTCGCGCATCGGTTTTACGAATTTTCACTCGCCCCAGTTAAATCTCCGAAATTTCAACACGGCACGCCACGTCTGGAAATAGCTAATTGACTTTTATACAGAAATCGTTGTTTCTACCTCTGATATTTGCATCCTATTTTCAACCAATTGTGACCCTCGTGACGTTGCTTAAATCACGCCTTTTACTATATGTGTCTTTGTCTTACGCACATTATCTTTCCTTCTCTAACCTGTTCTTAGTGGTGCAAATTGATATTCCTTACTATCGATTATTTTCAGTCCATGTGGACTATTTGGGGTAAATAACTCCGTATCGCGCCTTCCCGTGAATATTAAGCCCCGGTTTCTCCAAGATTCTTTGAAACTATTAATTATCTACAAAATTTACGCAGAATGAGCTTTTTAAATAAACCCAGGTGTTCAAACATACTATTAATTCTCAGAGCTTATTTTATTGGGTTTTTACAAGTTTTCATAGATATTATATGTTACTAACGGTTCAATTAACTTCAATTAAAATTAATACCCTTTAAATTTTAGTGAATCCTAACTAAATATTAGTTATTATCTGTACGTTTTGTTCAATACCGGTTACTTAAAATAGGGTTAATTAATATAAATTTTGCACGTAATTTCCATTTGTTTCTTTCCTCGGAATAAATACATTACCCGTAGAGCTTGTTAATACTGTTTCTTTTGATATAAAGCGTCTTGTACATGATTTTAAATCTCTTATTTTTACTGAAACGAATGAATTTTTATTCTCTACGGTGTTTTAATAAAGCGTATTATCTAATAAAATTCCTTATACACGGTGATTAAAATTATTTGATGTGATTATTTATTTTATACCCTGGTCTAAATATGAGTAATATAATATATATATATATATATATATATATATATATATATATTAGGTAATTGCAGAGTGTAAGTTGATAAATACTTAAGAATTGGTTAATAAGATGAAATATTAACTTAGACTTTTATGCAAATCCTAAATGATCATTTCAAAATCAAGCTAGTAATTGAAAGAAGGAAAATATAAGGCGCCAGACAGGATTCGAACCCGCATCTTTAGCTTTTACCGTTGATATTTTTACCAATTACACTACCGGGACTGGTGATTACAATTGGAAAATTTTACAAATCTAAAACCTGAACGTAACCATACATCAACCTAACTTTCAATTATGTTTGGCATTATTATCAATCATACCTGACAGTGTCAAGTTTTTATTTATGTCAGATACAGAAAAGAAGCGGCGTTTAAGATTACGGCTGTAAGTCTGAAGCCTCTGTTGTACAACTAAGTAATCGTTACTTTAAAGGAGTACAATATACGACTCATAATGTGCGTTAAAATCCGAAGAGTGTTGGTTATAGACCGAACTGAAAATATTAGCGTTTCTATTAAAGAAGCACCATCCTTCATTACGTATCAGTCACGTAGAGAGAAAAAGCACGTTTCTCATGGTCTGAACTTTGTAATTGCCCGATTGAGTTTATATTATCTATTATAGAAGACACAACGCGAGCTAGCACTAGGAGATATAGTGAACTCATTCAACCAATGTATTGTTGCGAGCTACTATTAGGCAACCCATCAAACAGCGAGAAGCTTCTGGCAATTACAGGAGGATGAGTCATCCTTTTAATTCACGGTATAAATAAGACCGATGATGAAGTACAGAGTTAGTCTATATCAGAATGTCGAATATAAATTATATCGTGTAAAGTAAAAGTAGTTGAACTTTTGGAAGTCCAAGAGTATACATAAATGTTATATGATGTGTCTAATGTACATGCAGCTTGTAGAATACATAAATAAACAAAAGTATAGTAAATAATAATTGTGTTAGTTTTGTTAATGGACCTATGATTAAGAAGTTAGTTTAAGAAGATATTAGTGCTTGTAAATTCATTAGTGTAATAGTGCTTCATTGTTAATTGGACTGAAAACATCTTCAAATAAGGCATATATTGTCAATTAGACTTGTGAACAGTGAGTAATAAAGACTCTTGTTGTTACTTGTTTTAAATTAGTGAAACGCGGTAGTTGTAGCCCGCTACAATATTATTAAATTGTGTCGGAGGAATAATTACGGAAATGCTATATAGAACACAAGTAAGTGTAAGCATAATCTTTCAATGATAACATAGCCGCTCTACCTAATTACAATTAGACTAGCAACATTCAGGAAGTTCTAATCAACCACATTGTTAGATAGGAAACAAGAAAGAATGATTATAAACATGTGCACTTCTGAATTAAATAAAGAACGAGCAACGTTGGTTACCTAACTCAAATAACTTGATATAATAAAAGTGTAGCGGACCCGTAAATGCAAATAGGTAGAAATTGAAATGGTTTTTAAATTAAAGGAGCAGTAAATGTACAAATACGAAGTGGAACGTAACAATACTTTGACAACTGTGACTAAGAGAAGGCTATATATTATTGGTCGGGATTCGCCTAACTCTATTACACCATCAACTATTAATAAAATTAATCAATTTGTTTAATAAACGAGTAACCCATAACAATTGATTAAGTAACAAATGCTCTTGTACATGTGTCTTCACTTGCAGTTACGTATGTATATATTTAATTCCTAATCCTTTGATTTCTCTATGAATGGTTGTATTGCTGTAATAAGCAACCAAAGTAAGTATAACAACTTTAGCTGTGACAAATTTTACACATTCGGATACTGATGTTTACGTTAGAAACATTATTGCATTTTGCGCTTTGGGTTTTGCAACATTTAAATTAAGCGACAGCAACATTTATGTTTCCCTCTATTTAGAATATCGACTAAAAGCACCTGCTGCTTATAATTCTAATACACGTCAAAACAGTGTTAAGTAGGATTATGAAATATTGTGGTAAAACTAAAGAAAGTTGACGTGAGGTGTAGCGTTGACAAACTAGTAGTAAAAAATAAAACTCAAAAAATCTAGCGAATCTATAAATTACACAGTATTCTTCTGTTCAACCTTGACTACTTAAATATTGGCACTTCGCCAAATGTATAAAGTTTTAAATGAACTTGAAAATGCGAATCAATTTGAATACAAGTATAATATAAACAGAAAATATAATAGTAGATAAGTGAAATTTGTAATCCGCGTCAAATCTTATTACTAAGTAACCAAGAAACATCATTCTGCACATGTACAAAGTAGGTCGTGTTTGGCACCAAAGACAGTTGTAATAAACGGTGCCAATGTTTGCAAGTATGCTGCAATCCTACGTTCCGTATTCTAAATTAACCTGACACCCTGTTCTACTTTTTAAAAATGCAACACTATTAGACTAAATAGGTTACCTTTAAAAAATTTCGTCGTTTTGTTAAGTGTTACGTTACCACACGTTGCTAAATATGTTTAGACACTTCAGTAATTGATTGTGCAAGCATAGGAACCACTAGTAACAAGAAGTCATATCTCAATGTTTTAAGCAAGCCCGCGCCTAGCACTTTTAGCGCCCTTGTGCAAATTTAAAATAGCGCCCCAAATTTGTATTACGTTCATATGTAAGTACAGATACGGGTTAAGTTGGGTATTATTATCCACTATTGAAAAATAATTTTAAAAAGCATTTTCATAAATTTATATTTTACAAGTACACGCCATACAAGTATTTTCTCATTGAGGTATATAACATAATTATAAACTTATAGAAAACAGAAATATATTCTAACAGTATTACAACTCAAAATTTTTGTATTTTAGTTTCAAATGTAAATATGATACAAAAGCACAAGGTATTAGGTATTGTCATTAATATTTTAGCTAAGTGAGTTGAGCTTTTCGTGGTTAAATTTTTGCAAATTGTTTAATTAAATCTTCGGTGTCTAATTCTTTTAGCTGGTCCGATTCTATTGAAATTATAGCAAGATTACTTAGTCAGTTTTGCCCAATGGTCGATCTTAAATGATTATTTTTATTTTGAGTTTTGAAATAGATCGTTCTGCGGTAGCAACCTTTATCGGAGCGGTAAGCTTTTAAAAAATTATTCAAATTGTTTAAATGATTATAACACTGAGCAACATTAAAGTTCGGTTTGTGAATAATTTTATTAACAATGTTAACTTTACTTAAAATATTATACCGCAATATAAGAATGCAAATGAACTCAAAATTTTGTAATTTTTTGACCAACGATGCAGCCAAATTTTTTACGTTATTTTCAAAGTTTCCTTCGCTTATTTCAAACAGAGCATCATAAACCTTCCCAAGTTGATACCTTATTGCATCTATTCTACTAGACCATCGAGTATCCGATAAAGGTTTTAAAGTTAAATTTGTCACATTAGATAAATTAGATTTCAGAATTGATCAGCGTTTAGTAGAAGCTGAAAAAATACAAACAGTTCTTCAACTAAAGAAAAAATCGATGCTCAAAGTATTCGATTTTGCGGCATGATTGACGACTAAATTTAGGCCTGATTGCAACAAGGAACAAAAAAAGCTCGCGGATTCAAATCCAAATTTTTTTTGTAGACCATTATGCCTATCACGCATATTTGCCCCATTGTCATAACCCTGATTCCGCAAATCGTTAATATTTAACCCTTCTTTTTTTAACGACGACAAAAGAAATTTTGTCAAGCCTTCACCCGACACATCATCTATAGGGCAAAATAATAACAAATGTTCGTCTATACTACTTCCTGTGCTTTTTATATTAACAAATCTTATACAAACTGAAATTTTTTCTTGGTGACTAAAGTCAGGAGTGCAGTCTAATAATATGGAATAATATTTTGCCTTTTCAGTTAGTTCTAAAATTTTATATTTGATATTTTCATCGATCAAGTTGATTACTTCATTTTGTATTTTATTCCCGAAATAGTTTTTGCGATCTTTTATTTGAGAGCGTTTTGTATGTTGTGACATAATCGGGTTGAATTTGGAAATCATTTCTATGCATTTTAAAAAGTTACCATTATTTTTCTCAAACAACTTATTACTACTTCCACGAAAAGCTAAATTTTGCTCACCTAAAAACTGAATCACGTAGAAAATTCTTTCTATAACAGCTTGCCAGTATTTTGTTTCTCTGTTTATTACATTTTGAATTTTAGAATCAATTATTTCATTTTATTAAAACGGTTAGAAAGATCTAGCAATTTTAGAACATTTTCGATATGTAACTTGCTCTTTTCATGAATGTTTAAATGCTCACTTAAATACTGCCAGTCATTGTAACCAGATTCATCACTAAGGCGAACAGATTTCAAATCGCTGTCATTAAAAATTTTACAACAGAAGCAGTAAAGTGAATTTTTTGTTTCGGAATACAACCAAAAACGCTTAATTTTTTCTTTGTTAATAAATATGTTAAGGGGTCTTCTGTGTATTCAGTAATCGCCTCCACCCCTTTATTGTGGTAGGGTCGGTTCACGAGTGGTTCGCTCGTTTTTTAGGGAGAAATAGATCAGAGCTTCATGAACTTTGTAGCAATCAAGTGTTATACTTTACTCCACATGTATCATGTAGTGCAGTTCTCAGTAATAAAAGGCATGACCTGATACAAGTTCAAGTTTCATTACTTAATCCAAGTGAAACATTATTTGAATCATAAGCATCATACTATACTTCATTCTATCTTCATGGGGAAGCGACTAAAATTTGATCAAGCACGATTCAAACAGAAACTTCCACAAAATAAATAAGAAACAATGTAATAGCTAGCAATTCGTTACTGTTTTTTTATTATTATAAAATTTGTTTTGACAATGTTTTGTTGCTTTATCTTTTTTTTACTTTTGAGTTTTGAGGCTTTTCGGCACCTTCGGCGCTTCGGCACAGTCGTGCACCACACGACTTTGCCCTTATGTACGGCGCGGGTCAGGTGTTTAGAACAAATAACTTAATAATGCACATTAAACGATGTAGAACTTACAGGTGTGTAATATAAAAGGAACCTAAGAAATCTCAGTTTAGGCACATTATTTTCGTTCGATCTGTTCTAAGACTGCCCTAAATAACGTCTCACATAAGCATATCAACCATGAAACAAAATCGGAAATGAAAGACATAATAAAAGTAGAATTCGACAATTTCCAGGATTTTAGCTATATCTTAAAAATTAAAAACAATAGCTGGAGTTTCTTTTTAATTGGTGTTTCATAATCGATTATACAATTGTTGTCTCATTTAACCAACATTGTATGTCTAAAGGTTTACAAATTTTCCCACACTAGGGAGCCTTATCCGTGACACCCTTGCTAACTTCTAACTTTTCCTTTCAATAAAAATTGAAAGTATTAGTTCAATAACATACTTTAGCTTAATTGCTTCTGATGGCCATTAGCAGGAAATCTGCATAACCCAATTTTTCAAGTCCTGCAAATTTTACAGTTACGCACAAAATGAAACGATTAAGTAGCTGATATAAATTGGAAATCAATAAATTTATGTACAGGGTGTTTGAAGAGAAATAGTACTCAGGCTAATGTGTTATACTATTGTTCATTTTGCGCAAAAGCTTCAAAAACCAGGTGTCGAATTCTAGGGTTACTAAGATATATTTTAATGAGCATGCTTTTACAATTATGTAGTCAGCTGGACATCCTTTTACGCTTATCTAATGAGCTGGACACATAAATGAGTAGACTAATACAATTGACACGCAGCGCATCACTTCATCATTCATGAGTAGGTCCTTTGTACTGGAACTGGTTTGACGCGTACCTCCATTGTTTCCTATTCTGAGCTAACCTAAATATTTCACTGAAATTCCCGCAGGTTATATCTTTCACTATCTGTGTGCAATAGTCTAATCTATGTCTATCTGCCTTTATCACTTTTTCTGCTTCTGATGTATCTCTCACTATTTTCTCGTCCCTTAGAACTTGTTTCAGCATCCTATTTATCTTATTCTTTACTGTTTTCCACATTATTTCTTTCTTCCTTTACCATTTTTAGAACCTCTTTGTTGTTAACTTTGTCTGTCCATGATATCTTCATCACTCGCCTGTTGCACCACGTTTTAGGGTTAATATCATTTTCCTGCCCGATTCTCCTACTGTCCAGGTTTCACAACTGTACAGTGCTGTGCTCCACACATATGCTTTCAACAATTTGGTCCTTGTTTCTATGTTTGTTGTCTTCGGGTATTGCAGCTGCTTCTTCTTGTTATATGTAGCACGGCCTTGTGCTAATCTTTTAATTACATATATATTTTACTTTTCCCTCTTGCGCTATTTGGTTTTTAGGTAGCAGAAAATCGTAACCTCTTGTAAATTCTCGTTTCCTATTTTTATTCAGGTTTTTGACATATCTTCCCCTGCTATACATACTAGTACTATAGTTTTATTATAGTTGATTTTCATACCGTGTATCTACTTTAGTACTGTTTCCATTTTAAGAAAAGCTTACTCTAACTCTTTCTTGCTAGATGCTAATGCCGCTATATCATCTGCAAGTCAAAGCATATCAATTGCTTGTCCCTGCATAACAATTCCAAATGCCTTTCTGCATTTGACGGTATTCACTGCGTCTTTGACATTCAAGTTAAAAATTAATGGGGATAGAGCACATCCTGTCTCATCCCTTTCTAATATTTACTTCTCTACGTTTTTGCTCCGAATTCTATTGGAGCTGTTTGCTCATTGTATAAGTTATGTACTATCCACATATTTCTATACCTCATCGCAACTTTTTGAGTATTTCTAACATTTTTTCCCATTTTGTAATGTTGAGTGCCCTTTGCAGATCTATAAACCTTAGATATACCCTTTCTTTTTTCTATTGCTTTCTGAAAATGTACCCTATTTCACAGATATTCAATGGTAAGCGAATTGTGTATAACCTTACATGTGATTTTCAATGCTCCACCAGAAGGTACTACATTGGCCAAAAGCGATTTTTTACCTGATAAACTTGAATTTTGCCGAACTCTTGCTGTTCCAAGCAAGGTAGAGATCTTTAACGTACGTGACAATACTACACGGGACCTCCATTTTACCTTCATCCGAACGTGGTGTATTTGTGAAATGCTCGCCTAACATTTTTCAAGCGGACCGTGTCGATTCGAACCTGGACCTTCGACGTAGTAGTCACACATACCACTACGCCACGAAACCGCCGAAGTAACCCATGGTACCAAAATACTTTACCACTTAGATATTAGCCGAATCGATAGTTTTTCATTACTCTTTTCGCACAACCAATATTTGTTGAGAATATTGCAAACCCAACACCAGTAGTTGTTAACAATTATCATTAGGTTTAAATACTAATACTTTTTTCATCATTAGGTTTTACGTCCTGGATTTGTTTGGACGCGTACCTCTATTACTCTCTATTCTGAGTTAACCGACTCATTGTCCTGAAATACCCACAGTATACATCTGTGTGCAATAATCTAATTTAGGTCTATCTTCACCTTTTTTTCCTTCTGATATATTCCTCACTACTCTTTGATGTCTTTAGTATATGTCCCATCTCCTTACTCTCAAACTTTTCACTGTATTCCACATACTTCTTTCTTCCCCTGCTACTAGTAGTACTCTTTCGATTTTAACTTTGTCTGACCAAGACATTTTTATCATACGTCTATAGCAATATATTTCAAAGGTTTCTATCTTTTTTTCTATCACCTTCTTCTACTGTTCATGTTACACAGCCGTACAGTCGTGTACTCCATACTTACACTTTCAGCAATCCTTCCCTTAATACTATGTTTGTTCTGTTTGAACATAGTAGCTGCTTTCTCTTTTTAAATGCAACACGACTTCTAGCTTGTTTTTTTTCATTTCCTTGTTATTGTTCTAAGAAATCCTTAATCTCTTATAGATTCTTGTTTTTTATTTGTTTTTGATTTTTGACTTATTTTTCTCTCCTTTACATACCAGTACTTCAGTTTTATATTTGTTAATTAGTATACCGTATCTCTCTGTTGGTGTTGTTTCTATTTCATTAAGAGCTGCTTTTAACCCTTCTTAGCGAGATACAAATAACGATATGCCATATGGGAATCTGAACATATCAATCGTTTGTCCTTGGATAAAGATTTCAAGAGTCTATCTGCATTTGACAGTATTCATTGATTCTTGGATATACAAGTTAAAAATTATCAGGGACAGCGCACATTCCAGCCTCACCCCTTTCGTGTTATTTACTTTTCTACGTTATCGCTCTAACTCTTTTGTTGCTGATTTCTCTCTATATAAGATATATACTATCCGTCTATCCCTATAACTCATTTCAACCTTTTTGAGTATTTCAAAATGTTTTCCGCATTTTACATTGCCAAATGCTTTTTCCACATCTATAAACCTTATATACCAGCTTCCTCCTTTTTCTATTGTTTTCTCCATTATAACCATTGAAGCTGAAGCGACCTTCCGTGTTTCCCTGTTTTGTCTAAACTCAAATTGATCTTTTCCTAATATTCCTGCAGCCCATTTCTCCATCCGCCTTTATTCAATATTAGTTAATATTTTTGATACATGTGCTGTCAAACTTAATTTTTCGGTTTCTCACAAAAAACCCACTAATTTGGTTAAACTTATAGGTCAGCTCTTGAGCTCATTGAAACACGCAAGCCATTCTACCCGTTCTGGTATTCTAAAACTTCTTCAAGGTACAGGTCGTTCAGAATTGATTGCATCACTTTTTTGTACATATCTTATTTGTTTATTTTATTAAAAATGTCTCGCTTATTTAGTACTGCGGAACGCGTAGATGTGGTGTACTACTATGGGCTTTGAAGTGAAAAAGCACTTGTTCCCCGTACAAAGTTATTAAAGGCGGTTTCCCAATCGTGGATTCAAGAGTATTTACTCGAACATTACACAAACTACGTGAAACCGGTGTTTTTCAAGCATTGTTTTTCGTTCTGAACATTAGTTCAGCAAACTTTAAATAAAGTAGAAGAATTTCTTGCATAGGTAGAACGAGTCCATCTACGAACACGAGAAGAATTTTGCCACATGTAAGAGTTTGGCACACACTGAGTCAGAAAGGCTTAGATTTCTACCATGTCGAAACAGTACAGCACCTTGAATCTAACGATCATATCAGGATTGAAAGCGTCGATTAGTTCCATAGATACTTTTAGCCGTAATTGCATTAATAACACTAATAATGATTACCAGTAGTCCTATGACAATCCACATGCTACTGTAATATCAAATATCCAACAAAGATTCTGTGTACATGTATGGTGAGGATCTGTAAATCCTACACTCGCTTTCTTTTTTCTATTGCTTTCTAAAAATGTTCCCTATGTCACAGATATTCAATGGTAAGCGAAATTGTGTAAGTAACCTTACATGTGATTTTCCAATGCTCCACCAGAAGGTACTACATTGGCCAAAAAGCGATTTTTTTTTTACCTGAAAAACTTGGAATTTTGCCGAACTCTTGCTGTTCCAAGCAAGGTAGAGATCTTTAACGTACGTGACAATACTCACACACGGGACCTCCATTTTACCTTCATCCGAACGTGGGTGTATTTTTGTGAAAAATGCTCGCCTAACATTTTTCAAGCGGACCGTGTCGGGATTCGAACCCTGGACCTTCGACGTAGTAGTCACACACATACCACTACGCCACGAAACCGCCCGGTGTAAGTAACCACATGGCTACCAAAATACCTTGCCACTTAGACATTAACCGAATCAATAGTTTCTTATTGCTCCTGTCGCACAACCAATATTTGTTTAGAATATTGCAAAACCCACACCAGTTGTTGTTAACGATTTTCAATAGGTTTAAATACAATTACTTTTTTTATCCGTCTTGGATTTGTTTGGACGCGTACCTCTATTGCTCTCTATTCTGAGTTAACCGACTCATTTTCCTGAAATTCCCACAGTATACACAGTGTGCAATAATCGAATCTAGATCTGCCTCTAACTTATTTTTTCTTCATCTGCTTCTGATATATTCCGCACTACTTTTTGATGTTTTAGTATATGTCCGATCTCCTATCTCTCATACTTTTCACTGTATTCCACATATTTCGTTCTTCCCCTGCTACTAGTAGTACTCCTTCGTTTTCAACTTTGTCATCATACGTCTATAGCAATATATTTCAAAGGTTTCAATCTTTTTCCTATCAGCTTCTTCTACTGTTCATGTTTCACAGCCATACAGTCGTGTACTCCACACACACACTTTCAGCAATCCTTCCCTTGAGACTATGTTTGTTCTCTTTGAACATAGTAGCTGCTTTTTTTGTTAAATGCAACACGGACTTGTGCTAATCTTTGCTTTATATCTTTTGCAATATTCCCATCTTGCGTTATTTGTTTTCTTCTGTAACAGAAATTCTTAATCTCTTATAGATTCTTGTTTTCTATTAGTATTCTGATTTTTTACTTATTTTCTCTCCTTTATATACTAGTACTTCAGTTTTATATTTGTTAATTATCAAACCGTATCTCTCTGTTGGTATTGCTTCCATTTCATTAAAAGCTACTTGTAACTCTTCCTACCGAGATGCTAATAACGATAAGCCACATGTGAATCTGAACGTATCAATCGTTTGTCCCTCGATAAAGATTACTAGAGTCTATTTTCATTTGACAGTATTCATTACCTATTGGATGTACAAGTTAAAAATTATCAGGGTCAGCGCACATCCCAGCCTCGCCCGTTTCATGTTATTTACTTCTTTACGTTCTTGCTCTAATTCTATTGTCGCTCTTTTCTCTCTGTATAAGATATATACTATCCGTCTGTCCCTATAATTTATTTCAACCTTTTTGAATATTTGGAAACGTTTTTCCCATTTTACATTGTCAAATGCTTTTCCACATCTATTAACCCTATATACCCGCTTTCCCATTATTCTATTGTTTTCTTCATTATAACCATTAAAGCTGAAACGATCTTCCGTGTTTCCTTGTTTTGTCTAAACTCAAGATGATCTTCTCCTAATATTCCTTCGACCCGTTTTTCCATCCACCTTTATTCAATATTAGTTAATATTTTTGACACATGTGCTGTCAAACTTAATTTTTAGTTTTTCGCATCTATCCGCAGCTCTCTTTTTGTTTTGAAATTTTTCTATTTATCGCCTGTCTTATATATATAATGCAGCTTACAAGTTGAAAAAGATGTTCTGCAGCTGCTTGTCCAGCGACTTTTAGAGATTCTGCTTGCCATTATCTATGCGCGGTGCCTTATATTTTTCAGAAACTTTAATGCTAGTTTAAACCGATCTCCAAGTATAACACGTCCTGAGCCATCTTTTTCAAAGTCGGATTGCCGTTCTTCTGCTTCTACTTCCTGATCTGCATATAAATTCACTACATATTTTTGCCATGCATCCATTTCCTCTAGATTTTTTATAATGCTGTTTCCTCCTGCGGCCCTTATATTTTTGCGATACGGTTATATATTCCAAAATTCATTATTATTAGTTTGTCGCTTTGTCTGTCTTTTCTATTTCCATCTTAGGTTGCATCTCTTTGCACTCTTCCTCAATTCATTGTTCTTCAGCTTTCCTGCGTTTGGGAATAATTTCCCATTGTATGGGTGTTTATATTTTTAGTTTTTTCTATTAAATTCAGAATAACTTTGTGACGCATGTCTTCTTTTTTTTTTTGTTTATACCCCAGGATATCTCTGGCCGCCATGTGTAAGTTGGACGTCATGGTATTCCATTCTGCTTCTACTTCCTTAGTATCAAAAATTTTCCCTGTTTTCAACAATTTGTTTGACTCTTTTTCAAATCTTTTGTGAGTATCTTTATCTTGGTTTCTAAAAGTCGAAATGCTGTTCCTACTCTTTCAAAATTTTTAATTTAAGCACGGCTTTCATGATTGCTATGTTATAGTCAGTGTCTGTATCTACTTCTGGGTCTTTCAGTCTCTGCCACTCTTAGTACCGAAAAGGGTGCTGTCCTCTTTCGGGAATCTGTCTTAAACCCGGTTTCTCAATAAATACCCACTAGTATGGTTAAACTTATAGCTCATTGAAACACGCAAGCCATTCTACCCGTTCTGGTATTCTAGAACTTCTTCAAGGTACAGGCCGTTTAGAATGGATTGCATCCCTTATTTGTCACTTAGTTTTTTTGTATCTAACTTGTTTATTTAATTTATTAAAAATGTCTCACTTGTTTAGTACTGCCGATCGCGTAGATGTGGTGTCCTGCTATGGGCTTTGAAGTGGAAGAGTACTTGCTGCCCGTAGAAAGTTTTGAAAGGCGGTCTCCCAATCGTGGTTTCAAAAGTATTTGCTTGAACACCACAAAAACTACGCGAAACTGGTGCCCTTTCAGACATTGCTTTCCGTTCTGAACGTTAGTTCAGAAAACTTTAAATAAAGTAGAAGAATTTCTTGCATCGGTAGAACGGGTTCATCTACCAACACGAGAAGAACTTTGACACATGTAAGAGTTTGGCACACACTGAGTCAGAAAGGCTTGAATTTATACCATGTCGAAACAGTACAGCACCTTGAATCTAGCGATCATGTCAAGATTGAAAGCGTCGATTAGTTCTATAGATACTTTTAGCCGTAATGGCATTAATAACACTAATAATAATTACCGGTGGTCTTATGACAATCCACATGCTACTGTAATATCAAATTTCCAACAAAGATTCTGTATACATGTATGGTGCGGAGTGATTAGCAATAGTTCGATTGAACCTTATGTATCACCGGAGATAACACCTGCAGCCACAATCTTACAATTCTTGTAAAATATACTTCCCACATTGTTATAGGATATTCCTTTGGCCTCAAAAGTGAGTATGGTATTTCAATATTATGGCGCTATCGTCTGTGACACAGTCTCTGAATTAAACATTTGAAGAACGATGAATCGGACGTGGTGGTTCGACAAATTGGCCAGCTAGGTCATCGGACTTAACTCGACTAAATTATGGACTACGAGGATTGATAAAAGTTATGTTTATCAAGAAAAAGTAAACACACTAGATGAAGTAATCACTCGCATAATTGCCAGTGCTACACAAATAAAAGAGCGTCAGTAAACATTGTGCAGCACAATACAGTTTCTACAAAAACAGCAAAATGGATTGTGCTTAGCGGAGAGTGTAACATATTCATTTAAATCATATGTTATATTAAGGATAAATTATTTCATGGAAACGCTCATAATTTTTAGCAAATATGAAAACAACAAAGATAAAAAATTTAATCTGTATAGATAATGGTACAAAATAGATTGTTGTTGTACATGTAGTGTAGCACATAATTCGTTTAATCAAAATTTCAAAGTAAACATTCAAACATTTTGCTATTTTTCAATGCAAGTGTACTACAAGACCGTAATTATGTTGTTATTCTAATATGAAGTTAATGATGTTAAAAATAATAGGAAATCGTACGCAGTTTTAGTTTTTAAAAGCACATAAAATTTCCTTTATCTGTCTGGTAATTCAAAACAGCACACACGCAAAGAGTGGATGCAAAGGATCAGATACCTCAGCAATCTTACGATTAAAAACAGTATAAATAGATGAGCAAAATGTCATATGGAAGATTTTATTCTGTGACCCTAAGTGAAATAAGCCATGAGCACACGTTTACAAAATAAATAGAATTGGTGAAATTAAATTAAAACTATCTTGGAAAGTTATCTAAAATGATACACAAAGCTGATAATTAAATGTTAGGGTAAGAATTTATTTCAACTCATACTTAAACGATACTATAGTTTTCAAAATTATTTGAGAATTTCGTAATTATGAGAATTTTATGATTTTGTAATTTTGAGAATTTTGGGTAACATATTTAGGAATTTCGGTTAATTCAATTCAAAAGATATCTATGGTCTTGCAAAATATTCTTAACTCTGCATTTTAATGCTACTTCTGGAAGGAAAACATCGACACTGGTACTCTACGGAACAATTTCCAAGATAAAGTTTCCCGGACAACAATTGATTGCAAAACGTACAACAAACAAAGTTATAGATTTACTCCATTTTTATACTTAAAGAACATTCTTATTTTATTGTATAACTCGAACACTTATTATTTAATTTGGAATATTAACTGTCTTATGTGAGGTGAATTTTACACAGACTTGAGTTTAAACTATTGACCCTACTCGGACGGAGTTTCTTTCTGCACAAACAATTATTTGTACGTCGATTAAAGTTAACAAGTAAAGCAAATTTTAAACCAGGGTGTAAAAAGAACCAGTTATATTACTACAAATTTACACAATCCGATTATTTAAACTGTGCAATAACTTAGATAACGTAAAGTACATTTCATTATTTTATACTTATTTGGCACCCATTAAAAATTTGATGATTTATAACTTGTTTAACTAATATTGTCTTTCGTTCAACCGTACATATTTGACAATCGTTGCAATTTTTATGATTATGCAATTAGCTATCGCTTATAAAACGTTCAATCTGGCGGTTCTACAAATTTTTGCAGAAGACTTTCAAAATCTATCAACCGACAGCTGGCACGTAGTCATTTAAACTGTAAGCTTATTACGGCGGGGACATAGCAATATCTATGTAAATTTAAAGATATAATATTAAGCATTTAAAGCTTTATCGATGTACAATTCCTCAAATCTGGATCAAATAGATCACTTGGATTTTGTACGCTTTTTTCAATTTATTTTAAATTCTGCAAAAATCATATTCACGACTTACAATTTCTGTTTAATACTTAAAATACATTTCTGTCCATTACCCAAAACGAATTATTTATATCCAGTACTTGAAAAAATTCTACCTACCACTTATAATTTCTGGGCTAGACTTCAAACGATAAACGTTCTACAATTAAAAATTTAAATAAATAATTTTCAATGTGTATCTTTTTAAATTAAATTTAATTTATCTTAATTGGCCATACTCTTTTAGGTTTGATCATCTCTTTTAACATACCACCCCATTTTTATATTATGTATATTTATACAAATAGTGTAGTCATGTGTGATACAACTATCGTGATATTTTAATCATAGGAATCAAAATCCGTTATCTTGATACGGTATTCCGTGCGGGCAAAAAAGAAAAGTAAAGTAAGCAAAGAAATTAGCCCGCACCGAATACCGCAACAAATAAAAAGACAAGGAATACAAAGAAGTAATGCCGTGCTAGCTAGAAAATCGCAAAGTGGGTGGGTCACAGAGAAAGAAAAAGGAAACCTCAAATTAAGGAATATTATTTACAAAACCTCTAGTTAAGAGAGCGTGATGCTAAAACGATCATTTACAAAACCTCCAGTTAAAAAACATGGTACAAAAAGACATCAACCCGCGTAGAAAATAACATTTACCCAAAAACAAATCCCGAAGGATTTATACAGTATAAAAATCTACGATAAATAATAAATACTTTCTGTTACCTCAAATTAACTTTTAATCTCATTTCTAATATTTACATAAAACAAAATTAAACAAAGAAGATATATAGTAATTTTTACCCTCAAGCCTAGTAATTATATAAAACAGATATTAAACAAATACATGTACAGTGGTTTGTTCCCAGTTCTGTAGTTACCCACTATTAAATGTTTGATATCAAAGTAGTCGAAACAATCATATACTTATACATTGTCAACAAGTAACTTTTGAGAAGTAAATACAAAAAAATATTACAGTAATAGCAAACAGCAAAAGTAAAAGTAAAACCATCTACACACAAAATGCATTTGCCTGCAGGTGTAACAAAAAATTGTTAGGAAAAAATGTCACACCCTAAATTTTCATATAGCAAATTTTTATGGTCAGTCAAGGTGAAATAATCTCTAAATAAATACCTAACAGTAACAGTCATCGTTATAAGCACACTTCAACAATTTGGGCGAAGGAAGTTTAATTTCCACACCGGATGAGTAACCTTAAAAACGTAACAAAAAACAGACCCAATTTTTCATGAGGGAATTCATCAAAATGTTGTATAGAAGAAACAACAAGTTTTACAGCTTGGTGCGAAGTAAAGGTTTTTAACTTGTCAAAGCGTGGCCTGAAGGCGCTGATAATTCATGTTTGCGGCATAACAACTTTTTGTAATCGACATCGAAGCATTATGGACCAAGTTATATGGTATTATGTTCCATTACCAATCACTTCAAATACTTCCACGAATGGAATTACCTATCAAACAGCAATCTTGGCTAAAAATTTACCATACTACTCCCATTATTAAAGGATGAAAACTTTATCACTACATCGCTAAAGATAAGCAAACATCAGACACACGGCGCCTTTCCATTCAAATAAATAACTTATTTTCTAGATTTCAGCTTGTGTAGTTTATGTTGTCCTTTTAGAGCACTTATTAAACAAAACAAAAGCTGTTTCTTAAAAGGAATCAATGAGATATATCCGTCGTACAGCCAACTTATATAAGAAAGATAACCCGAATGTTCAACATTAGAAAACTCAAGGTAATCTGCGATCGATAATCTAGAAAACCACCTTAACCTTATGAGAAGTTCCTATATTTTCGTAAAAATTATAGAAAATATAATATAAATCAATTCATAATGCCGTATAAAGATAAGCGGAGTAAAAATAACCTTGCGTACACCACATTGCAGTATCTCTGATAACAAATGTTTTAACAACCGAAATCCACGTTTTGTCCTTGTTATAATCGTCAAAAGAAATACCAGCTTTAATGCTATATTGAAATAGAGTAAATTTGGTTTATTTAAATTATAATTACTTGTACTAATAAAACCTACAGGGTGTTGAAAAACCAATCATTTCAATTTAGAAAGTAGTCGAAATTGTTAATAAAAATTCGCAAATAACCGTAAAAACAGTAAGAAATATCAAATATTATTAAATATCCGCAAAAGTATTTACATACAGGCACGGCACGTAACAATCTGCTTTAACGTAGGTTCCATCTCATTAAATTGGCTACTTTAGCTCTTTGACCTTGCTAATTTGGGATAGTTTTATGCCCTTTGACAAATTTTGAACTGAACTCTACTTTAAAATTTTATAACTTTTCTATCTAAGCTCAACGGTGCACATTTTACCATTTGAACCTACCATCTTATGTCGCTGGTTTTCTTTAAAGTCATAATGAGGTTGATTAATAAATTTACGAAAAAATCAATTTTAAATAAATTTTTAACTTTTATATTGCATTACAAACACGAGAACCAATCGCCCTATGAAATATATGGTATTAGTTTGATATTTGTTTTATTAGTTTTTATTCTTACTTCATATATTTACACATTTCGAGTAAAAATTATTAAAAAATATTCAAACATGTAAGATTAAGAAACCCAGAAGCTTCCGATACTTCCATTTATCGCAAATAGTACAACAGTGTTAACGTACCTATTAATCTAACATGCCAAAAACTAAATATACAGGTTATTACTCTTCT
Source organism: Platerodrilus igneus (assembly GCA_036346225.1). NCBI lineage: Eukaryota > Metazoa > Arthropoda > Insecta > Coleoptera > Lycidae > Platerodrilus > Platerodrilus igneus. The sequence goes on along the minus strand of JARFIW010000936.1, from coordinate 3,670,878 downwards.
CAAACAGTTTAACAAATCGGTCAACCGTAATCCAGTGTCAGTGAGCCACAAAGCAACAATAAAAATAATATTGCAAACTAGCCTGAAAGAAAAACAAAAGCAGATATAGAATATACACCTGTTGTGAGTTCCATAACGTCGTCTTTACAAAAGAGGTTTACTAATTACCCCACTATTGTAAATTACTTTTTACAGTGCAGCTATTTAGCCTGCCAAATAAAAATTGGCTGACATTCAAAGTTGAGTCACCGTCAAAGAAAAGTTGTAGGATTGTACCAACCTAATATAGTTACATAAATTAATAGTTTATTAGTTTAATTTAAACCGGTTTTAATAGTTAGGTGCACAACTGGCAGTTAATATTTTTGGCAGGTTTTGTGTAATATCAAAATTTGACACACGATTTAAAAGTTTATGTAATTCGATTATCAGATGCGCTGTGTCCAAAGGTAATCAATTCAAATTAGAAGCTCTATATAATCTATTGGCTATAAATACCTTGCTTCTGTTCAGTTAAGCCATGCATTAAATTTAAAACAATTGTATTTCTTCTAAAATATGTAAATCTGATCATATGCAAAATTCTGAGTTTTTATATCATTAAAGAAAAAGTACATGAATTTAGTTCCTTAAGGTTGAATTGGGTAATACGGCTCGATGCATAGACTAGGAGTCGATTTGTATAGTAGTAAGTAAATGGCAGCAGTTTGTTAAACGCGCATGCGCATTATACAAGAATGCCAATAGTAATGAAACCATCTAAACATAAGTAATTGACTTACTTTTATTCTGACATAAAAATTGGAAGCTAGAAAGAGTCATGGATAAAAAATTCAATATCCTAAAACTTTAGAAGGTAGCGTGGTTTCCATTGTAGGAAGTTTAAAAGCATCGACCCCAGTGTATACAGGCTCACGAGGCCTGATTTATATATGTGAAGAGAAGCAGGCGGGAAGAATCATAGAGTTTTCCTTTACAGTATAAAACTATTTTTATTAATTTAGTTTATACATTGTTGTTTTAGTATATCGTAAATTACATACATACATGGTAACGTTCCTTTGAAATGTTTACAAGCATATTACAATTTAATAGTTTCTGTATTGATAAATCCCACCAATAGTGTAAAGTTAATTTCTTTAAAAATGTAAGTTTTAGGTTATATCCATTCTTGATCTAAGAAAGGATTCATTCTGTATCTTGTATTGTTCATACTTAAAGGTTAGCAAATATATTATTGTTGTTTTAAATGTTAGAAATAATATCGGCAATATAACTTTGGGTTCTAAAAGTATTACAGTTTTATGATTCACTTGTTTTGATTAATAATATATCACGCTTACGCTTATGACCTTATCGTCTAGACATGAAGACGTGCACATACAAATTTATGCTAAGTCAAAAAAATGAAAAGTTCCTTCCTCTGACTCTAGAAAAAGGTGTCCGTAGGTTAATTTTACACATATTAAATAGAGAAACGACACAAAATTGTTATTGCAGTCTTAATTCGTCTCTCGAATTCTGTCAAAGATGTGTCCCATTATTTTAAGGTGGAAATAATTTTTTATAGAGTACTTCGTAGTTAGTATCCAAATACAATTTACACCTAACTTGAGTAAGTTAGTTAACCTTGATGAATATGTTTTAAACCTGCAAGTAGTCAATAAAATTCGGACAATACCCTTCCAGGTTGGTTTGTTTTTCATTTTAGGGTTGTTGATTTAGAACATCTTGCTTTATTTTTTTAAGTCGCAGAAGGATCTGGTTAGACAAAATACGTCCAGGCGGTAGACTTTTGGTGGTTTTGAGTTTTTTATAGCCAAAAATCAGTTATCAGCTATTTATGATTGGAATTTCTGAAACTATAATCTGGAGCTATTGCAAATGAATAAAAAAATTTTAGTTAATTGCACGAAATTGATAACGTGTTTATTATAGTACGTTTTTGTTATTAGGTTAAGAACTTAGATAGTAATTTTATTCGTCAGAAACGTTTCCCATTAAGCTAAATAATTTTTGATATATTTGGTTTTTAATGTTTGCTTAAGAATACTTACCACGTACTTGCAATGAAAACATAATTGTGTAATATAGTTGGAAACATAATCGTATAGAAGAAGTAAAAGATTGTTTTATATTGGTGATTTTCACAACTAGTGTAAATTTACAGTTTTATTTTTATTAAGAATTTTGCAATTACCTAGAAGTGTGATTACAATTCTGGTAATTAAACATTTGATTTTAAAAACCTTTCTTTCAGCTAGCAGTTCTAAACAGGTATATTCGTATTCTTAGAGTTAAAGTATGTTTTATGTGCATTAATAATTTCTCATGTAAATTTTAGATCGGTATCACTCTCCTGATCCCGGGTTTTGGCATACTCTGGTTATCCTTTCCGAGGCCTTTCTCGAGAAACCCCTCGAGATTAAGTGGCGTCCAAGGTACGTCCCGATTAAAACATGTTTCACACATGATAACATTTCGGACCCCTTCAAATACTTAAACCACCAGTCACACTGAGTTAATCGGAACAATTTTTGTTAGTACAGTCGAGATTCTCGGTATTTACCCAAACAGAATTTTAGCGCAGTACTTCACCGAATTTCTGTGAACTACCGGTTAGATTTTCTGGGGCCAAAACCATTTATTGTAGATACCTGTACCTGTGTTTAATACCCCTTCTTATTATATTTCCAAACTATATAAACAATGAGAGAAGCAGTCGAATATTTATTCATTTAGAACTGTGCCACAGGTTAAGGAATTGGTGATTTGGGAGGAGGATTTACTACTGGTGGATGACATAAAGGAGAAAATTTGTGCTGCAAAATAGGAAAAAGAATTTAGATGTTTGGCAATTTTAAGGTTAGTTTGGAGCTGCGCGGTCAATGAACATGAATATATAAGGTAGGTGGGGTTTTCAGGTTAGGTGGTTTAAGCAAGGACAGTATGGAGAAGGAGTTACGTTAAAGAAGTATGGGTTGTTTCGGAATTAACCGTGCCCCGTTAAGAATAAGATTGTTGGTCTGCTGGAGAGAGGAATATGAGAGGGGAAGGGCGGTGTTATTTGTAATATCGGAGAAAATATATGTGTATCGGTCAGTGGTAGGTGAGGACAAAGAATGGATAACGGTATTTTAGATTCGGGATTTAACTTCAGTTTTGGTTAAGGTTTGGTATTCATTAAAATATAAGAAGGTGCTGTCATGGAGAGTTATTGGACGCTGTTGTTATAGGTTACTAATTTGGATTGCTTAGTTTAAGAGAATTTTGGTTGGTAGTATTTGAAGCAGGGTATGTTGTGTTGCTGTGGAGGAGCTTTGGTAGACTCTTGAGAAGTATAAAAGAAAATGTTTAATGATGTTGTTTACGGCACGTCTGTAGGAGAAAGGTATTAAAGGATCCCAGGAGTCAACTACGTGGCGTATGATTGAAATATAACTTAATAAATGATCAGTCTGCGCGTGGAATTGGTAAGGTATAGGAATTTAGGTAAGGCTGGACGGATATAAGTAATGGTTTTTGTACGAAGTTTAAAGAGGTAGATGTTAGTCGTCAGTCTTGGAGCTCAAGTCAAACTTGAAAAAACAAGTAAATATTTGAAAGTCAAAATACTAACTAGGACGATTATTATGAATGAATGGCGGTCATAAATATTTTTGAGATACTGTTATTTATTAGGCGTATTACAGTAACGATTTATCGGTGCCAAATTAAAAAATTAATTCAAACTAAGACATCATCTAATACTTGCATTACAATGTTAAGAATTACATAATGCTATATGTGTAGCTTTCCTATTTTATATCGACGAATATAATAAGAATAAAGTAGCATACATATCCAGTGCAGTAAATTTCTTCAAGCACCGTGATATATTCCAAGCAGCTTTATTTGGATTTAATTGATTGGTACCTGCTGTTTTTGCACTTGAGTATTTATTAACAATTTTGACCGCCTTCTTAATACTAAATGATTGTTTATTTATGAACCTGTAGGATTTTATTAAAATATTTAGTTGTAATTTTAAAATGTTTCAATATATTTTATTTTGACAGAGCGTTTAAATGTGGTATTCTATTATAAACAACATGTGTTTTTGGAAATGTTACAATAAGTTGATGTACGTGTTTTCTGCAAAGTTATTTCTGACTCGCTTATTGTTACTCCATATCTAATATAAATTATTAATTGATGTTACATTTTTATAATTTTATGCTGTAAGTTAGGCAACTTTTCCTACACATCGTTCATAATTCCTTGCGTTTGATGTAGATTCGTGTTGTTTAAAACGCTACAACCGGTTCTGCTTAGCAAACGTTAATTGGGTTTTTCCATTATTGATTGTAGTTCTGTTGGCGAGAATGAAATCATAAGTTGATTGAACGGCGGATGATTCGTTTTAAGAAATAGTTAGTTTCATTTCTGTAAAATGAGAAACATGCTGTCTCCTTTAATAAGGGAGAATACAATTTGTGAAATATTTTTAGCGAAACAGTAATGTAAGATCGTAAAAACTATGGGCCTATGGAATTCGTTTTCCTGCCGCACCTCGACAGATGACAGTTCAAATAACTGAAAGTGATCACGTAACACGTTTTTCATTGGAGATAAATAAATTCGTGTAATGATATTTTGATGTTCAGTCAGGTGGTATTAAAATTATTTATGCTCCATTTAGAGATACTACTAATGTAATATGTACCAAACAGCATAATCGTATATAATTGAATGAACAGTATAAGGTACCAGGTGATCCGGCAGATGTTCAATATAAAAAGTTGTTTTGTCCCAATCGTGAACTATCAGAACCTTGAAGATCACAATTTGATAAACTTAGAATAAGAGTGTCATTCCAAGCTGTAAGTCTTGCTGTTCGTTCTCTGCATCGTTTTTGTGATATCCCTTAGGGAAAATTGGGTCAACCTTTTCCGTTGTAAGTTTTTCGCTCGAATCGTTTGAATACATAAAAGGCGACAACTGTTATTGCTTAAGTCTGAATTTATGAAATAAGATTAACAATAGTTGTCCATATAATTTTTTATATACAAAATTTAGAGTTGCACTATTGCTTAGGTGTGACGTTATTACCTAATAATTTTATTACAGCTGCTGGAAAATGCCTTGCGGCCAGTAGATTGTTCTTTTCTTTTTAATGTTCACTTCTAAGAAGTGCTTGTAGACACTAGGTAAATATATATTGCTATGATAGTAGGGTTATTTAGGGGTATATAAGGTCACAGGGGAGGTATACTTCATGTGAACATCATAAAAATAAAGAAAACCAAATATTTAAATCATAAAAAGTACATAATTCGGTCATTATGCAAAAAGTAAATTTTAATCACCTTGTATAAAATCAAAAACTAATCACAATTAATTAAAGGAAGCTCATTCTGCAATAAATTAAAGATATTAATCAAAATAAATGATTTTGGAAGTCATTCAATACATTTCTAAACAATTGAAACATTCTCAAGCGCCAAAGCAAAATACAAATCACCTTGTATAAAATAAAAGACAGCTCATTCTGTAATAACTGAACCACATTTAGTAAAAGAAATAATTCTGGGCGCAACTCGATTCATTTGAGAAACATTTATAGTATTCATAATCTCCAAATAAATACAAATTAGGCATACTTAAAAGTGAAACAAATCTCTTTGAAACTCGACGCATTGCGTAAGGTATCGAAGGCAATCAAACGAATAAAACAAACTATTGCAAAACGAGCATATTTCGTAACGCAATAAGATGTAGATATTGGGGCACAACGCGTACGTAACATTAGAATTGTAGAAATCGCCACATTTTTGTAAAACCCGACAAGGGTAAACAAAATATGGAACCATAAGTTTTGGTATGCGTGCAGAATAAA